>CM042844.1:94546275-95031275 GCA_023653725.1 Bungarus multicinctus
GATGAGGTACTAGAGTGTATCTAATGCTTATGTGAGTTACGCAAGGGGGTCTTAGAACGTGTGACCATATAATTTCATCAATAAACAGGTGGCGGTTCTCGCCTTTGCTTCCAAGACATCCACAATTTCGTACCAAAGGTTTCGTTTTTCATCAAGAAGCTTCTTCAGTTCAATCCTGAAATGTTTTCAAGAAAAAAGGTCGGGTTGGAAAAGCATTTTTGGGATAACAACGACCAGGATGATGGATGATCCCCTCCATAGACTCAACCATGTGGTTTATTACTGAGTATTTAAGACATTCTCCTGGTGTAAACAGCTTCTTTTCTTTCACCTTTAGAGACTGTCTGTAAAACAGGAATGGTGCTCCTCTGTGGCGAGATCACCTCCAGAGCCATTGTGGACTATCAGCAGATTGTGCGAGACACGATTATGAACATAGGCTACGACGATTCAGCTAAAGGTTGGTGGAACGCTAAAAGAGCTGGGCTACAGGAGCCCCTCTTGACAAAGGAAAGGAAACCTGACTCTTCTCTTGGTTTGCTTAGCTAGGATACCAGAAAGACTGATGCAACTTTGATTGAGCAATGCTCGGGTTTTACTAGCAAGAATCTCCAGCTCTTTGCATAGGGAGATGAAAGCTATTTATGAGCTGGTTGGAAGGTTATCTCAAGGTTGGATCATCCCTCGCACACAAACCGCTTCTTCCCGCGACCTTGCTATTTGTTCTTGACTTGACATTTTCTAACCTGCTTGGCTTGACCAACTGGCCTCAGGATTTCTAGCAACTACTCATGTTTCTCCAAAAATATGACCAGGTCTTGTTTCCTTTTGGGCCTCAAAATAAGCACTAGGCTTTATTTTTGGAGGGTATGTTGTTTCTCCCGCATCTACAGGAGGCCCACTTCTCCTGCTTGCTGGCAGCAAGGCCGGTGCCACCACGGTGAGGCAGGGAGGTGGAGCTGCCCCACACGCCCTACACTGGCTTACCTGAGGATCCCGCAACCAGGCCGTCCACACCCCGACACCTGCCTCACCTCGTGGCAGCAGCTCCAGTGTGTTGCTTGGCCTCCTGCTCCATTGGGGCTGCGAGCAAACAGAAGTGTGCTGGCGCCCATGCTGGTGCTGCCGCGCAAGGCAGGTATCAGGATGGGGATGACTGTGGGGGCGCTGAGGTAAGCTGGTGTGGGACACATGGGGCAGTTCCACCAGCACCCCTGCCTCACCTGGTGGCCGTGGCACTACGAGCAACCAGAAGGAATGGGTGGCCGGGGGCTGCATAGGCTCTTAAGTAAACTTTATTTTGGGGGGTAGGGCTTATATTAGGTGCAAATGGTAGGTCTTATTTTCAGAATAGGTCTTATTTTGGGGAAAACGGAGTAGCTGTTTATATAGCCTTCCTGGGTAATGTCGGGATCCTCCTTAAAGCTCCACGTTGTGTAACCTGTTGAAATTGTTTCTGTACGAGTAATGGAATTCTACTCTGTAGGCTTTGACTACAAGACCTGTAACGTTCTTGTGGCTTTGGAGCAACAGTCACCTGATATCGCCCAGGGCGTTCATCTACACAGGAATGAAGAAGATGTTGGCGCTGGAGACCAGGTAGGACCTGCGCCCTCACCTGAAGGCATAAAGTAGATCCTTTCCTGATTGTGGATTCAGAGGACAAATAAGCACTTTGGGTTTAGAATTCATACTACAGTTTGAGGGATAAACTTCAGGAATGTGAAAAGCAATTATTCCAGGGGTCAAACTGTCACCTCTTCCTTCTTCCCCCCAGTTAGTAAATCAGAGGAAAGGGTCAGGCATGCAGGAATTGATGGCTTACATATTAACATTTGCCACTAGTTTACTCTGAGTAGTGGGATTTTAGTCTGTGGTTTTCTTTTTCCAGTCGAGCCCTTCCTGTAATACTTCTCATCTGCCAACCAAAGGTGTCTTATTGTAGAGATAAAGCATTCTTTGACTTACATTCGACTTGTGCTGACTTTATAAATACATTTAATAAATAAGTAGAGAGCCCTGCATACTTTACTTTGGATAGGTCTACTCTTGCTGCTTCCTTGGGCATCTTTACTTTTTACTTCCCAGTTCAACCTACAGCCTGGGATCTCCAAGTGTCACCCCCAAGTAGATCTGATTCTGCTTAGCTTTTTCCAAGGCCCACTTCAACAGAATAGATTAACAGAGTTGGAAGGGACCTTGGAGGTCTTCTAGTCTAATCCTCTGGCTCAAACAGGAGACCCAATACCATTCTGGACAAAGGGCTGTCTAATCTCTGCTTAAAAACCTCCAGGGATGGAGCCCTATAACTTCTGAAGCCTTCCACTGGTCAACTTCCACTGGTTGATTGTTCTCTTCATTATTTAGTTTTAGGTTGCTTCTCTCCTTGATTAGTTTTCATCCATTGATTTTTTTGTCTCACCTTCAGGTGCTTTGGGAAGAAAATAGGTCGACCCCCCCCCCTCCCCTTTGTGTCAGCCCCTCAAATATTGGAAGACTGCTATCTTGTCACAACTAGTTCAGTGGTGGGATTCAAAACCTTTTACTAATGGTTCTGTGGGCATGGCTTGGTGGGCGTGGCTTAGTGGGCGTGGCAGGGGAAGGGTACTGTAAAATCTTCACTTTCTCCCCACTCCTGGGGGAAGGATACTGCAAAATCTCGATTCCTCCCCAGCCCACTAACCTACTTTCCAGCTTCGTTCTGCTATGCAGGGCAACCAAAGAAGCCCCAGCTGATCAGCTGGGACTCAATGGGAGGCAGAGAATAGATGGGGTTGGAGGGGCCAGTCAGAGGTGAGATTGGCCAGTTCTCCGAACTGCTCAAAATTTCCGCTACTGGTTCTGCAGAACTGGTCAGAACCGGCTGAATCCCACTTCTGCCCTAGTCCTTCTTTTCACTAGACATACCCCATGATCAGTGAGATCACAGCAAAATGCTGCTATCTCATGAATCATCCATCCAAACCTCTGAAGATTTCAAACCATCTTGAGAGAAAGTGACTGTATCAAAAACTGTCCAGGAAGGATTTTTTTTTTTCTTAAATGCAAAGTACCATTTTGGGAAAGGAAGAAAGAATGAAAGAGTGGCCAGGTACTGCAGGGTGTTAATGAATGGGAAAGACAAATATGATACTCGAATGCCAAAAAAAATATCTTACGGACCATCAGTTGAAGTTCCTTTGCAATTTATGTCCCTTTTTGTTTTCCTTTAATAAACTAGCAAAGTACTAAAGAATAGTCCCATCTTCCTCCCGTGCAGGGCCTGATGTTTGGCTACGCAACCGATGAAACGGAAGAATGCATGCCTCTAACCATTATCCTTGCTCACAAGCTGAACGCCAAAATGGCCGAGCTGAGACGGTCTGGAGTCCTCCCTTGGCTTCGACCAGACTCCAAAACCCAGGTAAGTTTGGATCAAGCCCAACACATCATTTTCTTAGAGACTTGGAGCCAATCTGTGTGGCAGAACTGGATCATTTGTGATAAGGTTGAGAAAAACAGAAGGGAAGACAAAATATACTAGAGTTGGATCAGCTGAGAGGAGAAAGAAGAGAAAAGCGCCGGTTCAGCCCTCCCACCCGCCCCTGTGCTTTTCTCTTCTTTATCCTCTCAGCTGATTGGCGCGGCAGACTTCAGCTGGTGTGGGGAAAGCTGCATGTGCACGTTAGGTGCGCGTTATCAACTCAAAAATATTCCTCTGGTCTTTTAGAGTTTGACAGCAGAAATAGCGCATTCCTTAAATGCTTTCATAGATAATCTCTAGGCGACCGAAGCCTCTGGCACACAAGATTATCACTGGAGAGCATGATGAATGACTCTTGGCTATGGGTGTGTCCCATTGGAGAATATACATCCAGGGGGTGGGGGAAGACCATGGTCAAGGGGGAAAGGAATGAAGTGTCTCAGAGTCGGCTGCACCCAGGTAGCTCCGGCATGTTCACTCCTAATAAATCTTCTTTAAACTCTGAGAGATGTGGCTAGAGACTCATGACTTAAATGGGGGTTGATGTCGGAGCCCTGACTACATGTTCACATGCATTAGGGGTGAGTGTTTGTGTGTGTGTGCATATCACCAAACCGGTAGTGTTCCTCCTACTGCCACCATTGGCCTCCCATCGACCAGTGTGCTCCCACAGGGCGGGCCTCCTCGGGGTGCCATCGGCTGGACGATGCCTACTGGCAGCCCCGAGGGTGCAGGCCTTCTCTGTGGGAGCACCCTCCCTCTGGAATGAATTACCCCCAGAGATGAGAACTATCCCTGACCTACAAACCTTCTGGTGCGCGCTGAAGACCCACCTTTTCCACCAAACCGGTTTGGCCTAGAGTTACTTGTAGGGTTTTAATTGGTTTTAATGGTTGTAGCTTTTAAATTTGCCTGGTTAGCTTTTATCTTTATCTTACTCCAGCCACTAATTTAATCCATTTTAACTTTATTTTAAAAATTGTATTTGTAATCGTGCTGCTTTTACTTGGCTGTACACCGCCCTGCGTCCCGTCGGGAGAGGGGGCGGTATATTAAATAAATAAATAAATAAATAAATAAATAAACAAGCAAACAAACAAACAATAAATAAATAAATAAATGGAACAGATGGGATCCCACTGCTGCCACAGAGGAATGTTTATTTGAACCGGAAGAGCGGAGGAAGCATCTGATGATACCGGAGATCCTCTGTCCTTTTCGACATCTTGCAAACAACCAAAGATTTCTTACGTCCCTTCCTCTTTCCAACTCAGTGGTCTAAATCATCCTTTGCTCTACAGATCACCGTTCAATACATCCAGGAAGACGGGGCGGTCATCCCTGTACGGGTTCATACCATCGTCATCTCTGTGCAGCACGACGAAGGCATCTCCCTGGATTCCATGCGCAAGGCCTTGCAGGAGCACGTGATCAAGGCCGTGGTGCCGGCCCACTACTTGGATGACAACACCGTGTACCACCTTCAACCCAGCGGCCGTTTCGTCATCGGGGGCCCACAGGTGCGCCTTTCGCCTCACACCCATCCAGAACTGTCGAAGTCACCTTTTTGTCTGGGGCCCAATACAGGCAGTCCTTCAACGGACGACCTCAAGGGAGCCCAACGTTTCTCCTGCTAAGTGAAACATTTGCTAAGTAAATTTTGCCCCATTTTGCGACGTTTCTCGCCACAGTGTGAAGTGAATCACTGCAGTTGCTAATAGCGATAGCCCTTAGACTTACAGTGCTTTTACAGCCCTCTCTGAGCAGTTTACAGAGTCAGCCTGTTTTCCCCAACGATCTGGGTACTGCATTCTAATTGCTGGGAGGGAAGGAAGGAAGGAAGGAAAGAAAGAAAGAAGGAAAGAAGGAAAGAAGGAAAGAAGGAAAGCAAGAGGGAAGATAGCAATAGCACTTAGACTTATATACAGCTTCACAGTGCTTTTACAGTCCTCTTTAAAGGGTATACATAGTCAGCCTTTCCCCCCCAATGATCTGGGTCCTTATTTTATCACCCTCAGAAAATTGGAAGACTGAGTCAACCATGAGCCGGTCAGGATCGAACTCCAGGCTGTGGACAGAATTAGCTTACAATACTGCTTTCTAATCACTGGGGAAGGATGGAAGGAAAGGAAGGAAGGAAGGAAGATAACAATAGCACTTAGACTCAAATACCGCTTCATAACGATTTTACAGCCCTCTCTAAGCAGTTTACAGAGTCAGCCTCTTGCCCTCAACAATCTGGGTCCTCATTTGACCCACCTTGGAAGGATGGAAGGCTGAGTCAACCTTGAGCTGGTGAGAATCGAACTGGTGACAATCAGCAGAATTAGCCACTACAGCTCTAATAATAGATGATACCGGTAGATAGATGATAGAAGATAGATAGATAGATAGATAGATAGATAGATAGATAGATAGATAGATAGATAGATAAGATAGATAGATAGATAGATAGATAGTTTTGAGGAAACTGGGAAGGTCTTAAAAGAAGAGGGAGAAGATTGAGGAGGATGTGATGGGCCTCTGAAGCTACCTGAGAAGGTGTCAGCCAGAAGAAGGCCAGATCCTGGTACTGGATAGAAAACAACAGAGTTAAATGACAGACAAGTGGCTTCTATATAAAAGTTAGGAAACTTTTTCTAATAGTAAGAGCAGTCTGATAGTAGAATCTATTATTCAGGAGAGTTCAGGTTTGGATTAGGTTAACAGAGTTGGAAGGGATCTTGTAGGTCATCTAGTCCAAGCCGGAGACCTACACCATTTCTGATAGAGGGCAGTCCAGTCTCTTCTTGAAAGCCTGCAGTGATGAAGCTCCCACAACTTCCGAGGGCAACTTCTGTTCCATGGGTTGACTATTCTCCCTGTCAGAAAATTCCTCCTTATTTCCAGATTGAATCTCTCCTTGTTTACTTTCCACTTATTATTTCTTGTCTGGCCTTCAGATGCCTTGGAAAATAGCTTGACCCCCTTCCTCCTCTCTGTGGCATCCCCTCAAATACTGGAAGGTGCTCTCCTGTCTCCCCTGGTCCCTCTCTTCACTAGACTAGCCAGGCCCAGTTCCTGCAACCGTTTATTCTGTATTTTAGCCTCCAGTCCCCTCATCATCCTGGTTGCTCTTCTCTGCAGTTTTTCTAGAGTGGTACAGAAGAACTCTATTCCCTTGATTGGTTTCACCAAAAGCATTATAATTTTGATCCTGCACTAAGAGACACATTCATACTGAATGAATGAATGAATGAATGAATTCTTTATTGGCCAAGTGTGATTAGACACACAAGAAATTTGTCTTTGGTGCAGTTGCTCTCAGTGTACATAAAAAGAAAAGATACATTCGTCAAGAATCATCAGGTACAACACTTAATAATAGTCATAGAGTACAAATAGACAATCAAATCATATTAGGAAACAGTCAATAAAAAGTGACAAAGTTACAGTCCTATAGTCACAAGTGGGAGGGGATGGGTGATAAGGAGTGATGAGAAGATTAACAGTAATAGTAGTGTAGATTTAGTAAATAGTTGGACAGTGTTGAGGTAATTATTTGCTTAGCAGAGTGTCAGGCTACGGAACTTTTCCCCATTCAATTAGCAAGAATGAACTTCTGAGAACCAAACGTATCAAAAAGAATCTTTTATTGAGAAGATACAATTCATGTAGGAGTTCAAAGCAACGTCTGAGGTCCTCAGGCATACAGGGATAGGTAAGGGAGTTTAGAACCCCTCCCCTTCTCTCAATGTTTATTTAGGGAAACAAAAGCCAATATGTTAATTCCCCTCCCAGCCCCTCTGTAGGAAGGATCTTTCTCACAGTTTCCCAGGACATACCTAATTTCCCCCACCCCCTTTTTAGAACAAACTTTTTCTAGAGATTCCCCAGAAACCTCACTGTGGAATTTTTATGATCTTCTCATCTCCTGGCTGTGCCTCTCGGAGGTGATAGGTTCTGGCCATCTGGCTTTTCTCCCTCCATTGTATCATGTGTGGGTTATACAAATTCGATATAAGGTTAAATATATTCAGGTTACATCAAGAAAGGATTTCTTTATCATTCTCTCCACTTTTCTTCTTCCACTGAAGAAATGACAGATACACGGATCTGACACAGAGTTTAGCAGTGATGCTGTTCATTGAATTTGTTTTGAGGTTTACTCATTAAGTTTCCTAAACCAAATTTTGGCAGGATTTCAATTTACGGTCCGAAGGCAAGTATCATTAGCTAAACAAAAGACATCTTCTTTCATCTTTAAAGGCTTTCTTTGGTCTTTTTTTTTTTTTTTTTTTGGGGGGGGGGAGGGGGGCTATCATGAAACGTTTTTCAAAAACACCTGGTAAAAATTGAGATTGGCACATTTGGTCTTGCAATATTGCAGGGTGACGCAGGAGTTACTGGCCGAAAAATCATTGTGGATACTTACGGTGGATGGGGAGCCCACGGAGGGGGAGCTTTCTCGGGCAAGGATTACACAAAAGTGGACCGATCAGCAGCCTACGCAGCCCGGTGGGTGGCCAAATCTTTGGTGAAAGCAGGGCTGTGTCGCCGGGTTCTGGTCCAGGTAAGAGATATTTTGCTAACCTGATAGTTGTACAATCAAATAAAAACCAATTTATTACAGCCATAAGACCAGATATCTAGTAGTAGAACTGTTACATCTCCCTCTGTTTCTCTCTCCCTCTCCCTCCCTCCCTCCTATCTGTCTATCACCTTATCTATCTCTCTATCTGTCTGTCTGTCTCTGTCTATCTATCTTATTGTCTATCATCTATCTATCTATCTATCTATCTATCTATCTATCTATCTATCTATCTATCTATCTATCTATCTATCTATCATCTATCTATCATCTGTCTGTCTGTCTATCATTTATCTGTCTATCATTATCTCATCTATTTCTCTCTCTCTTTCTATTTATCCTTCAATACTGTAATCCAGTATATAGAATACAGTTTGAAAAACTAGATAGTTTAGTATCAAATTTTTTACTGTACAATGTGTGTTTGTGTACACCATGTTTTCTATTCTTGTATCATTTTTAATAATATTCAAAGAATCTCTTTCTTTGTATTCTCTCTCTGTCTCTTTCTCTGTCTCTCTCTCCATCTTTCTCTCTCTCACACACACACACCTATCATCCATCCATCCATCTATGCATCCATCCTTCTATACTGTGATCCAGAAAGAGAATACAAATTTTAAAAAATTCAATTGTAATCATTTCTGTGTATCTCCTCAACTTTTAAAATTTAAATTGGTCCCCTCTGTTCTTCCTGAGTGATTAATCCCATTCTGTATTTGAATCTTTGGGCAATCATGGACAGTTTTCTCCCTCCTTCCCAAAACCTGGACCTCCCACCTTTTCACCAACTAATTCAAGGGTCTTCAAACTTGGCAAGTTTAAGACTTGTGGACTTCCAACTCCCAGAATTCCTGAGCTAACATGACTGGAGGAGGAATTCTGGGAGTTGAAGTCCACAAGTCTTTAAAAGCTGTCAAGTTTGAAGACCCTTGGACTAAAGGAGTGGCCACCAAATGAATCTGTGGATGACACCCACGAAGCCAGCCTCAAAATGTCTCCTTCTTGCCACCTAGGTTGCCTACGCTATTGGAGTGGCCGAGCCACTGTCCATCTCCTTGTTCACCTACGGTACCTCTGCCTACACTGAGCAAGAGCTGCTCAACATTGTACACCAAAATTTTGATCTTCGACCTGGAGCCATTGTCAAGTAAGTGTGTCACTTTGGGGCAGAGTAAAAACGAAGGGTGGGACATGGTTGCTTTCCTCATCCTGGGAACTGAATGAAAAATCTGGACTTCCTTCCATTCCATTCTGAGTTTCCCCCAAAGAATCAAGCTCTGATGGGAAGTGTTTATGGTGTGCTCTCCCATCTTGGGTCCTGGAGAGAGAGAGAATGAGAGAGAGATAAACCATTTCAAATATGTCACTCTGGGTGGATTCCAGCTTCATGCTCAACATGGAATCCCTCTTCAAATAGTTCTTGCTACCATTTGGCCAAGTGCCTTGGTTTCAAATGTTAGGCAGTTCCAGGGCTGAAAACCTGACCTTTGACAAGGGGTAGATTTATAGGAGTGACAGCAGTTCTGTCAGTAAAGGGCTAATTATCCAAACGAGAGCCTGGAACTTTTTGAGTAAGAAGGTTGACTCATCTGTAGGACAAAATGTTCCAGAGATTCGTAGAGAACGTCACAAAGAAAGGTTGGCGTTCAAAGAAGTTCATGCTTTCTTCTGGCCCAGAATGATCCAAAAGAGAAACAGGTGTATATCAATTCCCTTATCAAAAGGACCACGGTGGCTGCCTTTTTAAAAAGAAACCTTGACTAGTAGCTCACTTCATGTACACCTGGACCTTTTAAAGCAGTTTTGTTGTGGCAGAGGCTTGTGGTATCTCCAGCGGTGGGATTCAAATGATATTTAACAACCGGTCCTCTGCCCTAATGATTTCCTCCAACAACCACTTCACCAAACTGCTCGGGGAGTTAACAACCGGTTCTCCCAGCTGAATCCCACCACTGGGTATCTCCTTTCATAACAGCAACTTTGCTGGATCAACCAAGAGGCTTATTGAGGTCAGTGTTCTGGGCTGGGAATGGTCAGCAAGATGCCAATGAAAAGTCTGCCTGTTCAAAACTGTTGCCTCATAGCTTGTCAGATAAATATGTGTGGGGCAGGGAAACTCATCATATATATCAGTGGCTGCGGCGGCCTGGAGGTAGAGATCTCACCTCACAATCAGGAGGCTGTGAGTTCGATCCTGGGCAGAGGCAGATCTTTATCTCTCTGGACACACTGAGAATTTATTTGCTGAACAATAAAACTCCGCCTTGGGGACAGGAAGGGCATCCGGCCAATAAACACTCATCTCCATTCAGTTGCCCAGACTCCACCCCAATGCAAGGGATTATGGGATCATTAAAAAAGGATCAGTGGCTGCCTTATCTGGTTTCCCCATTGATTTTGCTTGTCCAGAAGGTCACAAAAGGGGACCCTGGGACACTGTAACAGTCATAAACACGAGTCATTTGTCAACTGTCTGAATTTCTATCTCGTAACCATGGGGATGTTGCAAAGATGGTGTGTGAGAGATAAACCGTCCTAAGTCACTTATTTCAGTGCTGTTGTAACTTCGAATGACCATAAGCTGTCGTAAGTCGAGGACTACCTGTGTAGCCCGCATCCAAGGAGGGAGGAACCTCCCCCAACTTTAATAACTTTATTTATTTATTTTACATTTAGGGATCTGGATTTAAAGAAGCCCATTTATCAGAAGACGGCTTGTTACGGCCATTTTGGAAGAAGTGAATTTTCTTGGGAAATTCCAAAAAAGCTCGCCTTCTAACTTTCTTGGGCCAACCTCTCTCCATTTCGAAGGAACAGTATTTTATTATCCCGGGTGCTTCCATTGACCATTGTCAGTGCTGAAGAAAAATAATAAGAATAAGAATAATAATGGAGAAAGGTTCCCTCTTGGCTTTCACTACATATCGGCCCACGCAGACTTAACAGAGGATAAATTGGGGGCAGATGGATGTCATTTTAATTTTGTCTAATGCTGCTATTTTGGGATAGGGGAGGAAATTCCATTGGAAAAGACAAGAAGGGACTTAAACCTACAATCAGACAATGGACTTTTTTATTTTTATTTTTCCAAGCCATCGAGTCAACTACATCTTTCTAAACAACTAATCGGAAGTACTTTTCTCAGATTTGGTATGATTTCTCGACGTTTTGCAACAAGACCGTTCAAAGGTTCTGGCATCCTGCTTCCCTGGGCTACAAGGAGTAGCTACTCTTGGAGTAAAACAGAACATTTCCCCTAGATTGGAGACGCATCTTTTTCAAGGGGGGTTCTGCCACATTTAACTAATTCTGCTCCAATCCGTGTTTAATTCTTTCTTGCTCTTTCTTCTCTTTCTTTTCTCAACTGCCTTCCAGGTAGTCCTTCACGGATGACCATAAAGGAGCTTGTCCATTACGGTCACATGTCATAACAGTCATGAAAGCTGTAGTCATATAGCAAACGTGGCAGTTGTTAAGCAGAGGCCACTGTCATTAAGTGAACCCATGGTTCCCTCATGATAAATTTTTGTCCAAAAAAACAGAAGTATCCATTTTTGGCAAAACCCTTACGGTGACATGACTGAGGGATGCTACAAATAACTGTAAATACGGCGAGATGTTGCCAACCTCTGAAGACTGAAGGGTGGTTCCAACACTCAAAAAATTTCGAATCTGGTTCATGAGTCCCCTTTTTCAAGTCGGTTGTGACTTCAACGGGTCACAAAGTGATCAGTTGTTCGTCAAGGACTACCTGCATAAGCAAACAATTTAGATGCATGCTTGGTGCCTTTTATCGATACAGCTAAATGATGCTGATGTTTCTGGAGCCCACCCTAAATGGTTTTTAGATACAAAAGGCGTGCATCTTGGCCAACGATTGGGTTGGCGTCATTGAACTATAAGCTCAAGATTTTCATCTGACTGGGAGAGAAACTTTCAGCAGTAGAATGAATATGGCAAGAGGCGAGGGAGGGCATGGGAAGGAGGAGATGGGCATGGAAAGAGAATGGCTCATGAGTCATTGGGTCAAGCAGTGAGTGTCTGGAATGACACCCATGGAGACCAGACTCAGGGGAGTGGGAGAAGAAGAATCATTTCCTCAGTATTTTAACTTAAAATATCACCACTGTGTACTGACCCAAAAAGTCAGGATATGCGTTCGCTTCGATCAGAATAATATCTTGGACCAGTAATGAAAGAGAGAGCCAGTCTGGTCTAGTGGTGAAGGCATCAGGCTAAAAACCAGGAGACGGTGAGTTCTAGTCCCGCCTTAGGTGAGGAAACCAACTGGATGAGTTTCAGTGAGTCACCAAGAGATGGTGAGTTCTAGTCCCTCGTTCAGGATAAAAGTGAGCTGGGTGATTTTGAACCAATCACCAGGAGACTGTGAGTTCTAGTCCCCACTTAGGCATGAAAGCCAGCTGAGTGACTTTGGGCCGGCCCCTCTCTTTCAGCCAAACTCGCCTCACAGAATTGTTGTTGTGGGGAAAATAGGAAGAAGGAGGAATATTAGACCTGTTCACCACCCTTGAATAATTTCTAAAAATAGTAAAAAGGTGGGATAAAAATAATAATAAAAAAAAACAGGCAGAAAGAGGAACGTCTCCTATGAGCTAGAGAAACGGTTCTGCAGAAACAAATTGGCTTCAGGTCCCATTGGATGCTCCTTAGTTCAACTGGAACACGAATACAGACGTGTAGATCTGCCTTATAGGCTGTGTTTCTTGAAATATGACCGTCGGCTCCAGTGGTGGGATTCAAAAATCTTTACTACTGGTTCTGTGACCGTGGCTTGGTGGGTGTCGCTTGGTGGGTGTGGCTTGGTGGGCATGGCAGGGGAAGGATACTGCAAAATCCCCCTTCCCTCCCCACCCCGCTAACCTGCTTTCCAGCTCTGTTCTGTGCAGGGCAACCAAAGGAGACCCAGCTGAACAGATAGGACTCGGGAGGCAGAGAATAGATGGGGTTGGTGGGGCCAGTCAGAGGTGGAATTGGCCAGTTCTCTGAACTGCTCAAAATTTCCACTCCCGGTTCTCCAGAACTGGTCAGAACCAGCTGAATGCCACCTCTGATCGCCTCTAAGGAATGCTTCTCTTGCTTGGGATCAGGAGGGAAGGAAGTCCTCTGTGCAAGGATCTGTGACATTTTTCTGTGCATCGTTTCCTCAGAGTTCAGATTCAATATTTTACTTTACGGTGTAAAGCATCACATATGCTCCATGGTGCTATATCAATTGCTATTATTAAGAGGTTACAGGCTGGTGTCATAACAATCACAATTCTGTCTCAGGATTAGAAGCGTAGTTTGCTCCCAGCCTTGGAAAAAAAAAATCCTATCAGTGCCTTGGCAGATCTTTTGTTTTTAAAATTTGGAATAGGCTTCATGCCTTGCCTTTTTCCTCCTTCTCTTGGGGGTAGCTTGCAAAAATCTCTCTTGACGTTGATGGTTTCCCGTTTTTGGTGTTTAGGTTATTTCTTGCATATCCGAACTTCATCACCATCAAAGCTGTCTGGCAGGGGGAGATTTTCAGAGAGAAAGAGAGAGAGAGAGAGAGACAGAAAAGGCTGCAAAGTACACTTTTACGATGTATTTAAAGTGCGTAATTTTAATTACATTTCAATAAAGTTTCAATTTCAGGGGATGGTAGATCGCTTACCCTCTTGAATTACCCTGCAGAAGGAGTGTTGGGTTCTTCTGAAATCAGGAATCTGGTACAACCTCTTCTGCCAACAAGTGCAAAAGGCACCAAGATTTGTGGGCTCCCTCTCATTTCATCCACGCATCTGAGGAAATGAAGTGCGGCTCTCCCTCCGAAGCAGAATGACTTTTTAAATAAAATCTGTTGCAAAACCAGCTATGCTCATGATGTTTGGCCAGGAGATGGCAGCATAGCCCAGCTTGGTTTAGGGTTCACCTAGTCAAGTTATTAAAGGGAGGCAATGGCTCAGTGGCTAAGACACTGAGCTTGTTGATCAGAAAAGGTTGGCAGTTCGGCGGTTCGAATCTCTAAGCGCCGTGTAACGGAGTGAGCTCCTGTTACTTGTCCCAGCTTCTGCCAACCTGGAAGTTTGAAAGCATGTAAAAAATACAAGTAGAAAAATAGGGACCACTTTGGTGGGAAGGGAAGTAGAAAAATAGGGACCACTTTGGTGGGAAGGGAACAGCATTCCGTGTACCTTCGGCGTTTAGTCATGCCGGCCACATGACCATGGAGATGTCTTCAGACAGCGCTGTCCCCTAGAGCCAGAAACAACTAGCACATAACAGAATAAGACAACCACAGAGTTGGAAGGAACCTTTGGAGGTCTTCTAGTCCAACCCCCTGCTCAAGCAGGGGAGAGATCCTGTTTGATTTGCTCTTCCTGTGTGACAACAACCCAAAAGTTTTAAAATAACCCGGGAAGCTTAGACTGCAACCTGCAAAACTGCTTGGACAATTCTAGGAAGGACAGATGCTTTTCAGTGAGGTTGGGTCAAACTAAATGTGTGGTTTTTTTTACAAAAAAGCCTTTAAGCAGACCTTGTCTGATCTCAGAGGTTGGTTAAACCTGCCATATGCCTGAGTAAAAAGGTTGTCGGGGATTCCAGAAAAGACATCAGCTTCTAACTGTGATGGAAAAAATGTTCCAAAGTGGACATTGTGGTGTCAAAATGCAAACTCTGCCCTTTTGTACTTGTGCTCCGACCTTGGATGCGACTATCTGAGTCACAAAATTTGCATTGTGGTTGCATGTTTTTGGCCCTTGATCTTCCTAATGGATGCCGAAGGCTAGACTGAAATGCACAATTCATCAGTGGAAAGACCTGCCTCCATCCCTGGAGGTTTTTAAGCAGAGATTAGACAGCCCTTTGTCCAGAATGGTATTGGGTCCCCTGCTTGAGCCAGGGGGTTAGACTAGAAGACCTCCAAGGTCCCTTCCAACTCTGGTAATCTATTCTGTTGAAATGGGCCTTGGAAAAAGCTAAGCAGGACCAAATCTACTTGGGGGTGACGCTTGGAGATCCCAGGCTGTAGATTGAACTGGGAAGAAAAAAGTAAAGATGCCCAAGGAAGCAGCAAGAGTAGACCAATCCAAAGTAAAGTATGCAGGGCTCTCTACTTATTTATTAAATGTATTTATAAAGTCAGCACAAGTCGAATGTAAGTCAAAGAATGCTTTATCTCTACAATAAGACACCTTTGGTTGGCAGATGAGAAGTATTACAGGAAGGGCTCGACTGGAAAAAGAAAACCACAGACTAAAATCCCACTACTCAGAGTAAACTAGTGGCAAATGTTAATATGTAAGCCATCAATTCCTGCATGCCTGATCCTTACCTCTTTGATTGTTGAAGAAACATCTTAGAACAAGGGAGTTGAAGACCACTTCAATTTTTTTTGGCCCATGACAACTATGTGAAGATGTCCATGAAGCTACCAGCAGCTGAGGTCAAACTGAAGGCTTAAAAACCTATTCAGGGCCACAGAGAATGAAATATATTTGGTTTTGTCAGTACGGGAATATGAGACCACCAGACAAAACTAGGACTGCAGAATTGATGGCCCAGGACAGGGAAAAAAAAGTCCCAGAAAACCTCTGTCACAACCCATTGTCAATTAAAATGAACAATTAGGGCCATGTAAACTCTCAGCTTGGGAGTATCATGGACTTTGATTAGTTTTTAGTCATTTACCAGGGTGAATATTAATACTGGTAATCCTAAAAATCTGCAATCCTGTAATCCTAAAGCCAAAGACAACCATGCTGAAATGATAAAACTGGAAGCAATTTTAATAGCCCTTAATGGAAATTAGGGAAAAATCCAGAAGGCCATGCCAAGCCACTTCCGTATTGTTGCCATGCAAACTTCATGGACACAACCATCATCAAACTTAGAGCTAAGGAGAAATTTCCTGACAGTCAGAACAATTCAGCAGTGGAGTGACTTGCCTCCAGAAGTTGTGAATGCTCCAACACTGGAAGTTTTTAAAAAGAGATTGGAGAACCACTTGTCTGAACTGGTGTAGGATTTCCTGCCTAGGCAGGGGTTGGACTAGAAGACCTCCAAGGTCCCTTCCAACTCTGTTATTCTATTTTAACTGTTGTTGGGTGCCTGGACAATGGAAACTTTCTGAGTAGTAATCCACCCAAATCTGATCAGCGGATTTCCTCTTTTTTTTT
Organism: Bungarus multicinctus; assembly: GCA_023653725.1. Lineage (NCBI taxonomy): Eukaryota > Metazoa > Chordata > Lepidosauria > Squamata > Elapidae > Bungarus > Bungarus multicinctus. The sequence goes on from CM042844.1 coordinate 94,562,474, forward strand.
TTTTGTAATCACTTCCAAACACAATCTGATCGCTCATTATGTGATAGGAAGACAGAGTGAAGAACTGAAACCACGAAAGTTCATGGCAACCTCTTCACTTTCTTCTGATTTTTTTCCTAATTGCAAAAGTTTCATATTTACATTGAATTTTTTTGGGGGGGAGACATAGTTTCTCCTGCATTAAATCTACATATTCATCTATATATAATCTATATGCATACACACAAGCGCAATATTTATAGCTACTGTTAGGAAGGATTTGATTCCCCTCAGCCTTCCCTCTGCCTGACATGATAAATAGTTTTCTGGTGCAGCCCATCAAGATAGGCAGGGCCTTCTCCCGAGTAATTTGGCAGATCTCCTTTGCGCTTGTCATTTCACTGCCCTGCGTGCTCTCGTATCTAACACAGAAGGCAGCTCCTCCTCTTCACTCACTTGCAAACTGTCCCCAGCTGAAGCCCCACCCTTAAATCTCTTTCCACCAGCTGTTTAGAGTCATTAATAAGCCAGTTCCTGACACGCCAGGAATGAGCTCATCCTCTCTCAAGCCGGAGGAAGAGTCAGAGAGTCCTCCAAGGGAGACATCACACAGATTTGGAGATTGCTTCCTCTTCCTGGTTTTAATTCCCAAGCAGTCCAAAGCATCTAAAAACCACCCAGTACTGTGTAAAGAGGCGGGTTAGACAGTTCCATCCAAGGAGATCTGTGACAAAGACCTCATCCTCAAGAGCAATACCACAGCGGGAAGGAAAAACGTCAGGATGGTCATGATTAACACTGCGGCAAGGATCACCAAGACAATTGTCCATGTTTCTAGGATGGTTTCCACCATGGCTTCCTTTCTCTTTGGGTTCCAGAATCTGTAAGAAGGGGAAAAGCTTCACAAAAGGTCCAGTGACATCATCACTCATACCTGACCAGGGAATGGTCAGAATGTTTTCTTCTTGCTTGAATCATCAAGGGTGCCTTCTCCACAGAGATGGTTTTTTAGACATGCTGGGTTGCAAATCCCATAACCTTCATGCCCAGGAAATTAGACTAGAATCTGAGTCCTATGAAGAGAAATTGGTGGTACTGAGATTAACCTCAACAGACTAGCTGGGGATATGATCACACATTCCAAAGCCAGGTAATCCCTGACTTACCTCCCCCACCAACTGAGTCCAACATTTCTGTTCCTAAGTGAGACAGTTGTTAAGGTGTAGTGGTGGTGGAGAAGTAGGAGGAGGAGGAGGAGGAGGAGAAAAGAAGAAGAAGAAGAAGAAGAAGAAGAAGAAGAAGAAGAAGAAGAAGAAGAAGAAGAAGAAGAAGAAGAAGAAGAAGAGGAAGAGGAAGAGGAAGAGGAAGAGGAAGAGGAAGAGGAAGAGGAAGAGGAAGAGGAAGAAGAAGAAGAAGAAGAAGAAGAAGAAGAAGAAGAAGAATAGAAGTATATTTTTGTTAAGTAGCCTGTGTGTATGTATTTCGCATTTCATGTGACCTGGGACACATAATGCCCTTGGGATCTTCCCTTTCCTTCCTGTTTGATTTGACCTTTTGAATTATTGTCAAGAACCAACTGAGCAAGATTGTTCCTCAGAAGGTTATCCTTACTGCCTGGAGCAACCATGCGAATACTACTATGGCAACATGCAGTTTCCAGTTGCCTTTTCATGCCACATCTTCAACTATGTCACATCTTTATCATGTGGAGGTCTTCATGTTGTGACTTGAGCTTTTCCAGAAGCTGAATTTTGTGACCCTCATATTCTGCATTCTTCCATAGTTCCATTCATTGTGAGATTGAAGCTGCTAGGTTACAAGTACATCATCTTCAAGTACATCATCTTAGACTAGATGACCTACAAGGTCCCTTCCAACTCTGTTGATCTTTATTTGCATCTATCTCTACAATTTCATTGTAGCATTAATTTATAATTTGGTGGAGGGTAATTGAGTTTTTTTCCCCATAAGCCAAAAAGATTCTGGAAATGTTCATATCTCTTTCTCTCAGGTAAGGAATAGAATGAAGTCCTCAAGACAGAATTTGAGGACAATTAATAGGATATGCATCAAAAGTCTGCAATGACCCTGTTGGGGAAATTGGTCATGCCATCCATACCTTCTGCCAGTCCATTACGTTTCTCCTTCCTCATTTTTAAAAAATAATTGTTTACCCTTCCCAACAATGAAGATTATCTAGGTAAGATACTCATGCAATCTTCATTAAATTCATTTTCAATTTTTTTACCCACCCTGAAAATTTTGTCCCAAAGCATTTCAACAAATTTTCTCTATCTGGCTTTTGGGTTCTAGGTGTTGATTCCACATTCAGCAAACTTGCTGTTGGTACATGGCGTTGCCTTCAGAGTAAAATAGAAAATATATCTTACCAACCAGAGGATTAGGGGATTGGAGGATGAAACATACAATGAACTGTTGCAGGAACTGAGTTTGGCTAGTCTAGTGAAGAGAAAGACCCGGGGAGACATGAGAGCATCTTCCAATATTGGAAAGGCTGCCACATGACTGTGGGATGCACCCGCCAACTTACATTCTGTATTATTTCAATATTTCAACAAACTTGACCTGAGGAACACAAAGGGAGACCGTTTGCAAAACATCCTCTGTGCTATTCCAAAAGGGCAGAGTCTTTGTAACTCCTAATGGTTTAGGGGCTATCAGGAAAGAGAAGTTTCTGTTCACTTCAAGTGCCAAAAGAAAAAAAGAAGAAAAAGAAATGAAAAAGCTTGATAAACCGGTTCTCTCTCTCTCTAAAAAAAAAAAAAAAGAGAGAGAGAGAGAGAGAGAGTCAAGAATGCCCAATCAACCTGTCATTTCAACCATTTCTTAAGCTTTAAAGAACTTGAACTATTTCTGGAATCTCTGTCACAACCAGGTGACTCATCTTCCTTCTAACAGTGGGAGAAGAAAAAACAGGGGAAAAGAACATTCTTGATGAATGTTTTGGGGTGCATGCCTGTTTATCATAGATAGATAGATAGATAGATAGATAGATAGATAGATAGATAGATAGATAGGTAGGTAGGTAGGTAGGTAGGTAGGTAGGTAGGTAGGTAGATAGATAGATAGATAGATAGATAGATAGATAGATAGATAGATAGATAGATAGATTAGAAATAGATAGACAGATAAGAAAAATATGATATAATTATAGATAGATGATAGATAGATGATATAGATTAGAGATAGATGATGATTGCTAGAGATAGATGAGAGAGATGATATGGATTAGAGATATATAGACAGATGAGAGAGATATGATATAGATAGATAGATGATAAATAGATAGATAGATAGATAGATAGATAGATAGATAGATAGATAGATAGATAGATAGACAAAAAGATTAGAGATAGATGAAGATGAGATAGATAGATAGATAGATAGATAGATAGATAGATAGATAGTTAGATAGATAGATAGATAGACAGACAAAAAAGATTAGAGATAGATGAAGATGATAGATAGATAGATAGATAGATAGATAGATAGATAGATAGATAGATAGACAGATGAGAGAGATATGATATAGATAGATGATAGTTAGATAGACAGATGAGATAGATAGATGAGAGATAGATGATAGACAGTCAGACAGATAGATAAACAGACACAGCATCCCAGAAGTAAATGTCTATGGAGATTCTCAGTCCTCCAAGTCCTGGTTGTCCCAAAGGTGCTTTTTTTCAAGAGGCAACTGGACTTTCTGGGTTTTTCTTTGCAGATGTTTCGCTTCTCCTGCAAGAAGTTTCTTCAGCTTGTAAGAAGCTTATATTCTTACATTTCAGATGCAATGTTTGCCCAGGAAACGGCCTGCTTGCCAAGAAAATGGCCTGCTTATAAGCAGTTTCATGAAGTGGGTGCTTTCCAAAATGTACCACAGTAGAGCCTCTTTCTCTTTTGGCTTTTCTCAAATTACAAAAATTCAGATTTTCTTTTGGCACAATGACCAAACCTTTCCCCTTAGTTGAGTTGTGTGTTTTCCAGAGGCCTTTCTTCGTTTCTAGCTCCTGTGCTCAGCTATTTTTCAAGTTCATATGAATTAGAGTGGAATGTAGCACCTCTCTTTCTTTGTCTCTGTCTCTCTGTCTGTTTCTGTCTCTCTCTGTGTCTGTCTGTTTGTGTGTCTGTCTGTCTCTGTGTCTGTCTGTTTGTGTGTCTGTCTGTCTCTGTGTCTGTGACTGTGTCTGTCTCTCTTTGTGTGTGTGTGTGTGTCCCTGCCCCCCTCTGTCTCTCCCTCCTTCCCATCTTCTCTTTTGCCTCTGTCCTTCCTTTCCACCTACATGGAGAGTCTACCGTAGAGATGTATGAAAATCCAGATGTTTCTGATTTTTTTTACATTGAGAAGGACTTTTATTATACAAAACCTTAGCATAATATCTTCAACTCTGAAGCCACTTGGAAAAACCTCAGAATGATTTGTTGCCATATCAACAGGCCACCATAACTGCAGCCACTCAGAAGGGCTTCTCTGACATGTGGCTTTACCCATAATATCTGTGGCGCCAGAGCCGCTGGGGGACATTTATTTATCTTTGCAATTGATTTTTGTTTCTATGTGTCTTTGCTAAGAAAGGATCAATTTTTTTTTGTTTGCAAACTATGTTGTAAATGGTAAAAAAAACATAAGGAGGAGCATCATCAGGTTATTTTATTACTGTGGAGTGAAGGATGAACAGAATTTTTGTTAATTGATGGCCCAATGCATTCAGAGGAAATCTGGAAGGAACAGTCTTGAGCCAAGCTGGAATGTTCAAGGTTGTTGGCACTCTTTAGAAACTGGAAACTTGCAAAATTTTAAAAGGGATACCAGAACTATTCCATGGCTCCTGCAAATATGCATCACAAAAGTTGGGAAATGAACAAGTTAATTCCTTGGAGAGGGTTGAGTTGTTTTTTTTTTTTTTTGCCTTTTTAAGAACTGGTTTGCTTTAAAGCCTCTCTTTCCCTTCTAAGAATTATCAGTGGGCTTTGTAGAATGATGTAAAATGAGTATTATTAGCTAACTTCCAGAACGCACTTCTGGAAATAGAAGTGCGTACGTGTGCATGTGTGCACACACGCACACACACATCCAATAGAAGAGAATATCTCTAGCTCAGGATTGAACTGTAGGGTTTTTGATGCTCTCTTAGCTTGGATGTCTTCAAGCAGGCGTTTCATTACCAGACTAAGTCGTATCATGAGTCTTTGTGAGTTTGGGATATGGTGTGGAAGTAGTATGGGGGATGGGGTGTTCGTGCAGTCGCAAGGTGAGGAAACCAAATACCCCCCTCTCAGGGATGATGTTAGCTAGTTGGGTAATGAAAAGTCTGCAAGCAAACAACCAAGCACAGAGAACACCAGGGACTTCCTATTTATACAGCCCAGATGATTGAGATAGATTAGATAGATCGATAGAAAGATAGATAGATAGACACAGACAGACAGACAGACAGACAGACAGACAGACAGACAGACAGACAGAAGCTAGCTAGCTAGATGAGACATAGATGATTTGGAGCAATAATAGATATTATAGATAGCAGTAAAGAAGAGAGATCAGAGAGAAAGAGAGGGAGAGAGATAAATAGAAGTAAAGATATACATAGATAGATGATAGACGGAGACAAATAGATAGTAAATAGATACAATAGATAGATAGATGGATAGATAGATAGATAGATAGATAGATAGATAGATAGATAGATAGATAGATAGATAGATAGATAGATATAGATAAATAGATGATAAATAGACAGTCAGACAGAGAGAGAGTGCAACCTTTTCTTTTCTTTTCCTGAACAAGCAACTACTTTTAAGTCTATTTAAATTTAAATTGATAAAATACAGTCCTTACTTGATTATGATAGCAGGAGCATAAATTAGTATACTCTTGAATAATTTCAATAATTTGACAAACAGGAGGTGAAGAGTGGTCAAAGACCCTGCTGAATAGTGTCCTCTCCCAAATGGCTTTTTTTAAAAATTTTGAGGCAAAAACATCACATTGATTTAAAAAAACAAAGCAACCTATATGTGGAACTTCCAAACATATTTCCCTTGATTTTCAACTGTTATAGGAGACAGAAATTTGTCAGGATTATGAAGGTGTTCTTCGGTTGGAATGGTTGGCTTAAGTCCATTGTTCTGACAGTTCTCAGCTGGAGAGAGAGAGAAAGAGAGAGGGAGAGTGGGAGGAAGAAAGAGAGAGGAAGAGAGGAAGAAAGAGAGGAGGGAAGAAAAGAGAGAGAGGAAGAAAGAAAGAGAGAGAAAGGGAGAGAGGGAGGAAGAGAGACAGAGGAAGAGAGGAAGAAAGAGAGAGGGGGGTGTATGAAGATAAAAAAGAGAGAGACAGAGAGAGTCAGAGAGAAGGAATCAATAGGTGTCATAAAAAATCAGTTGTCATATGTAGAAAGACTTTCAGAATGAGTTTCATTACACATGTTTGGCTGTAGCATATGGTCAGCCTACTGAAGCTAGGGAAATTTCCATCTGAGCCAGTTCTGGAGAAGTGTAAGCTTTCCAAATGTTGAATTTTGGAAGAGAAAATATTACAGATGATCTTTGAAGCGCAGCTTTTTTTAATTTTATTTTTATTTACATTTATATGCCGCCCTTCTCCGGAGACTCAGGGCGGCTTATAGTCTGTAGAGCACCATGCTAAGTGCTCGGCAATAGCCTTCATTCCATTGTATATGCCTGTTTATTACTAGGGCTTTTGCCCCCCCCCCCCAAAAGCGGCATTATTACAAAATCAGCTTATTGCCCCCCACAATCTTGGGTCTTCAATTTACCTACCCCGAGAGGATGGAAGGCTGAGTCAACCTTGAGCCTGGTGGGATTCGAATCTGCACTAATTGCAGGCAATTGAGCTAAGTGCTAGATGATTAACAGCCTGCACCACCAAGGCCCTGATTTACATTCAAACACAGACTTAGGGATACACCTTTGAAACCAAATAAAGTGTTTTAGCAAACGTGGCTTCCAGGCAACTCTTGTAAAGGATAATGGATGTTAGTTTGCCTTGCAAAATGCTTAGCAGAATGGGATTGATCGTCAATTATTTTTGCTAAAAGACATTTTGTTTGTGTCAGATCTCGTTTGGGAATAAATAAGGAGAAAAACGGCATACAGATTTTCCCTGTAAACTGAATATTATGAGACAAAGCAGATGGCTAAGCTTTGCATAAAAATCCAAAGAGACCCATACAGAAAGAGGTGGAAAATGATTATTTTGTCTACATCTGATGTCTCTTGAATGACAGGCCTGCTGAATCTTAACAAACATTTCCTGCGGGGCACCAATCCTGTCTTTGCTCTAAAGAGTTAAAAAAAAGAAAGAAAAAAAAATAGAAGAGGGTAACATCTACCAATTTGATGTCCTAGAGCAGAGGTCTCCAAACTTGGCAACTTTAAGACTTGTGGACTTCAACTCCCAGAATTCTCCAGCCAGCTGGCTGAAGAATTCTGGGAGTTGAAGTCCACAAGTCATAATGTTGCCAATTTTGGGGACCCCTGTCCTAGAGGGAGAGAAAAATAAAAACAAAGTAATATACTGAAAATACGCCTATTTTTAAAAAAGAGGGGGATGGTAGTATGCTTGTGATTTGTGTTAATCTGGGAACGCAATCTTGGGCCATAGAAATAAAATATTACCAGTTGCTAAGAGATACTAAAGGCATCCTTGATGGGAAAATTGGCAGTTACACCTGTCCCAAATTCCCCAGTGTATTATTTTACTTCTTTTTGTATGAAAATATTCATATTTCTTTAAATTGTTGTATATAAGACAAGGCATAGATACACACGTCAGGATCCCATCAGTTCCCTTGCTAAAATGTTTGTCTAGGATGAGGGAAGGCTTCACCATTATGTGAATGAGGATCTTGGAATCTTAGTGGACAGCTAATTAAATAGGAGCCAGCCGTGTGCGGCAGCAACACAATCCTAAATTGCATTAACAGAGGGATACAATTAAGATCAAGGGAGGCACTAATACCACTCCATAGTAAAACCACACCTGGAGTACTACATCCAGTTTTGGTCACGACACTATAAAAAGGATGTTGAGACTCTAGGAAAAGCGCAGAGAAGAGCAACCAGGATGATGAGGGGATTGGAGACTCAAACATATGATGAATGGTTGCAAGAACTGGTCCTGGCTAGTCTAGTAAAGAGAAGGATGAGGAGAGACAGAATAGCAGTCTTCCAATATTTGAGGGAGTCAAGCAATTCTCTCAGGCACCCATAGGCCAGACAAGGAATAATGGATGGAAACTAATCAAGGAGAGATTCAACCTGGAAATAAGGAGAAATTTCCTGATAGTGAGAGCAATCATGAAACGGAACAGAAGTTGCCTTCAGAAGTCATGGGAGCTTCATCATTAGCATCTGTTAATCTGTTATCATTGGAAGTTCTCTGATTACTTTGGATAAGCTGGCCTCACATAGTTGTTGTGGGAACCAAATGGAGGTTTTCAAAAATGCTACCTTGCGATCCTGAAGAAAATGCAAGATAGAGTTTGGATCCCATAAATGAATCAAGAAATAAGTGATTGGCTTTCACTGGTCACCTACTGTAATTGGGACCCTCCAGCTGGCATGAAACAATCATTCTCAGGCACTTGAAGTCCTAATGCCTACGCTGAAAGAACTTTGAAAGTTCTACCAACTTTTAGAGGTCTCCATTTCTTCACCCTGTGCTTGAATTATATAAAGCATTGTTCACCCTCTTCTGTTTCCTTTCCTGGACGATGAATTTGCAATTCCAATCAGAAGGGGAAAAAAAGTAAGAGGACTGCAAACACAAAGAGCAACTGAGTGAGGTATATCTTACCAACTAAAACAAACAGCTGGGAAGTGGGTCTGTGTAACCAGCTGTGTTTACAATAAAAGTACTTTTCTGTGCCAGTTGATGTTTTGCGTTTGAGTTTTTCATCACCTGTTTTCCCTTTCCTCTTTATTTATTTATGGTTTTTTTTTTTGCAGATGGTTGTAGAAGAAAAAGGGAAAAACCAGTTTTTGTGTTCAGGTACTACAGCTGTTAGAAATGGATGGTGGGAACTGAGGTTTCTGTTGTTCAATCTAACCTCCATTTGTTTGCGATCCCATCTATAACATCTTCTAATCAGCCTTCTTTCTTCTATGGGGATGCCTTGTATTTAGGAAGTACTTAAATTTTTTTTTGCTCCAATTAATTCCTGCTTATATTTTTTGTAGGGGAATTTAAATAATCAAGGAAGTAAAGAAGACAATGATTAAAGGTTGTACAGAAAATGAAAATGACTCACAAGAGTAAAGTCATCGGAGGCACAGAAATTTAATAAATAAAAATAAATATTCAAGAAGGGCTCTTGTGCAAGGTTGATTTTTTTAATTACACCTCTTAAGTGTAAAAAGGTGTAGATCAAACTGGCAGGTCGATTTGATCCAATGCTTCGGATTGATTAGGTAATTTGGATGGTTGCCAGTTCAGCCAAAGGCCATTTTTTTTTTTCCTCATCCCAGAGTGAACTGGAAGATTGAACTGAAGATGAAGTGAACCGAAGTGAATCTCAACATTTTGCTTTCACCAACTCCTCCTTACCAGCCAAACTGACTGGCTTTAGTACTAGCGACCCATTTAAAATGCACAAAACTCTTTGGATCTTTCAACTGCTCTGTACAAAAGTACTTTGATGCCAGTGGACTGTGGCTCGTAGAGCAGAGACCCAGGCAAGGAGGAGGGGATCTCGCTTGAGGGGCAACCTGCTGTGTTTCTGGCCAAGAGACATTGCTCCCTGCGAGATGAACACTCAACTCCTGTCTCATCCCCTTAAACCCCAGGTTGCTCCAGGAATAGCATCTAAATTAAACATTTTGCAATGCTGCTTTAGAATGCCTGAACTACTCTGGGACAGATAAATACGCATTTCCCCTGTTTCAGTAAAAGAGTGGCAAAATAATGGCAAAATAATTTTGCTGGTCTGGCCCTTGATACACACTTTAAAAAGAAACCATAATTAGGGTGATCAGATGCCAGGGGAAAAAACATTTCTCTTCTTTTTTGGGGAGTGGGTGGGTAATTATTATTATTTCATTGAATAGTTCTGATTAATTCCAAATCTATAGTTCATTTGTGTAGATAATTGAGTATCAGTATATTCTTGTCCTTCCTTTTTGATTCTCTGGACAAGTCCCTGTGGTTTTCTTGGCAAGGCATTTTCAGAAGTGGTTAGCCACTGCCTCCTTTTTAGGGCTGAGATAGAATGACTGGCTCAAGGTCACCCAGCTGGATTTGTGCTCAAGGACTAGAATTTGCTGTCTCGCAGTTTCTAGACTGATGTCAAACTGTCTCCCAGTTTAGCCATGATACCAAACTGGTTCTTTAACAGTACATTTTAGCTATCGGCGAGCAATATTCAAGAGGAGTTGAAATATTCCATTCAAACAAATCACCTCTAGTTTCTTTTCAGATCAGGTAAATAACCTTTAATTAATAAAATAAACCTTTGACATTCCCCTTCTTTTAATAGCTGTAGCTTAATACAGAAATTTGAGGGTAGGAAGGGATTTGCCAAAAATCTGATCTACTAAATAATTCTCTCCAGCAACCTTAGGAAAGACAGAGGTATTTTCATTTTTTTTAACATTATACAGAATAACAGAGTTGTAAGGGACCTTGTAGGTCATCTAGTCTAACCCCCCACCCAAGCAGGAGACCCTACACCATTTCTGACAGATGGCAGTCCAATCTCTTCTTGAAAACCTCCAGGGATGAAGCTCCCACAACTTCTGAAGGCAATTTCTGTTCCATCGATTGATTGTTCTCCCTGTCAGAAAATTTCTCCTTATTTCTAGGCTGAATCTTTCCATGATCGGTTTCCATCCATTATTCCTTGTCTAACCTTCAGGTGCCTTGGAAAATAGCTTGACCCCTTCTTCCTCTCTGGGGCAGCCTTTCAAATATTGGAAGATCGCTATCATGTCTCCCCTGGTCCTTCTCTCCCCTAGACTAGCCATGCCCGGTTCCTGCAACAGTTCATTGTATGTTTCAGTCTCCGGTCCCCTCATCCTCCTGGTTGCTCTTCTCTGCGCTCTTTCTAAAGTCTCAGCAGCTTTTTATAGTGTGGTGATCATTTTGAGGATGGACCACATATTTCTTCCAAATGGAGCATTTGGAAAAGAAGATGCTTGGTTCCCATATCCCTACTTCAAAAGCTGATCTAACCCGCAGGTAAGCCTAGATGAAGCAGCTGCTTACCTTCTGTCCACCTGTTTCACCCTTTAGATAGAAGGTGTCTGTAACCACTCCAAAAGCTGTTTTTTCTGCTTCCATTCAGGCTGCTAAGCAGGAACAAAACTTTCCCCAGCTGTGAAGAATGTTATGCTCCATCTGGGTAATAAAGCCATACAAATCCAAGCAAGTCTTGAGACCGATGATCCGGGAAATAGCTGTCATAACCATACTAAACAGGTAACTCCAGTGCTTATGTGCCACCTCCCACCTGGTTCTTAAAGTGACACAGTCCTTCCCCCTCCCCTCCCCAGACTTTATCATGAATATTTCAGGCTGCTTCCACTCCAGTTCCTCCTCAGAAGTTCAACATGGTCATAACAACCATATCCCGGATAAGTGGTTGCTCCAAGACACCCAGAGTTTGACAAGAAAGACAAATGAAGCATTTGTTAACCCTAAGGCTTATTGGTCATGAAAACAGTTTGGATGTTGTAAAAATAATTGCTGTGGTGATTAATATCAGCCTATGGTCTTCTGTTATTGTCCTGCTTACAGCCCTTTGGAGTTTTCCCAGGACTGGTATAGCTAAACATTTCTAATAAATACCCTATTTTCCAAGGAAAGAACTATATTTAATAAGGTGACCAACCGTCCTCCTTTAGGGATGACAGTCCTCCGTTTGTAAGTTCTGTCCTCCCTCAAAAAGTGTCCTCCTACATGTCCTCCTTTTTGATATTTGAAGACTAATCTGTAAATCTCCGTATTTGATCGATGCTGATCCGATCCGTTGTATGTGATGTGACGTATTTGTATTTGACGTGGCGATTCATCAAGGCTCGGTACAGTGAGGCGAGACGCGATTATGAGATGCATGCGCTCCACACAGGAGAATTGTTTTGAGAGAGTGTGCCCCGCGCAAGTGGCTTTGTTTTTTGTTCTTCAATTTATTTGTGTCCTCCTTTTCATTGTAAAATAGTTGGTCACCTTATATTTAAGCACTTTAAGATAGCAAAAGTCTTGCCTTCCTTGTGCTTGTTCAGATGTTTTGTGAAAGCAGGGAGTTTGCATCAGTTCTGGTTTTGATAATGTTATCTTTTTTAAAAATCAGAGTGAGGTATAATTCTCGGACTGACCTATCGTCACTGATACTTTGTATTTCTGGGTTTCATCCTGCTTCCCCAGCTCTTAAGCAGCTACAGGAAAGCAATGGGGTGTGGGGGACATCATCTGGAGTGAGGTATTAAGAGGTGTGCAACTGATACCTAGCAACTGGTATCTTATATATACCTGGGAAAGCCAATCAAAATGGAAAAAAAGGGAAAGTTAGAATGTTTCAGACATTTGATGCGATACCTGGAAAAATATGCCATATTTCACTTAATCCTCCAGAGAAAGATTGAAGGCAAATGAGAACCAGGAAGAAGAAGAACATCATGGCTTCAAAATTGAAGTCGTCAGTGTGAAAAACGTCCGTAAGTCACTTTTTTCAGTGCCGTTGTAGCTTTGATTGGTCACTAAATGAACTTTTGTAAATCAAGGGCTACCTGTATAACCCCATCTCTCTATCCTAGCTGGATATCATCTTCCCTGTTGGAAGATGACAGTATGTCTATTTCTTCTTTAATTTGTTTTCATGGGCTTTATGACATTTAACCCACGTCCTAGAAGTAGCTTTTCAGTTTCTGAACATTCAAATCCTTGCCTTTTGAGCACAGGAGACGGAATGAAAGCAAAAGAAATGCCAAAGAATTTTATTGATTTTTTTTTTTTTTGGACAAAAGAATCATGCCAAGTTATATTTTAAGGAACATTCAATGGTTTCCTTGGGTTGGGCTTAAAATTCACAGACCTCAAGGCGGTAATTGTTGCACATTTTGTCATTCCAAGTGCCATCGTTGTACATTTCCACACATTTTTCAGTTCCTTGACCTGAAGGTTCATTCTTGTACCAGTTGGTAAAATTCAAAGGATCCCCATTCCGGAAATGGAATTTCCCTGGCTCATCGCTCTCCATAATACCCAGATAGGCGTAACTGTTATAAGATTGCACGATCATCTGAATAGCTTTGTTCTCGTTCAGGTTCCTTGGTGCAGCAATGGAGCCGTGGGCTTCCTGGCAGGTCACTTCAGTTATCTCAAACACAGACGTCTTCCCAGTAGAGGCGAACAGTTTATCTCCAACAATCGCTATCTTTCCTTCCAAGGTCAAAGCTGTCAAGAAATTTGGAAGCCTTGCTTAGACCATCCAGATGGCCTCAACCCTGCCAGCCTTTTTGTAAAAATAAAAATTGAAGACCCACAGAATCCTTGATGCTTCCTGAGTTTGGTGGTTGACTTGCAGACTTTTCATTCTCCAACTATCACAAGCATCTACGAGCCGATGGCCAAGCTCAGAGAGCATCAAGGATCCCACAGTTTCACCCTGAACTGCATAGATTCCATTTCCATATACAGTAACCCTCAAAGAACGATGGACTATTTAGTGAGCATTCGGAATTATGACTGACTTTCAAAAAGCTATTTACAGCCCCCTTTCAAAATTATGACGGCTGCAGCTCCCCAGTATGACCCACCACAGAGTTGGTGCACAGTCCTCCTGCTCTCTCTCTCTCCCCCACATCCCACCCCACTGAAGGCCTGTTGTGTTTGAGCCTCCTCCCCCTACTCACAGTGTCCTGGCGATTGGGCTAAAGCCATTCAGGAAGCTTTTATATCTAAGGCAGGACTAGAATTCCCAGTCTCCTGGTGATTGGCCCAAAGTCAATCAGTTGGCTTTCCTGGCTAAGGTGGGACTAGAACTCACAGTCTCCTGGTGATTGGCCCAAAGACACCCAGTCAGCTTTCATGGCTAAGGCAGAACTAGAATTCACATTCTCCTGGTGATTGGTCCAAAGTCACCCAACTGGCTTTCATATTTAAGGTGGGACTAGAACTCACAGTCTCCCAGTGATTGGCCCAAAGTCAATCAGTTGGCTTTTGTGGCTAAGGTGGGACTAGAACTCACATTCTCCTGGTGATTGGTCCAAAGTCACCCAGCTGGCTTTCATATTTAAGGTGGGACTAGAACTCACAGTCTCCTAGTGATTGGCCCAAAGTCAATCAGTTGGCTTTCGTGGCTAAGGTGGGACTAGAATTCACATTCTCCTGTTTTGTAGCCTGGCGCTTAGAGCACACTGGCTGGCAAGTGGCTGGCTATGCAAATGGAATGAATGAGTGAGTGAAGGAATGAATGAATGCACGGATGTGTTTTAATCTGAACTTTTAACTTTTTAATCTGAAAAAGAGAAAAGGAAGCCATTAAAAAAGAATACCTTTTTCCAATCTGTCCAATCTGTATTGAAGGTTTTTGATGTCCTTTTGTAGCTTAGGATCTTGGCTGGCAGGTACACCTGTGAATGAAAAATAATAGAAATTCCTTGTCGGACGGTCCGACTGAAGTCATTATTATTGTGACGTGACTATCTGATCCTGTGAAATTATTTGGGGCGTCCCTTTTCTTCAATGATGCATTGGAACACAAATCGGCAATAGTCTGGCAGATTAAAAAAAAAAACCAGAACAATTATTTGATTGATTTGTAAGCCTGGAATATTTTTCAGTCTTTCAACTGAAGCAAATGGATTTTGTTTTGTGTAGTAAGCACAGTTTCATGTCTTTCTTTCTCATGAAGCCAATGTTACATTGATTGTTCAACTTTTTGAAATGAAAGACTCTGGTCATCCACAAAAGATATTAATTAGAGGTTCTTGCAAACCCTTCCACCAATGGGTATTATGGGTAAGCCAAATTTAGCAATGTGTGGCTATGTGTGGGTCTTCAAGTTATTGTTGACATCTCCATCCATAATAAATACACATTTCATGGCAAGATTTTGGAAAGGTTTTTTGCTCTTTCCTCATTCCTAAGGCTCAATGAAAGGGACTAGCCAGCCAAGTTCACCCAGCTGGTTTTGGGCCTAAAGCAGGACTAGAATTCACAGTCACCTGATTTTTAGCCTTATGCACCAAATTGGCTCTTTGCAACAGTATAGGGGAAAAAAACATTTGGGGGAGAAACACTTACCTCCTCTCAGGCTCAGGATATTGTTAATGCCAAACATATATAGAATAGAGGAATAGAATGCGCAGAGATAAATAGATGATCGATGGAATTAAAAGGCAGAGAAGAAACGGAATACTATGAGTTTTGGAATTTATGGTACAGTTGGTTGGAAGGTAGATACAAAGCTGATAGATGAAGGGTATGTAGGAGCTCTAGTAAGTTGAGACAAATACAGTTTGTAAGCTTGTAAATAGTTGGTTTATGTTGAATGCAGAAACAAATATGTAACATATAGTAGCAACCTACGTAATTAGAAAATATGTCAATGTGAGTGACCACTGATTCTGAAACACTGTAAAGAGCGGAAATGTGTTTTTCTGATGAAAATATGATTAATAAAATTTATTTTTAAAACTTAAAAAAAAGAATAGAGGAAGAATGGGTTACACTGAAATAAATTACGTGATCTGTTGCAAACACTAATGCAACCTGAAAGATGGCAATATGTCTTGTTTTAAGTTATATCCGCCCTGTGAGAATGTAAGAAATTTCTCAGAGTTATATAAACGCTTGATTTCCTGGGACAATAGAATCTCAAAGGAAGGATTCTCAATTAAAGAACATTTAAGAAGTTACTAAACTCACCAAAGATTTGTTGTTTTGATTGAAGAAAAAATATATATTGTTTTCTTCAGCTCTTACTTCAAAGGAGTTGGGAGCAGGTGTATTTTAGTTTGAAAGTAAATAGTTCCCTCTAGTGGCTAACTTTACATAGGAAGACTGGTGAATTTGGGATGTTGCAAACACTTTATGGAAGATTAACCAATTGAGTAAGAATCTTATTTAGCAGCATTTCTGCAGGGGGCAATAAATCAAGTAATTAATATTCTGCAGCTGAAATCCGAGTCATGATTTTGCATTTCACAGCATGCTGGCAGTTTGGAATTTATGGCCTCGCTCAGTCTGAGATCTGGGAAAGATTTGCATTGCAAATGGACAAAATTTCAGAGCTAGAAATGGTTGCAGTGTGATAGATTCTAGCAATTTTTCTCTTTTCTCTTTTGGGAATTCTCTGGGCTACATACCCAGTGAGCATACATTACACTTGTATAGCAAGTGTTCATGTAATTCAGTGGGGGTTGGGGAAGTCTGTAGTTTAGATGTTTCTACATAATGGTTTAATGTAAATGTATCTACCAGGAGAAAAGAGGAGACAGTAAATGCAAGAAGTAAGAAAATTAAAATGAACAATTCAATTAAAGGCATAATTAAGATTTAAACCCAATACATTCACAGTTTAAATTAACTGACAAGTAGGACTGTGCTTGTTAAAAGAACTAAGTTTGCTTAGACTAACAAATCAAACTTTGAGCAGAAATAGAAATAGAATAACAGAGTTGGAAGGGACTTCTAATCCAACCCCCTGCTTAGGCATGGACCTCATGGTGCATTCAAAGAATTATTGTCCATTAGGTTATAACTGGGTGATCCAGAAATGATTTTAATGCCATCATCATCATCAGAGTTGGAAGGACCTAGGAGGTCTTCTAATCCAACCCCCTGCTTAGGCATGGACCTCATGGTGCATTCAAAGAATTATTGTCCATTAGGTTATAACTGGGTGATCCAGAAATGATTTTAATGCCATCATCATCATCAGAGTTGGAAGGACCTAGGAGGTCTTCTAATCCAACCCCCTGCTTAGGCATGGACCTCATGGTGCATTCAAAGAATTATTGTCCATTAGGTTATAACTGGGTGATCCAGAAATGATTTTAATGCCATCATCATCATCAGAGTTGGAAGGACCTAGGAGGTCTTCTAATCCAACCCCCTGCTTAGGCATGGACCTCATGGTGCATTCAAAGAATTATTGTCCATTAGGTTATAACTGGGTGATCCAGAAATGATTTTAATGCCATCATCATCATCAGAGTTGGAAGGACCTAGGAGGTCTTCTAATCCAACTCCCTGCTTAGGCAGGAAACCCTATAACATTTCAGACAAATGGCTGTCCAGTCTCTTCTTAAAAACCTCCAGTGATGAAGCATCCACAACTTTTGAAGGTAAGCTGTTCCACTGGTTAATTCTTCTCACTGTCAGGAAATTTCCCCTTAGTTCTAGGTTGCTTCTCTTGATTAGTTTTCATTAGTTGCTTCTTGTTCTGCCTTCTGGTGCTTTAGAGAATAGCTTGACTCCCTCTTCTTTGGGGCAGCCCCTGAGATATTGGAAGATATCACCCCTAGTCCTTCTTTTCATCAAACTAGACATACCCAAAACAGTTTGTACAAACTTCGATTGCCAATGGCTTTCTGAAGTAAATCTTCTAGACTAGAATTAAAGAACTTTTTTTTTTTGGGGGGGGGGGGGGGGAGGGAGAAAGAAAATCAAGCTGCTATAATTCTACATGGAATGGATTTTGCCTTACCAACCTCATTCCACTTGCTAAACACTTCAGATGTCTACCCCTGGTTTGTATTTACACCAGCCTAGGAGTTTTCCATCCTGCTTTCTAAAAAGGGATGTCTCTTTGCAATTATGGAACTTGAAGCCAAAAGCACCAGGTTGGGAAGGCGACAATAGGATTGTGGAAGCAGAACCAATGACTATCTTTTGTTTGCAGAAGGCAAACATCTCCGTGAAGTCAAGGGCTCTCATCAACTAATTTCCTTCTCTACAATAACTCTCATAATTGAGCCTCTGTTTCAAGGTGAAGAAGAGAGCTTGTCTCATCCCTATTTATTCTGTAAAAGGGATTCCTGTTGATTCTCACCCCTCCCACTTCCAAGAGGTTGAAGGCCTGATTGCCACATTCATAGGTCACGTCCAGCTGCCTAGGCAACACAACAAGGAAAGCTCCGTCTCCTTTCCATTTAAGAAAATACCTAGAAGATGATGGAATGAATGGCACTAATTATCATCTGGATGAAAACAGCTTACAAAAATAAGAGACTTATAAACCCCTTCAGAGAGCATGGCCTCTATTCTAGTCCGAAGAGTCTCCGGAGGCTGCAGCTGGTCCAGAATGCAGCCGCGCGGGTGATTGTGGGTGCTCCTCGGAGCTCCCACGTTACACCGCTTCTCCGCAGGCTGCACTGGCTTCCTGTGGCCTTCCGGATTCGATTCAAGGTGGTACTGACAGTATTTAAAGTGCTCCATGGCTCGGGACCTGGGTACTTACGGGACCGCCTGCTGCCATCATCAACCTCCCGCCGCCCAGTACGCTCCCACAGGGTTGCCCTCCTCGGGGTACCGCCGCCCGGCCGTTGTCGGTTGACGGCCCCGAGGGTTCGGGCTTTCTCTGTGGGAGCCCCCTCCCTTTGGAATGATCTCCCCCCGGAGATACGGGCTATGACGGATATTCTGACCTTCCGGCGTGCAGTGAAAACCCTATTTTTTAAACAGGCTGGCCTGGCCCAGTAACTGTATTTTAGTTTTAACTTAATTTTAATCGGGGTTTTATTAGCTTTTAATTTTTAACTGAATTTTTGGGATAGACAGCCGGATCAATTTGGTTTAATTTATTTTAATTATATTTATTGGGTATTTATTGTATGTTTTTAGTAGGCTGTACACCGCCCCGAGTCCCTTTTTGGGAGAGGGAGCGGTATAGAAGTTTAATAAATAAATAAATAAATAAATTAATATTAGGACAAAGCAGTCTTGCAAAAAATAGTTTTTGAAGGCATCAGGAAGTTGTTCAGAACATTTCATCAGGTAACATAGGAATCAAAGACATTTTCAAAAGGGAAGAGAAGGATAGGCATAGTTTTTGTTTGGGATTCTGGGTTGGACAAAGCATATCTGCTTAGGTCAGGGAGCCCTGCAAAGCATGACACTCCATCACCTGGTGGCCCAGCAGGTCCTCTGACACCTGGGTTGCCCTTTGGTCCATGAGGGCCAGGAGGTCCATTTTGTCCAGGAGGTCCTTGGGGACCTGTTCAAAGGAAAACAGAGATGTTATTGTGCAACATTCTTGGGCACTTATTTCAAATTTTGGATAGAGAGAGCACTGAATTTTTGGTTGATTATGTTGTAGAAACATAAATGTATCTTTAATGACCCAAACTCTCAAAAGCTGGGACGCACAATATCTATAAGCCTTCTTTTCTTTATTGATGTAAAACATTTCTACAGTGGCCCATTTATACAGTGGCCCATCTTTTAACCAACTCTGGATAGCTCTCAATTCAGTAATTATGGGACTTGAAGTCCATAGCAGCATGCTGGGAAGGTAAAAGCAGATTGTGGAGCAAAACTAATCACCATCTCGCGATCTCAGAAGGCAAACATCTCCATGAAGCCAAGGTTTCTCCTAACTTATTTGCCTCTGTACACTCACTCTCATAACTTAGTCTGTAGTTTGAAGGGGTGAATCCTTTTAAAGCATTTGTCTCATTCATCTTTATTTTGTGGAACAAGTTCCTGTTGATTTTCACTCCTCCTGCTTCCAAGTGTTGGGATGCTTGATTATCAAATTAATATGTCATGGATTTGACCCACCCCACTTATATTTACAGAAGGGACATCCTGCGGAACCCATTAGTCAAGGGATTTTGAGTGGCAAGATCAAGGAGAAGAGCTGTCTCTACCATGGTGCTCCCATCATGACCCTCAAGAGGAGATCTGACCCCACTCTTTGGGTCTTCCACGAAGACCTTAAAACCTGGTGCTGGCAATTGGCCCTGGGGACAGGAGGCAGAGAGGACTGTGTCATCCTGGAGAATGATTACTGGTTTGGATGATAGCAATAGCTCTTAGACTTATATACCATTTCACAGTGCTTTACAGTCCTCTCTAAGTGGTGTAGAGTCAACCTTCTTGCCTCCAATAATCTGGGTCTTTATTTTACCCACCTCGGAAGGACAGAAGGCTGAGTCAACCTTGAGCCTGGTGAATTTGAACTGTCGAATTGTAGGCAGCCGGTAGTCAGTAGAAGTAGCCTGCAGTACCGCACTCTGACCACTGCGCCACTGCGGCTCCTCCTTTAAGGCATTCCACCTCTATTGTGTACTTGCCCCTCTATCTTAGCTACTTCCTTGTTAATTTTTATGTATTTATTCTCTTACTATTTTAATATTTTACAAAAACCATTTGATCAGATTGAAAGCCGCCCAGACAGCGAGATGGACAGCAAATGAATTGAATAGATTGATAAACAAATGCCCAGTTGCCTAGGCAACACAACAAAACACAAGGACAGCTTGGTCTCCTTTTCGTTGAAGAAAATACCTAGAAGATGATTGCGTTAATGTAAGAAGGCATTAATTATTGTCTAGAAGAAACCCACTTACAAAAATAGGGGCACTTCTAAAACCTTTTGGAGAGCATGTCCTCTATAAAGATGAAGCAGTTTTGCAAAATGGTGTTTTGCCAGCTGTTGAGTGCATCAAGTGATACGCCATGACTGTTTCATTGGGCAATATAGGAATCAAAGGGGTTTCAAAAAAGGGGAAGAGGAGGACTCTCATGTGTTTTGTCTGGAATTTTGAATTGGGCAAAGCTAGAAGTTGGGATAAGCGAATCTGGTCAGGTCTGGGAACCCAAGGAAAGCCGACAAAAAGGAAGATACTCCATCACCTGATGGGCCTGCAGGTCCTTGGATGCCAGGATTGCCCTTTGGTCCCTGAGGGCCAGGAAGTCCAGTTTCCCCACGAGGTCCTTGGGGACCTGTTCAAAGGAAAACATATACTCTTTAACATCCTTGGGCACCAATTTCAAATTTCAGATATAAAAGAGCATTGGAGTTTTAGGGGATCAGTTCATTGTTCTGCTGCAGAAACATGAATATATCCTGAACTTCAATAACCCAAACTCTCAAATTGGGATATACAATATCTATAATGTTCCATTCCTTTCCTTTCCTTTCCTTTCCTTTCCTTTCCTTTCCTTTCCTTTCCTTTCCTTTCCTTTCCTTTCCTTTCCTTTCCTGTCCTGTCCTGTCCTGTCCTGTCATTTCCTTTCCTTTCCTTGCCCTCCCTTCCCTTCCCTTCCCTCCCCTTCCTCTTTTCCTTCCTTCCTTCCTTCCTTCCTTCCTTCCTTCCTTCCTTCCTTCCTTCCTTCCTTCCTTCCTTCCTTCCTTCCTTCCTTCCTTCCTTCTCTTTCAAATATTTATATTATTTCTGTAATATTCAATGGAGAAACCTGTAAAAGTTGATGCCACTCTTCTCCTCATTACATTTTATTATTATTATTTTTAAAAAATGCACTTCTGTTATTGGAGTTTTAAAATAGGAAGATGTTTCTTTCTGTCTATCTGTGTGTTTTCTGTCCATCTGTCTGCCTATTTGCTGCCCATCTAGTAATGAAACAATTCTGGGCAGCAAATAAATTCAAAAAATAAAGAAATAACCTTCCCATTTTAAAGCTCTACTCTATGATTATAGATTCCTCCTGAAGAATTCATCAGTAAAATGTTGACTCGAGAAATCACACAGAATGTTCTTCTGTTCATTAGCAACAAAATAATCTCTGATGATTTACAATTGCATTTTTTTGGTCACTTAATCATTACCATTGATGTTTTTGTTATTTCCAAGCTTACCTGGACAATTTATCTGCGCATGAGCTTCTATCAGCACAGCAGCTGTTAGAGCAAGGATCTGAACCAGCTGGGAGGACGGCATCCTTTCCCAACCAACTAAAGGAAGAAAAAATATTTTCAGCAGATGCCCTTACATCCAAGTAATCTTTTATTTCCAAAATGCCTTATGACGAATTGAAAAAAAAAAAAAGGTTGAAGAGACTTAAGCATACATATAATGAGCAGGTTATTTCAATTAGGGAATGGCATGGTGATCAGTATATCAGTGTGGTGAAAGGTAAAACATAGGCTAAAGAGTCAATTTTTAAAAAACATCAGCCAGAGTTGCAGCATTCCACCCTCTGTGCCTCAAACAAGGTTTCCTTCATAATCCATACCTCAGTTTCTCACTTTTATGATGAAAACAGCTACTTGTACTTCTCGGAACAATTTGATGCTGGAAAGAGTATTTATGGAAAGCGTAAGTGCATATTAACAACTAAATAATCTTGATTTTGGCTGATGAAGATCCATAACATTGCATTATGGAGCATCTCCATGTCTCAAAAAGTTATTTCACTTCACTATGGAAGATCAGATCTTCTTCAGGTTAAACTCAACTCCTGGTGACTTCAAAAACATATTCATGTAGCAAAATTATGGAAGTGGATTCTCTTTGCCTTTTTAATTTTTTTTAAATTAAACCTCTCTGGGTCTACCCAAGTAGTAGCCACATCTGATCCAGTTTCGGGTATCAAAATTAGCCACCCAGCTGATTTTCATATTTAAGTTCCATCAGTTCGAACTTTTATCCTATCACAATAGGAACACATCAAAGCTAGTCCATTAAGCTGATTCAAGCAATATATGAACATATTCTTTTTTTTAAAAAAAAAAAGTTCGTTAAAATTATGAATACAGAATAAAAACTAATCAGAACTAATCATTAAATGGAAAATGAGGGAAAAAAACAGGGAAGAAGAAAAGAGCAAAAACAAAAATGGAGAAATTGAAGAACAGAAACAAAAGGATTATAAAGAAGTGATTTCCAATTTTCTTTGATAGCAGCTATAAGTATGAATATAAGCTAACCTCTTAACCTATGGTTACAGTAAAGCTTTTGCTTTCCCTGTGGTCTATTACTTTTAGTCTAATTCTCAAATCTGTATATCAAAATTTCATTTTTCTTTTCTGTTTTCCACAAAAAGCATTGATAAGAGGTGCCAATCATCATTAAACTTAGATTATTTCTAATGAAAGCAGCCTATTGGCCATCCCAGCAAACATTAAAATGTTTTCTTGATAGAGAACTAGCTTCATTGTGTTCTATTCTACTTGGTAATCGACACAAATTTAACAATTGCTGTCTGCAGCAATAAAGGAGACCCTTGGAAATAATTTTATTATCATTTATTTAGAAAATATTTGATACTTCCTCCCCTTTTAAACCAGTCATATTATTTGCATCTCTTTATTCTACTGGTAGTTATGACATTCTCAACAGCGTTTTCTTCAAATTGATAAATTAAAAAGATGAACATATCTAAAAGACAACACAGGGCTACCCTTCTTTATTCCAAAATTATAATTACTATTATTACTATATTGCACGATGTATTAATTTTAAAAATGGCATGCATCGTTATGGAATTCTAAAACGTACCATGGAATGCCAAAGATATCTACTCAAAAGAAAGTTCTCCTAAACTGTTAGGACCTGTTCACAACAAACTAGATAGAGGTTGTAGCTTTGAATGAAGGATTTCAACTTACCCTTTTCACTTCAGGTCTAAATACTGAGGAATGGTGAAAAAATTCAATTTATAGTGTATGTCTATACAATTGTTGCCTTGTCTTCTTTCTTTACCTGTCCCCTCTGTTTTGTTTACATATTTGTTCCATTACGGAAAAAGATTTTATAGAATAATCATCTGTCAAAACTGATTTTCTTTCAGAAATAAGATATACACAGTATATAAAAAATAAATAAACCATGTTCTTGGACAATATAGTAGACCAATGGAAAGAGAGAACGTAATTCTTTCTCCTGGAAATTGTTTGCACATCTAAGGTTTCCATAAGACGATCTAATTCATTCATAAGGATATATGCCATGTAATTTTTGAGACCTATCCAAACTCTTCTCTGGACAACTGACTATAAAATGCACATTCTTTGTGTACATTATCTGTCTACACAGTAACAGTATGTACACAGGCAGATGGAACAAAAACATGATTAGAAATCTGACACGGTTGACTTAGAGCATATACTGTGAGGAGGATGTCCTGTTCCATACTGAAGGCATTTTTAAAAAAACAATGCATGGAAAGCTTCACAACAGAAAGGAAGGATTACTACACAAAATTAGTTATGCAATCCTAGAATCCATTAGTTGGAAGGGTCCCATAAGGTTAGAAAGACCCACTGTTGTTCAAAGTAGGAAATCAAAAACAAAGCATCCCAAACGGGTGGTTAACAGATTAACAGAGTTGGAAGGGATCTTATAGGTCATCTAGTCCAATCCCCCAACCAAGCTGCAGACTCTACAACATTTTTGACAGATGACAGTCCAATCTCCTCTTGAAAGCTTCCAGTGATGTCACTTGCACAACTTCTGAAGGCAACTTCTGTTCCATGGATGGATTGTTCTCCCTGTCAGAAAATTTCTCCGTATTTCTAGGTTGAATTTTTCCTTGATCAGTTTCCATCCATTATTCCTTGTCTGGCCTTCAGGTTCTTTGGAAAATAGCTTGATTCCTTCCTCTCTGTGGAGGCCCCTCAAATATTGGAAGATGCTATTCTGTCTCCCCTGGTCCTTCTCTTCACTAGACTAGCCAAGCCCAGTTCCTGCAACCGTTCATTGTATGTTTGAGCCTCCAGTCCCCTAATCATCCTGGTTGCGCTTCTCTGCACTCTTTATATAGTCTCAACATCTTAGTTAGCTGCTGTTCAAAAATTTCCAGCAAAGGGTATTGTGATGTGATAGAAGCCATGATGACATACTGAATTTCACAAATCATTATGGAAATAACATGGATTACTAATTTGCACAATTTGTACTTTGCTAAAATGAAGTGGAGCAAAAAAAAAAGGAATCGATAGGGTATTGTTATCTGTCATAATGATGAGAATCCCTTCCTTTGGGACTAAAACACACTTTAATATTAGGTGAACGTAAACCTAATATTAAATATGTTGATGAGAATTTCTGATCTTTGGAAATTGAAGAATTAAAGTATGTGTATAGGGAGGATTACAGGAAAAGGGACCTCAGTCTCATCTCTCTCCTCTCTTCTCTTCTTGTTGAGGCTTTGGAAAAATGTAGAGAACAACAACTGATTAAAGGCCTGGAGACAAAAACATATGAAAAATGGTTGAGGGAATTGGGTCTGGCCAGTCTAGAGGAAAGAAGGACCAGGGGGGACATGATAACAGTCTTCCAGTATTTGGAGGCTGCCCCAAAGAGGAGGGGGTCATTTTATTCTCCAAAGCACCTGAAGGCAGGACAAGAAACAATGGATGGAAACTAATCAAGGAGAAAAGCAACCTGGAACTAAGGAGAAACGTCCTAACAGTGAGAACAATGAATAAGTAGAATGGCTTCCCTTCAGAAGTTGTAGGTGCTCCATCACTGGAGGTTTTTAAGAAGAGACAGGACAATCACTTGTCTGAAATGATATAGGATCTCCTGCTTGGGCAGGGGATTGGACTAAAAGATCTCCAAGGGTCCCTTCCAGCTTTATTCTATTCTAATTCTAATCAGTAAGGTGACCTTTGTTGCCATTCTAGCTTCTACCATATCTGGGATGCCAAAAATTGGATGACAACCAAGATGTCAGCAGAGAATTTGAGTCCTTAATCTTGTTGCTGCCACCTTCAGATCACTTCTATTTTGGCAATCCAGATATGGCAATCTTAACTTTGAGTTGTAGGTAAACCAATGATTTCCAGCTATAATTCAGCAAATGGTTGGTAATGGAAGTCCATATGGATGTGATAAATGGACTGGGGGTAGTTCTGCAGGAATCTGCTTATGTTGCACCATCCTAATTTCTGAGGTCCTATGGAGCAGCAGCCTCTTCGGCTGAAGCAAGAGAACTGTGAGTGCCCAGGGGAGCATTCCCAGAAACTAGGAGCAGTGTAAAATGTCTGGGAGAGACAAAGTTGGTCTCCATATGTGAGCAGATGAAGGAGGAGGAGGAGGAGGAGGAGGAGGAGGAGGAGGAGGAGGAGGAGGAGGAAGACGAAGACGAAGATGAAGACGAAGACGAAGAAAAAGAAGAAGAAGAAGATTAAGACGAAGAAAAAGAAGAAGAAGAAGAAGAAGAAGAAGAAGAAGAAGAAGAAGAAGAAGAAGAAGAAGAAGAAGAAGAAGAAGAAGAAGAAGAAGAAGAAGAAGAAATCATAGACATTCTTGAAAGTTTTTTCATTGCCATTTAGTGAAAAAGAAGATATTTGGGTAAATGTCCAGCATCACACAAAGTGGCCCCAACTTGGCTTCTAGCATAGTTGAAACTTTGGAAACCTAGTTGAAGTCCAATCAGTTAAAGGACTTCAATCACTGGTAAACTACTTGTTATAAGTGAATTCCTTGCTCTTAGTCCTTTGCGCCTTCAAACAGCTTGTAAACAGAACCTTGGACTCCATGATGGGGTATTAAACCTTTTACAAATAACCTTTTAAAATTTCTTCCTTTCATGCAATGCAATAGCTGGACAGCTCCCCAAATTCTCTTTAAATGTTTTCACCTTCTTGATGCTCATTGCCATGGAAATGATTTCTCTCAACAAATATTGGATGACTGTTTAAATATTACAGGAGCAACCAGTAATTAACTTTCCACGGTGTTAGTTTTGCTGTGAGATGTTCAGACTGTGTATTTAAGAGTGTGCCCCTACCCTGTTTGTGTACTAATCTTATGACCATAAGAAAGTATCATTTTAAAAAAATATTTATTCATATTCTTTTTACAGAACTCATGTTCATCATTCTTGATCCTGGTTTGAAAAGGACTTCTTGTTCTTTTACTCTGTTCTTGGTACCATTAAGAGATAAGACTGATAATGATTAAATTGCACTGAATCCATTCCTTCTGAAGGGTTATTAGAATTTTAGAATATTTAGCATAAGCAAAATCTTCCTTCCAGTTGAACTCAACTGCTGGTGATTGAACTCAAGTAGTATCTCAACTCTTGGAGATGAACTCAGGTTGAACTCAGTACCTGGTCAGATTCATTTAGTTTTCTTGAAAATTGCCTTTTCCATTACCTTTTTCCAGGATGTTCTTGATTTTTTTTAAAAAAAATTATACAGCCACTCAACTCACTCTCAATGATTCTGGATGGCTTACAAAGATAAAAAAATTCATATAGAAAACAATAAAAAGCAATAACCCTAAATAATTGGTGACAAAAACCAATCAATCAATAAGCCCTAGTCATCTGTAAATCAATATTTTAATTTCTTTTAAGCATCTAGAAATTGGAAATGCTTGATTGTACCCACCACGTCATTATCAAAACCCTGATCCTCATGATTTGATTCTCATGCTTTGGAATATTGGGAATTGTAGAAGACTGAAGACTGATGAAGACTTTACAACAAATCTATTCAGAGGACTACAGTTCCCAGAAGCTATGCCAATTCCACTGGTTTAGATGTTAAAACAGGAAATTCTAAAATTCACAGATAATGAGACGATACTGGTTGCATTTTTTGTCATTCCAACTTCCATCAGTTTGCATCTCAACACAATTTTCCATCCCCTTTTCCATTTGGTTCATATCGATGCCAGTTGGTATAATTCACAGGAGTTTCATCAAAATACTCAAAGGCTCCTGGAACTGAGCTCTCCTTAATTCCCAAGTAGGTGTATTGATTTTGCTCTTTCACAATTTGCAAAATAGCATTGTTCTCCTTTTCATTCATGGGTTTTGCAATGGAGCCTCCTGAAAGCTGACATGCTTGGATTATTGAGTCAAAGCCAACAGTCTTCCCATTGGTAGCAAATATTTTGTTCTCCACCTTATTTATCAATCCCCTCAAGGCTAGAACTGCAAAAAGAGAAAAAAAAGCACAATTATCCATCTTGTCCTATCATCTGGCAATTCTTAAAGTGCAAATTAACATTTGTTTTTGCAACTCCAGATCCTGACTATGCATGCATTAACTGAATACATTTGAATTAGTCCAGGTTACTGTCTCAGATGTCCCTCTATAAACCTGTCCCATTTCCATACTAATCTAAAAAGATCTCTCTAAATGAAAATTAAGATTGAAATGTCTCGGAGTCAGTTTCAGAGTTCCACCTCATAATACTTGTTTACCCATGTTTGAACTTTGTGTTTGCACATTGGAAAAAGTGCAAAGAAGACCAACTAAGATGATTAAAGGCCTGGAGATAAAAACATATGAAGAACTGTTGGAGGATTTGGGTTTAGCTAGTCTAGAAAAAAGAACATGATAACAGTCTTCCAGTATTTGAGAAGTTGCCACAAAGAGGAGGGGGTTAACTTATTTTTTCAAAACACCAGAAGGAAGGAAAAGAAACAATGGATGGAAACTAATCAAGGAGAGAAGCAACCTGGAATTAAGGAGAAACTTCCTAACAGTAAGGACAATTATCCAGTGGAACAGCTTGCTGTTAAAAATTGTGGAGTTTTTTAAAGAATAGACTAGACAACCACTCGTCTGAAATGATATAGAGTCTCTTGCCTGAGAAGGGAGTTGGACTAGAAGACCTCAAAAGTCCCTTCTAGCTCTATACCGATTGATTGAATCTCACATTTGACCACTTGCAGTAGAACTAAGACTTCTGAAACACTTCCAGTTAGATTGGAAAAGCAGTGGAACATCAAAACCTCCAAACATTTTGGATAGCATCCTTATTCCCCACTTCCAGGACTCTCCTAAATATGTTTTCCCACAACAATTGTTGATAGATACATTTATGTATCATTTGCAGGAGAGTTTTACATGCCCAACTGATTTTTGGAAGTTTAAATCCCCACCCCCCCTTGTGATCCCTTGCATCGGGATGGAGTTGACTTGACTGAATGGAGCTGAGAGTTTATTGGCCGGATACCCTTCCTGATGTGTATGCGGAGCTCACAGCAGATATTTTCTCTTTGTGCCCAGAGAGAAAAATACCTGCTGCTACCTGGGATCGAATTTGTGAGGGGAGAGCTCCACCTTTCAACCACCATGCTGCTCTTTTGGAAATTTACCGTATAAAATTTAAGATCAAAATTATCAAAACGAACATGGATTAAAACAAAAAACATGTCAGTCCAATCAAAATGCTTCCCAGGGCACTCAACCTCCAAACATTTATTCAAATATTTTTTTGAATGTGCTTGAACTTTAATTATTTGATTTGATTTGAAAAACGGTTACACCTCTGATTTCCCCGTAGGAAAATGAATATTTCTCTTAGTTTTATGTTTGAAAAAGTAAAACCAAAGCTACCTTCTCAAAAAGCAATGGAGAGACCAAATAAATGCAAGATTTTAGGGGAAATGCAGCTTATCTCACCATCCCCTTTTCAAAAAAATATCATTTATTTTTGGCCTCTCATGAAAGCTACTCGCAGGTGAAGATATTTGTTTTGCTGACGTCATCTGCTCTCCATAATTCTAGGAATAGGAAAACCAAGCAGCATACCTCCTTCAAGCCTCAGGATCCTGTCTTTCAGACTTCTGAGCACTTTCTGCACATCTGAATCGAGGAAAGCTGCACGGCCTGGAAATAAAGAGAAAAGCAACCCATTTAGCTTCGAGGAGCAACCGAGCAAGCCCATTTCTTTGCTCAGAACTTTGACTCTGGAGAATACTGAATTTCCTTGTGGCCTGTCAAGTATTCCACGCATGGAAAATTATGGTCGCCACACTATAAAAATGGTGCTGAGACTCTAGAAAGAGAGCAACAAAGATGATTAGGGAGCTGACAGTGAGAACAACCAACCCATGGAACAGAAGTTGCCTTCAGAAGTTGTGGGAGCTTCATCACTGGAGGCTTTCAAGAAGAGTCTGGACTGCCATCTGCCAGAAATGGTGTAAGATCTCCTGCTTGGGCTGGGGGTTGGACTAGAAGACCTACAAGGTCCCTTCCAACTCTGTTAATCTGTATCAGAATCACTGTAGTTCAGGGTTGAACTAGGGAGTTCTTGATAGTCTCTGAGCTTGGTTGATTTCTTGCAGATGTTTCATTACCCACCCAGATAACATCATCAGCGCTGGCAGGAGGTAAGGTTTGTGGGCTGGAGGAAGCAGAGGAAGAGGAGGAGGTGGAAGAGAAGGAGAGGGACAACTGTGAGGTCCTCAATGCTCTCTGCGCTTACTTCTTTGTTTGCAAATGTTTCATTAGCTGACTACATCAGAAATGTTTGCAAGCAAGCAGCCAAGTTCAGAGAACACCAAGGATGCCATAATGATGCACTCCCAGGTAGTATGAAATTGGTGACATAATATTAAGGGGGGGGGGGGAGAATCAATTAATTGGAGGGGCCTTGGAATGACAATGAAAGCAATACTTCTTGGACTACCTTCTGGCCCAGGGGGTCCATGGTCTCCTTTCTCTCCTGTTTCACCTTTCAGTCCTCTTGGTCCTGGAAGCCCATCTCTTCCAGGAGCACCTGGCAAACCATTGGGGGGTCCCATGGGGCCTGGGAAAAAACAAGAGTCAAGGAATTGCAAGCTGAAAATGGAGCATATTCATTTCTTTATTATTATTATAATGGTAAAGAAACAAATTCAGACATTGTTTTAAATAAAGAAATAAGATGCATTGACAGTAATTAAAATAAATAATAAATTCAAGGCTGGGAATAACTTTCAGGAAACAAACACTTCAGAACTGAATGGACAGACAATCTGTCTGTCTGTCTGTCTGTCTGTCTGTCTGTCTGTCTGTCTGTCTGTCCTATCCATCCATCCATCCATCCATCCACCCACCCATCTATCCATCTATCTATTTATCAGTATCTATCCATCATCCATCCATCATCCTTCCATCCATTATCTATCTGTCTGTCTGTCTGTCTGTCCGTCCATCCATCCATCCACCCACCCGCCCATCCGTCCATCCATTATCTATCTGTCTAGGTCTGTCTGTCTGTCTGTCTGTCTGTCTGTCTGTCTGTCTGTCTGTCTGTCTGTCTGTCTGTCTGTCTGTCTATCTATCTATCTATCTATCTATCTATCTATCTATCTATCTATCTATCTATCTATCTATCTATCTATCTATCTATCTATCTATGTCAGTTGAGGTGTTTATTTTGACCTCTTTCTTTCTTTCTTTCTTTCTTTCTTTCTTTCTTTCTTTCTTTCTTTCTTTCTTTCTTTCTTTCTTTCTTTCTTTCTTTCTTTCTTTCTTTCTTTCTTTCTTTCTTTCTTTCTTTCTTTCTTTCTTCATAATATAAATATGTGCAGTTATGGGATTCCACCATAGAGAAACTTCTCTCCTTTAGTAGCAATAATGTATTCATCCATGCTCAGACCGAAGAGAGAAGAAGAGCATACCCTTCCTGATCTTACTACCATTTTAGCAAAATGATGGCACTCAAGATTTATACAGTCAAAGCCAACTGAGCCAACCTCATCACTTAAGGAAGCTTCACTACCACCATCCGTTGCTGTTCTCCACAATTTGAGTAATGTGAATCAGTTGCAGATCAGTTCTCTACCCTTAATCAGTTCTCTACCCTTTATACCTGGTGGTCCCGAGTCCCCTTTCATGCCATCCCGTCCATCTCTTCCAGGTAGCCCATTAGCCCCTGGGGTCCCTGGAATTCCTGGAGCCCCTGAACATTTGCCCTCCTGCCCGTGACATGGTAGGGAAAAAATAGCCAGTACTGATGCCACATAAAGCAACGTCGATGAAGTCATTTCTGCATAGCTGGAAGAAAAGAAAGGAAGGAAAAAAATTGTGCATTCACATTTTGCAGCATTGCTGGACAAGAGACGCCCATTGTATTACCCATCCCAAACCCTAATTAGAGCATTTCAAATGGGACCTTCACCCACTCAAAGCTATTTGTTCCACATTGCATTGATCTGACCCAGCCCCAGAACATTGCGGTGGCAAAAGTACACCACAGAACTCAGCAGAACAAAGTAAAATAAATATTGCCTTGCAACATGCAACCAGTTATCTCCAAACCCCAAATTTGCATGTAGCCCTTAAGACTGGCAGCTACGTACAAATCGCAATCACTACGATTTCCCAGGTCAACTTACCATTCTTTGTTGTTGATAACAAAGGAACAGGTTTTGAAAGCATCTGATTTATAGTAGCATTTATGATTGGGAAACAGCAAACTTAAGTGGACATGTGCTTTTAAGTGCTTGTAAAATACAATAAAAGCTAGGGGTGGGTGAAGTTGATTTACTGGGCAAATACTTGAAACAGGGTGACAAACCCACCATGGGGACAAAATAATACATTGTGAAAGTGCAGATCAAATTTCTTCTCCAAGTAGATTATTCTCCAATATATAGTGGCACCTTGGTACTCAACATTAATTGATTCCTGGAGGCACGATGAGTACCGACAATGATGAGGGCCAAAGAAATTTTTCCCGTAAGGAATTATTTATTTATTTATTTATTTAAATTTTTATACCGACCCCTCTCCCAAAAAGGGACTCGGGGAGGTGTACAGCCTACTAAAAAAACGAACAGTATGTACAATTAAAAACAAATTAAATAACATTAATCTGGCCGAAATCCCTTCAAATATAAAATTACCAAAATTTAAAATTCAGGGATTGTAATTAAAAATTTTAAAATTTAAAAATTTAAAACCGAATTAATTTAAAACCCCACAAACCGTTTACTGGGCCAGGCCGGCCTGTTGGAAAAACAGGGTCTTTACTGCGCACCGGAAGGCCTGGATGTCGGTAATGGCCCGTATCTCCGGGGGCAGATCATTCCACAGGGAGGGGGCCCCCACAGAGAAGGCCCGCACCTTCGGGGTCGCCAGCCGGCAACGATCAGGCGGCGGAACCCCGAGGAGGGCAACCCTGTGGGAGCGTACTGGGCGGCGGGAGGCTGTTGATGGCAGCAGGCAGTCCCGTAAGTAGTAATGTAGTGTAAGGTATAATGTAGTGAATCCTAAGGCAGTCCACATAGACAAGTTCTAACTTGTGCGTTAGAGTATCAAAACAAGCAATGAGTACTGGGACAAAAAAAATCAGGTCAAAATACATTGAGTACCAAATTCACTAAGTTTCAAAGCAGTTGAGTGTTTTAGAATGAATGAGCTGGAAGGGACCTTGGAGGTCTTCTAGTCCAGCCCCATGCTCAAGCAGGAGAACCTATACTATTTCAGACAAGTGACTAGTTTATGATGGAGCCATGATTTCTGAAGGAAAGTTGTTCCAGTGATTAATTATCCTCACTCTCAGGAAATTCCTCCTTAGTTCTAGGTTGCTTCTCTCCTTGATACAGTACGTTTCCATCTGTTGTTTCTTGTCCTGCCTTCTGGTGCTTTGGAGAAAAATTTGACCCTCTCTTCTTTGTGGCAGCCCCTCAAATACTATCATGTCTCCCCTAGTCCTTCTTTTCTCTAGACTAGCCAAACCCAAATCCTGCAGCCGTTCTTCATATGTTTTAGTCTCCAGGCCTTTGATCATATTAGTTGCTGTTCTCTGAACATTTTAACAAGCCAACAAGCCAACACTGTAATATGTGGAGAGAAATTCACTTGGCAAAACACACCTATAAACTATTAAGTTTATCCAGGGGGAAAGATTTAAAAGATGTAGGATCTTGTATATTCTGAGTCCCACTGTATGTGGAGAGAACTTTCCTTTCCTTCTGGAGTCTTTCTTGACCCTCTCATACAAATGATGATGAGGATCTTATCCATTCATTCGTGTCTGAATCTTGGCAATTCTATGGGCCAGGTGGTCTCTCCACATCTTCTAATCTTGCACTATTTCCTTGAGTTGTCCTATGCTCTGGCTGATGTCAACTTTGATGGTGTCCAGGCATCATGTTCCTTACCAACCTGGTTTCTTTTTACCACTAACTCTTCCAATAATAATTGCTTCCTCTAGTAAGTTCCCCCGCATGGCATGGCCAAAGTAAGTGAGATGCAGTTTTGTGATTTTGCCTTCTAGTGACATGTCTGGTGTTATGCGCTCCAGTACTTATGTGTTCCTTGCTGTCCAAGGAATACTCTGGAACCTTCACAGCAGTAGTGGGATTCAAAATTTTTTGCTACCAGTTCTGTGGGGCTTGGTGGGCATGTCAGAGGAAGGATACTGTAAAATCTCCAGTCAGAGGTGGTATTTGCTGGTTTTCCGAAGTACTCAAAATTTCCACTACCGGTTCTCCAGAACTGATCAGAACCAGCTGAATTCCGCCTCTGACTTCACAAGCACCACAATGAGTAGATTTTCTTCCTGTCTTGCTTTTTTACGGTCCAACTTTCATATTCAGCTCACATTCACCATTGCCATGCAACCCAGTGCAATCTGACAATTTGTTTTTGGGGTGCATTCACCGGTTTGCCTCTCACATAAAGTATCTCCCTATGATCCAGCAATGGTGTATCAAAAGGAGGAGGAGATCTGCTCAGCAAAATGCAGAAAACAGATCAATTTTTGCATCTCCTGAACTTTGGTTTCCAACTTGACTTTCTACCACACTCCCATGTCCCAGCACATGGACTGCAACTTGCAGTAGTGAGATCAACATGGAAGATGAGTAGGATGGGTTTATTTAGTAGTGGAGAACTTGGGTTACCCAATTCATTGATACCTAGTGGGATACCATTCTGAATATGGAGACAATGAAAGAAAGGAATTTTTACTAAAGAAAGCATGATAACTCCAGGCACAAAATTTGGGTCTGGACAATCTAGAACTGTGCCATCTGAGGTCCAATCTAAGCATAGTTCACAAAATTGTTTGCTATCCCATCTTGCCTATCAATGACCTCTTCAGTCTCAACCACAATAATACATGGGCAAACAACCAATACAAACTCATGGTAAACCATTCCAAACTCAGTTGCAGAAAATACGACTTCGGCCATAGAGTGGTCAACGCCTGGAATGCCCTACCTGACTCTGTTGTTACAGCCTCAACTGCTCACAGCTTCAACCTTAAACTGTCTACCGTGGACCTCACGCCCTTTCTAAGAGGTCCTTAAAGGGGCTGTGCATAAGCACACCAGCGTGCCTACCGTCCCTGTCTTACTGTCCCCATTTATCTGTATTTCCTTCCCTCGTTCTTGTTTGTGTTCATAATTATACTTATCCTGTACATGTTTGAAAAACAAATAAAATACTAAAACTAAAATACAAAAACTGTCTTCCAGTACTTGAGATGTTGTCACAGAGAACAGAGGATTGACTTAATTTCAAGAAGTCAAGACAAGAAGTAATAGATGAAAGCTTATTAAAGACAGATCAAACCTGGAGTAAGGAGAAATTTCCTGACATTGAGAACAATTGATTAATGGAATGGGTTGTTTCTCAGAGTTAAAGGTGCTGCATCAGTAGAAATTTTCAAGAAGGGATTGGACAGTCATTTATCTGGAACAGGGGTCTTCAAATTTGACAGCTTTAAGACTTGTGGGCTTCAATTCCCAGAATTCCTCCTCCAGTCTTGTTAGCTCAGGAATTCTGGGAGTTGAAGTCAACAACTCTTAAACTTGCCAAATTTGAAGACTCTTGGTCTAGAATGATCTAGAGCAGTGGTGGCTAACCTTGTTGGGCTCCTATGCTGAAAATTGTGCTCACGCTCACATGCTTGTGTGCCACTACCCAGAAGGCAATGCGCGTGGCCCCCCCACACCCCAGATTATGCACACACGATCCCCCCAACACCACCCCCTTACCTGCACTGTGCATGCATGCACCTCCCAGCTGATTTTTGGCCTGTTTGAGGCCTTTTTCGGCTTCCCAGAGGCTCGAAGGAAGCCTCTGCAGCCTTTGGAGTCTGAAAAATGGACCTGTTTAACATCACTTCTGGTATTTAAATGATGAAATGGGCTCATTTTTCAGCCTGCAGAGGCTGCAGAGGCTTCCCTCGAGCCTCTGGGAAGCCGAAAAAGGCCTCAAATGGGCCAAAAATCAGCTGGGAAATACGCACATGCGCAGTGCAGGTAAGTTTGGCTGAGGCTTGCATGCCGGCTCAAATGGCTCTGCGTGCCACCTGTGGCAAGTGTGCCATAGGTTCGCCATCATGGGTCTAGAGTCTCCTGTCTTGATCAGGAGGTTGGATTAGAAGACTTCTGAGGTTTCTTCCAGCCTTTGATTTTGTCTTCTAAGTAAAAACACAGAAATGTCAGGTTCTATCTAGACCCCTTCCTTGCTGTAGTAGTTTTCTAATGGAAGGGAGCATTCCTCCATGAAATCTAAGGTCTTTCATATCATGGACAGGTAGACCATGTTTTAATTCTGGTGTTTTTTTTTCCAGAGAAGCTTTCCCTCACATTGGGAAGATGTGCTGGGAACCCAGAATGTCCCAACACATCCCGAAGATGTGAAATTAGGAAGATTGCTTTAGAAAGAAAAAAAAACCCACGACGCTGTCTTGAAACCCAGGCCCTTAGGGCACAGTTCCAATCTTGCAACCACAACGGAACTGAGTCAACAATGATTCTCAGAAGAACCATTCTAGGAATACAAAGGCTCTGTTGATCCTCTGCTTTCTTCTGTGTGATATTTTCCTCAAGTATGAATAGCCCGCGAATAATACCAGAGACGATTAATAGCAGTACTTCTTTTAACGTAAACATCTCTCATAACTTGAGTAGATTAAGTGGGAAACAGTCATCTTAGCTTGGCTGTGAATGAAAAGAACATTGTGTTCCTTTGTCTCAAGAGTTGCATGTTACTTCTGCTTATTGATTTTCAGGCACCACACGATCGCCCAACTGCTGTTGCCTGGGGAATATGAAATAAACTATAATTCCCCCCCAGGCATTATCCCAAATCCTTTGGAATCATAGGATCATGAGGGTCTTCTAATCCAACCCCCCCCTGCCGAAAGCAAGAGACCTTATTTTATCCTGGACAACGTGCCTGTCCAACCTTTTCTTGAAGACCTCCATGTCAATCCTGAAGCTGACCTGGCAGAAGCCATCTTGGAACTTCAGCTTCAGGGGGGATTAGGGATAGCTGGGGTTTCGTAGCCAAAACAAAATATTTTCTCTTGGGAACCAAGGACATTCTCACACTTGGTTGGAGGAAAGAGGAGTGGTATCACCAGGCAACTAGAGAGTGCCTTGATTGGACCATGTGACTGATTGTTTGGGGTTGAGGGAAAACTTTTACTTTTAATTAGGTAAAAACCATGGGAAACACCAGAGTCGGTTTCCACCAGATCTGTGTCAATAAACATATTCTTTGAGGAATCTACCTGCCTCGGAGGTTTGCTTGCTATGGGTCTATTACTTGGAACCCCAACTCTCTAGCAGTGGTGCTCCCACAATTAAATGGAAAAAAATTAGAAGCAAATTGAATTATTTAAATTTAATTAAATTGAAACATTAGAATCAGTGGCATTCCTGTAAAGAGATCAAGTGGCATCAAATATCTTTCCCCTCTTATGCAGCAAACATCCTGCCAAGTTTGTGGAATAGCCAAAAGCTTCTTGTACAATCCTGTGATCCATTTTATTTCAGGGTCCGATATGCTCAGATTTGACAGGGGGCCTTTGACCTTTCAAGAGCAGGATAAGAAGCAATGGATGGAAACTAATCAAGGGGAGAAGCAACCTTAAAACTAAGTAGAAATTTCCTGACAGGGAGAACAATTAATCAGTGGAACAAGTTGCCTTCAGAAGTTATGAGTGCTCCGTCACTGGAGGTTTTCAAGAAGAAATTGAACAGCCATTTGTTGGGAATGATATAGGGTTTTACAGATTACAGATTAACAGAGTTGGAAGGGACCTTGCAGGTCATCTAGTCCAACCCCCCCCCCAAGCAGGAAATCTTACACCATTTCTGACAGATGACAGTCCAATCTCTTCTTGAAAGCCTCCAGGGATGAAGCTCCCATAACTTCTGAAGGCAACTTCTGTTCCATGGGTTGATTGTTCTCACTGTCAAAAAATTCCTCCTTATTTCCAGGTTGAATCTTTCCTGGATCAGTTTCCATCCATTATTCCTTGTCTGGCTTTCAGGTGCTTTGGAAAATAGCTTGACCCCATTCTCCCTGTGGCAGCCCCTCAAATATTGGAAGACTGCTCTCCTGTCTCCCCTGGTCCTTCTCTAGCCATGCCATTATGTTGTAGCCTCCAGTCCCCTCATCAACCTGGTTGCTCTTTTCTGCTCTCTTTCTAGAGTCTCAACATCTTTTTCATAGTGTGGTGACCAAAACTGGATGCAGTACTCTAGGTATGGCCTTACTAAGGCTTTATAGAATGGGATTAGTACATCGTTTGATCTTGATTGCATCCCTCTATTAATGAAATTTAGGATTGTGTTGGCTTTTTTGGCTGCCAGCGCACACTGCAGGCTCCTATTTAACTAGCTCTCCACTAGGACTGCTCAGGTAATGGTAATGGACTGCTTAGCTCTGGAAGAGCAGCTGCAGACCAAATTCTTGGGAATTCCCCAAAAGCTCTCCCAAGAGGAAAGGACATTTGTTACCTGTCTTTTCAGCATGAACGATGGCGCTCGACCCTACATCAGGTCACCGTGCTCTTTCAAAACTATTACGGCAGGTTCCCAAATCAGGCATTTTGACTGATAGCGTTGAGACTCTTTTCCCTTTGGGCCCCGCCCTCCAGTGTGCCCTTTTTAGGAAGCAAGGACTGAATTGTCTCCTTCCTGGATAGAGAGAAGGAAGG
The DNA here is from genome assembly GCA_023653725.1 of Bungarus multicinctus. Taxonomy (NCBI): domain Eukaryota; kingdom Metazoa; phylum Chordata; class Lepidosauria; order Squamata; family Elapidae; genus Bungarus; species Bungarus multicinctus. The sequence continues at coordinate 94,601,048 of CM042844.1, forward strand.
AAAGAAATCTGGCACTTGGAAAAGGTCATTGAACAGCTTGGCTATAAATCACGGAACCCCTGACAAGTCTAAATGGAACGGAATAATCAGCTCCCTTCCAGGCTGGCTTCTGGTGGTGGCTGCAATTTTTGGAACAACCTGAAGTTGTAAAAATTGGCACGACCAGCAGGCAGCAGCAAAGAGGTCAGCCCAAAGAAGTCTTTGGGATTTCCCCCCGCTGCGATACAGCAGTCCTAACTAAGGTGGATATAGGAGAATCATAATAGAGTTGCAAGGGAGCTTGGAGGTCTTCTAGGCTAGCCCCCTGCTCAAGCAGGAGACTCTACGCCATTTCAGACAAATGGCTGAGCAATCTCTTCTTAAAAACCTCCAGGGATGGAGTGCCCATGATTTCTGAAGACAAGTCATTCCACTGGTTAATTGTCCTCACTCTTAGGAAGTTCTTCTCTAATTAATAATAATTTTGTAATAATTTTATTCCAGGTTGCTTCTCTCCTTGATTAGTTTCCATCTGTTGCTTCTTGTCCTGCCTTCAGGGGCTTTGGAGAATAGCTTGACTCCCTCTTCTTTGTGGGAATCCCTCAAACACTGAAATACCACTATCATGTTGCCCCTAATTCTTCTTGTCTCTAGATTAGCCAAACCCAAATCCTGCTTCCGTTCTTCATATGTTTTAGTCTCCAAGCCTTTAGTTACCTTAGTTGCTCTTCTCTGAACTGTTTCCAAAGTCCCAACCTCTTTTTCGTAATACGGTGACCAAAACTGGATGCAGAATTCTGGTTGTGGTCTTATTAAGGCTTTATAAAGAATTACTCGCACTTCACGTGATCTTGATTCTATGCCTCTGTTTAGACAACCCAGGATTGTATTGCTTTGTGGATTTTTTTAAAATGCAAAGCTACATTCTGAGGCTTGCAATGATGTTCTGTACATCTTTTTCTACAGGTAGTTCTCAACTTACAGCTTCTTCATCCTAGGGCATGCAGGGAGGAATGGAGAAGGGAGCAACGTGGCTTACGGGGGAGAAAAGGGCCCTGATTCCCTTCATTAGCTGCAGCTGGGAAAACAGGATATAAAGAGTGTTTGCGCACAGCACTTTGCTGGAAGCAAAGCGTGAATTATCTTTGTTTGTCAAGTCTTATCTGAGTTCTGGCATCCTCCCAACTGTGAGCTCCCAACTGTGTGTGTTTTGTTATCTTTTGGAAGTCTGAAATTCCTTATCCTGCCCTTTCTCATTAATTGCTGCAGTGTGGTTTGTGTTGGTTTTTATTTATAATTTAGATGTACTTTGGGTTCGGACTGAATTTCTTCCCTTTAAAGACTGGTCTTGGGAGAGTTTTGTCTCCAGCTGAGGATAATTGGACATTGCGGCCAAGTTGGAGGAATTAAAGGGACTTTACTTACTTTTGTGACTTTGTTGCTTTTGTGCCATGTCCCTTTGGGTCATCACAGACGGTTGCAATGTCTCTGGGATCATGAAATCAAGTTTTCTACCCTTCTGACAAGCCAGGTCAAAAGGGAAGCCAGATTCACTTAACAGCTCCGGTAGGAAAGGTTATAAAATGGAGCAAAACTCACTTAAAAATGTTCAGTAACAGAAAGTTTGGGCTCTGATGTAAAGTGAGGACTACATGTATAATATTTGAGGGGCTGCCACAGAGAAGAGGGGGGGGGGTCAATCTGTTTTCTAAGGCACCCGAAGGCCAGACAAGGAATAATGGATGGAAACTGAACAAAGAGAGATTCAACTTGGAAACGAGGAGGAATTTTCTGACAGTGAGAACAATCCACCTATGGAACAGAAGTTGCCTTCGGAAGTTGTGGGAGCTTCATCCCTGGAAGCTTTCAAGAAGAGGCTGGACTGCCATCTGGACTGTCAAAAATGGTGTAGAGTCTCCCGCTTGGGCAGGAAGGGTTGGACTAGATGACTACAAGGGCTCTTCCAACTCTATTATTCTGTAGTACAATTAAACATCTAAAAAAGTTGCATTTAAGGAATCACAGAATAATAGGGTTGGGAGGGACCTTGGGGGATTTTCTATTTCAAACCTTTGCCCGAGGCAGGAGACTTTACACCATTCCTGTGAAATGGACGTCTCTCATCCATTTGGAATATTTTATGTATTCCAATATTTGGAATATCTACAATTGCATAATTAGGAGAATTGTATCTGGATTGCAGAACTCTGGCTGAGCGTTAAGATGGGAGCCAAGAGTTATCCAAAATTAACTCTCTGCTGCCCTCAAGCAATCCTCTGAATTAATTCAATGGGATCACTTCTTCAAGAGCGCACAATGCACGGCCTCTTCCTCATTCAAAACACCTAGGAAGTAGTTTGTAGCTTAAAAACAACAACAACAGACCTCCCCCCAAAAAAGCCCCTCTTCTTTGTGCAAATTGGCTAATCGGAACACTTGTAAAAACCCCATTAGCACCATATGCCTAAGCTTCAATGGGGGCAAAGAGACCTAATGTATAATTAATGCAAAATTAAACGGTGAGCAGAGACTCTCCATAAAGTTTAACGGCTGAGGAAAGAAAGCCTCTTCAAATAATTAGTGTTATTTAAGACATTTATTTGTTTTTTGTTAAAGGATCTGTTTGGTCAGACTGGGAAGTGTTCCATACACATCTGAGTCACGCAGATAGCTGTTTCTGAAAAATAACACATTGTGAAGTTAGTCAGGTGCTGGCTCTTGTTCGCTCCCTGTGTTGTGTTGGCACTGAGTGAAAAGAACAGCTTGTTGACAATCCAAAATCCTTTTATACAGTCCCGTAACAACTGTGAATGGGACGCGGTTGCTCAGTGGCTAAGACGCTGAGCTTGTCGATCAGAAAGGTTAGCAGTTCAGCGGTTCGAATACCTAGCGCCGCGTCATGGAGTGAGCTCCCGTTCCTTCTCCCAGCTTTTGCCAACCGAGCAATTTGAAAGCACATAAAAATGCAAATAGAAAAATAGGAACCCCTTTGGAGGGAAGGGAACAGTGTTTTGTGCACCTTTGGTATTTAGTCCTGCCGACCACATGACCATGGAGACATCTTCGGATAGCGCTGGCTCTTCGGCTTTGGAACAGAGAGGAGCACCGGTGCCCCCTAGAGCCAGAAATAACTAGCACATAAGTGCAAGGGGAACCTTTCTCTTTTAACAACTGTGAACTGCACGTGCGTGGCTGTAAGTTGTATGAAGTCTGCAGTAGCACAAGTCACAAACTTAAAATATTCTCAGCCTGGTCTTGTCTGTCCAGGGTTTGCTATTCACTCATTTAAATAAGAAAGCTTGATTTGATTTGTTGCGTTTTTCACATGGAAAGATCTAGAACTCTGGCAAGCTCTGTTTGTATGGAAGCGGTTGAAACATACGTGCTATGTAGATGTAGAACATAAAGAAGCTTTATTGCTATTGTTATTGTTAACCCACTTTTGAAAACATGGCAATGCAATCATATATCAAACTTAAAGTTATAAAGCAACATTGCACAGCGTAAAAGCAATTAGTAGTAGGAAGGAGGCATCAGGCAACTGCAATTTATTATTTATTTATTTATTTACACATTTATATACCGCCCTTCTCCCGAAGGACTCAGGGCAGTGTACAGCCAACTATAAAACATTCCACATTATAAAAGTTAAAAGAAGATTAAACATCCTAAGGCTGCCACTAAAATATAGCCCAACCCCAATAAATTAACAATAAAAACCCCAAATTTAAAATCCCGAAACCTAAAACTCAAAATTCTAAAATTACTCTTTAAAACTCCCATTTCAGCCCAGGCCGGCCTGCTCGAAGAGCCAAGTTTTCAGTGCACGTCTGAATGCTCTTAGGTCGGTGTTATTACGTAGCTCAGGAGGCAGACCATTCCAGAGGGTGGGTGCCCCCACAGAGAAGGCCCTATTCCTTGGGGTCATCAGGTGGCACATCGATGCTGTCGGGACCCGAAGGAGGCCCTCCCTATGGGAGTGCACAAGTCAGTGGGAGACTACCGGCAGAATGCGGTCTTGCAGATAGCCTGATCCAATGCCATGGATCGCTTTAAAGGTCAAAACCAGAACCTTAAAGCGAACCCGGAAGGCCACCGACAGCCAATGCAGCTCACGCAGGAGAGGCGTCACATGAGAGTTTCTTGACGCCCCCATAACCACCCGCGCAGCCGCATTTTGCACCAGTTGAAGCCTCCGGGTGCTTCCCGCAGGGAGCCCCATGTAGAGAGCGTTACAATGGTCCAGGCGGGAGGTGACAAGGGCATGAGTGACCGTGCGTAAGATGTCCCGATCCAGAAAGGGCCGCAACTGGTGAATCAGGCGAATCTGATAAAAAGCCCCCCTGGAGACGGACGTAATATGATCTTCTAAAGACAGCCGTGCATCCAGGAGGACACCCAAATTGTGAGCCCTCTCTGTGGGAGTTAAGATCTCTCCCCCAATAGCCAGCGATGGAGTCAGCTGACTATATCGGGGCACCGGAAACCACAGCCACTCAATCTTGGAAGAGTTGAGCTGGAGCCTGTTTCCGCCCATCCAAATCCGCACGGCCTCCAGGCACCAGGACATAGCCTCCACAGCATCATTGAGGTGGCTTGGGGTGGAGATGTAGATCTGGGTATCATCCGCATACAGATGACACCGCACCCCAAGACCATGGATGATCTCCCCCAGCGGCTTCACATAAATGTTGAACAACAGAGCGGAGAGGACTGACCCCTGAGGCACCCCACAAATGAGGGGCCTAGGAGTGGACCTCTCCCCCCCATCAACACAAATTGTGAGCGGTTAGAGAGGAAGGAGGAGAACCACCGCAAGACAGTTCCTCCAATTCCTAACCACTCCAACCGCCGCAATAGGATACTATGGTCGATAGTATCAAAAACTGCCAAGAGATCTAGCAGGACCAAGACGGAGGAATAACCCCTGTCACGGTCCCTCCAGAGATCATCAACCAATGCGACCAATGCTGTTTCGGTACTATGCCCAGGCCTGAAGCCCGATTGGAAAGGATTGAGGTAAATCGCTTCCTCCAGGTACTGAGGGAGCTGATGTGCCACCACACTCTCAACAACCTTCGCCACGAAGGGAAGGTTGGAGACTGGATGATAGTTATTTAAAACAGCTGGGTCCAGGGCAGGTTTCTTGAGGAGGGGTCGCACCACCACCGTTTTCAAGGCAGTAGGAAGCGATCCCTCTCTCAACGAAGCATTGACAATCCCCTGGAGCCAGCCTTGTGTCACCTTCCTGGAGGTCGAAACCAACCAGGAGGAACATGGGTCCAACAAACATGTGGTGGTATTCAGCCCCCCCAGCGACCTGTCCACACCCTCAGTGGTCACAGGGTCAAACTCCTCCCAGATAACAGTCTCAAGACTTGTCCTGGACACCTCCCCTGGGACCATCCAACTGGAGTCCAGCCCGCCCTGAATCCGAGCGATTTTGTCATGCAGAAATCAGGAAAACTCCTCTGCCCTGCCGTGCAAGAGGTCCTCCCGTGCTCTCGGCTCAAGCAGGGAGCGGGTCATTCTAAACAGAGCGGCAGGCTGATTTTCTACCGACGCAATAAGGGTGGAGAAATGCGAACGTTTCGCCGCCTCTATCGCCACAAGGTAGGTCCTAATATGGGACCTCACTTGTGTCCAGTCGGACTCGGCACGGCTAGCCCTCCAAACACTCTCCAGACGTCTTTTCCGGCACTTCATCTCCCTCAGCTCCTCCGTAAACCATGGAGCTGGATGGGATCTGTGCCGGGTCAGAGGTCGCAAAGGCACAACTCGGTCCAGAGCCTCGGCGGCCAACCTGTCCCAGGTGGCTACCAAGTCTCCAGCTGAGTTATGAGTCAGAGTCTCAGGAAATGGCCCAAGCTCCCTCTGGAACCGCTCAGGGTCCATCAGGCACCTGGGGTGGAACCATCTGAACAGCTCCGCCTCCCTGCGGTGGGGAGGTGGCAATACAGAAGTCAAGCCTAAGAAGAGAATGATCTGACCATGACAAAAGTTTTATGGCTAAGTCCCCAAAGCTACAGTCCTTCAACCACTGACCAGAGACAAAAATCAGGTCCAGCGTGTGTCCCCCCATGTGAGTGGGGCCAGAAGCTAGTTGGGTCAGGTCCATGGCCACCATGGAAGCCATGAACTCCCGAACCACCCCAGAGGTTTCCCCAAGTGAAGGCAGGTTGAAATCCCCCATGACTAAAAGCCTAGGGGTCTCAACCGCCAGCCCGCTATCACCTCGAGGAGTCCGGGCAGGGCCTATGATAAGTGGCAGGGAGCCTGGTACGCTATCAAAAGGCCCATCTGAACCCCCTGCACCCACTTCACAAAGAGAGACTCACAACCAGCCGTCTGAGGAACAGTGGCCTCCCTAGGACAAAAGACTTCTCTAATAATCACCGCCACCCCACCACCCCTTCCCTGAGACCTCGGCCAATGAAATGCTAAGAAACTTGGTGGGCACATCTCCTTCATACCACCCTCTGGGCCCAACCAGGTTTCAGTAATACCTGCCAGGTCCACGCCCTCCTCCTGAATAAGATCATAAATCAGGGGGGCCTTATTGACAACAGACCTGGCGTTGCACAATATCAGCCGGGTACTCAGGGCCTGAGACTCTGCACAACCAGGCCTGAAGATGGATGAAGAGGATCGGAGCGTGCTACTGCTTGAAGATAGCGGCTGTGCGATCCCATAACCTGGTATGGCCTTCTACCCTCGCCATATCTGCCCCTCCCACTTACAGTGCCGATGGAACACCCCCCCCCCCCCGGTTGCTTAATTTCTGTCCACCTCCTCACCCCACAACCCTCTGAGCTCTCCCAGACGTGTATGCCAGCCTGGCTACCTCCAAACCCCTGTGGGTTGTCCCCCAAACCCAGTTCGGATCTCCCTAACCCCACTAAAAACCTATCTAAAAATTTACATACCCGAGAATCCTCCCCAAAACGTTTCCTGCGGCCGTACCATCTCTCAGGATCCCAGGATCTGTCATTAAGATAAGTTTTTGACAGTTTCGAGGGCCACTTGAGGGAAAGGAGGACATTCCTCAAGGCCCAGTGCAATGAACAATAGCTATTAGAAATTTGGCAATCTTTTTGGAAACATCTAAGTTGATCTTAACAGATTAACAGATTTGGAAGGGACTTCGGGGTCATGTAGTCCAAGCAGGAAACCCTACACCATTCCTGAGAGATGGCAGTCCAGTCTCTTCTTGAAAACTTCAAGGGATGAAGCCCCCACAACCTCCGAAGGTAACTTCTGTTCCATCAGTTGATGGTTCTCACTGTCACAAAATTTCTCCTTATTTCTAGGCTAAATCTCTCCTTGATCAGTTTCCATCCATTATTCTTGGAAGAGAAAAAGAATGGCCTCCTAGTCAGAACAAATAAGGTTCTAACAATCAGTGTTATACATTCTGCCTTCCATTTAATATATTTTAAGCATCCTAACCATCCGTGAATCCCAAGTACATGAGGTTGACTGCAAGGGTCTTCCAACTTGACAGCTTTAAGACTTGTGGACCAACTCCCAGAATTGTTTATGGCTTTGTGGAAAGGCAGGGAAGGGAGAGGGGATGCTTCCATGTGGGCGGCTGGCAAAAGTGTGCATAAGCGTGCAACTCCATTTGTGTGTGCAGCGTGCATGCCTGCCTGCCACTCTTTTAAATCCATGCACACATGCACACTTGCTGGCTGTTTCCATGGCCCAATTGTAAGCCCCTCATGGCCCACTAGTGGCCCGTAGCTCCTGGGTTCAGAACCCCTGATCTAGGAAGTCCTATCACACAACACATGGAGAAGTGCAGGTACACTTCTGAAGGTGACCACTAGGGGGGATGCAAACTCTTTCCCCAAAGAAGGCAGTCCTACTGTCTCAATATTTTACTGGTCTCGCCAGTGTGTGGAAGTTCAGAACACTTTTTGGGGGGTCTTTGTGAGTGTGTTTGTGTTTGTGCGTAGGAGTGTAATGGGTGAATCTGAATGTTGTATAAGCTATGGAGCGTTCCTGGTGTGAAGCATTCTCTGCTTGCAAAGGAAATCCTTTCATAGGGTCTCTGATTATTAGCTTCATCCCTGGAGGCTTTCAAGAAGAGATTGGACTGCCATTTGTCAGAAATGGTGTAGGGTCTCCTGCTTGGCTGGGGGGTTGGACTAGATGACCTACAAGGTCCCTTCCAACTCTATTAATCTCTTATTATTAGTCTACCATAGTAGGGATTCTACACAGGTCAAAAATTCCTATGTTGAAACTGGAGCTTTGATTTTCTGAAAGAGAAAGAAGTCTGGTCCTCTTAAGTGCTTTGAGAAGAATAGACTTTCAATCACCCCCCTCCAAAATTATTAATACATGTGAATAATATGACTAGACCTACCAGATAGAAGCAATGGGTGGAAACTAATCAAGGAGAGAAACAACCTAGAACTAAGGAGAAATTTCCTGACAGTGAGGACAATTAATCAGTGGAACGACTTCCCTCCGGGAGTTGTTGGGGCTCCATCACTGGAGGCTTTTAAGAATAGACTGGACAGCAATTTGTCTGGAATGATATAGGATCTCCTGCTTGAGGAGGGGGTGAGACTAGAACAGGGATTCCCAACTTGTGGGCTGTGGCCCACTATCATGCCATGGCCTATTTGCAACCAGGCTGCGTGAGTGCTGGCCAGCTTGCACCCTGTCCACATGAGCAGTGTGTACCAGCGCTTGCAGCCCCACTCACACCCACAGTGGGCAGTGGCGTATTAACCATTAAGCAGACTAAGCACCAGGCCCAAAGGGGGTACCACAAAGTTGGGAATGTGGCTTCGTTTGTACAGTATTTTTTATTTTTTTTAGTATTTATTTGATTTGTCTATCGCTTACAAGATACAGGTATAAGAATAAATATAGTTTTGAATACATGAGATAGATACTTATAAGAAAAATAAAAAGAAACAATAGGACAGGGACGGTAGGCACGTTGGTGTGCTTATGAACGCCCCCTGCAGACCTCTTAGGAAAGGGGTGAGGTCAATAGTAGACAGTCTAAGGTTGAAGTTTTTGGGGTTTGGGGAAGAAACCACAGAGTCAGGTAGAGTATTCCAGACATTGACCACTCTGTAGCTGAAATCGTATTTCCTGCAATCAGGTTTGGTGTGATTAATCTTGAGTTTGTATCTATTGTTTGCTCTTGTATTGTTATGATTGAAGCTGATGTATTCATTGACAGGTAGGACATTGCAATGTATGATTTTATATACTATACTTAGATCGGACCGAAGGTGGCATAGTTGTAGGTTTTCTAAGTCTAGAATTTCAAAGTCTGGTGGCATAAGGTATTCTGCAGTGAGTAGAGGAGTGGAGAACTCTTCTTGTGAAATATTTCTGGACTTTTTCAATTGTGTTAATATCAGATACATGATATGGGTTCCAGACTGATGAGCTGTATTCAAGTATAAGTCTAGCAACTGTTTTGTATGTTCCAGTTAGTAGTGTGATATTACCAGAGAAGAAGCTAAGATTAAAACTTTTAATGGCTTTTTGGCTATGTAATTACAGTGGGCTCTAGCACTTAGATAATTTGTGATGAGTACTCCAAGGTCCTTGACAAAGTTTGGATCCTCAACAAGGTCTTGACTATTTAGCTTGTATTTTATTTTCTGATTTTTTTGCCAATATGTAAGACAGAGCATTTATTTGTTGAGATTTGGAGTTGCCATTTGGTTTTATTTATTTATTTATAATCGTATTTCTATACCGCTCCCTCTCCGAAAAGGGACTCGGGGCGGTGTACAGCCTAATAAATACATAAAATACAGAGATATAAAATTAAATAGAATTTAAAACCAAATTAAACATGAGTATGGCTGCATCCCAAAAATTTTAAAATAAGTTAAAATTTAAAAACCCTATTTACTTAAAACCCCTTAAACCCTTACTGGGCCAGGCCAGCCTGTTTAAAAAGTAGGGTCTTAACTGCGCGCCGGAAGGAGAGGATATCTGTCATGGCTCGTATCTCCGGGGGGAGATCATTCCACAGGGAGGGCGCTCCCACAGAGAAAGCACGCACCCTCGGGGCCGCCAGCCGACAACGATCAGGTGGTGGTACCCCAAGGAGGGCGACCCTGTGGGAGCGTACTGGGCGGCGGGAGGTTGTTGATGGCAGCAGGCGGTCCCGTAAGTACCCAGGTCCCGAGCCATGGAGCACTTTAAATACCATCAGTACCACCTTGAATCGAATCCGGAAGGCCACAGGAAGCCAGTGCAGCCTGGTTGACCATTGCAGAATGGTTGACCATTCTGATACATAGTCACGGTCTTTTTGGAGGATAGTAGTATTGTCAGTGGTGTTGAATAGCTTTACAACATCAGTGAAGAGAACGCAGTTGCTCTTAATATGATCACAGAGGTTGTTTATGTAGAGTATGAAAAGAGTTGGTCCTAGAACACTGCCTTGGGGGACACCACTGTTGATAGGTGCAAAATTTGATAGGTTGCTCCCAATTTTGTCCATTTGTTGTCTGTTTGACAGACATGCTTCTATCCAGTTATGCAGGTGTCCAGAGATACTGTAAGATTTTAATTTTAGGAGTAGTTTTTTGTGTACCACTGAATCAAAGGCTTTACAGAAGTCTATGTAGATTGTGTCTATTGCTTTGCCCTGATCAAGTTGTGTAGTCCATAAGTTTTTGCAATGTAAGAGTTGCAGATTACATGATAGTTTTTTCCTAAAACCAAATTGTTTATTAGAGAGTAGGTTGTTTGTTTCTAAGTGGAGGAGGATGGATTGGTTAATAATTGATTCCATGACTTTACAGGTGACGCAGCATAAGGAGATTGGTCTGTAATTTTCAACTAGGCTGGGGTCTCCCTTTTTTGAAGATGGGGATGACCGTGGCTTGTGACCATAGTTTTGGCAATATGTGCAAGGAGAGAGGCACCAAGATTTATGAGTGCTTAGGGCACCAGTGAGCCTTAATCTGTCACTGGCAGTGGGTTGGCGTGCATGTCACTCACACAAATGAACTTGTGTATGTGCATGCCCCTGCTGCTCATGCAAAATCATTGCCTCTCCCCCTCCCCCATTGGGCCACCAATCTGGAAAATTTGGGGAACGCTGGACTAGAAAACCTCCGAGGTCCCTTCCATCTCTCTATTATTCTATGTTCTATTTCTCAGAATTTTTGAGGCCTTTTCAAAGCTTGATCGAAACATAGAATAACAGAGTTGGAAGGGCCCTTGGAAGTCATCTAGTCCAACCCCCTGCTTGAGCAGGAAAGTCTAGTCCAAATATTAGCCTCTACCTAGGATCGAACTCATAGCCTCCTGATTGTGAGGTGAGAGCTCCACCTCTAAGCCACTGCAACCCAACATCCGAGAAGTTACCAGATTTAAGGAGAGGACTATTCCTGCCACCATTTGCTCTTACTCTCATTCTGCTCAACAGCTTTTCCTGAGAGTTTAGAAACTTGGAACGACACTTTTCAAAATATAATAACAATGAAATACCTGTGAGACAAAACACGTGTGGAGAAAAACGGAGACAGTACCTCTCGTGTGTCTTTTTTTTGTTGTTTTTTTTTAGCACAATTGCATTTTCAACCTGGAAAGCAAAACCAATGTACTCATGCAGTTATTTTGCCCTCTCCTAGAACATGGATAGCAAGCCGCAAAGATGTGTCAGGGCGTCATGGCATTAAGAGTGCCAATGATGGCCTGACGATGGCATGACATCCCTTGAGGCCCTTGCCTTCTTCTCCCATGGACGCCTCCTGGGGATGCAAATGGCGACGTTCTAGATAGATCAAAGTTCACAAATGATGAGGGTTTGGTGGTCACAGCTAATGTCATTCCACAGGGTGTCTGCAAGGAGTACCACACAGTCTTCGTTGTTCAAGTTGTTAGGCTCTGAGCTTTTCCAGTTGGTGTACCTCACCGATTGTCCGTTCAAATACACGAACCTGCCTTCCGTCTGGAGGTCACTCATACCCAGGTATATCTGCTTGCCGTTCTGCTTGGCCATGGCCGCCAAGACCGTGTTCTCAGCCACATTCGTGGCCACCGCCAGAGTTCCACCAGCGTTGCTGCAGAGTGCTTTCCCATTGGCAAAATTGTGACTCTGACCAGTTGAAACGAAGGTTTTTCCTCCAATCGTGGTCATTCCCTGCATTGCGAAGACTAGGCAGAAAATAAATCACCCATGAAAATAGTTTCCAGCCAACTAATCAACGTAGCTCAAGGCAAACATTGAAGGTGCACATTGATAGGTCTCCTTCTAGCTTAGCTTAGGGATTTAACTGGCAACCACGTCAAAATGATTTGTCGTGGCTTCCTGTGGTTTATTTCCCGTGAAGCCTATTCTCCATGCAAGTCTGACCAGGGCCACCAGCTCACCTTTTCCAATCAAGTAATACAATCTATCCCAATGCCAAGCTGAGTTTTGTCCAGAAATCATTAGGGCTTAGCTATGGATGGATATTCCCTATAGCGTTCTTAATCCTTGTAGCTTTTCTGCCTTCCTTATAGAGACATTGTTAGTTCGATTTATTTTCCCCTTCAGGAACTGTTTATATGTATATTCTGCAAAGCACTTTGCCCATTGATTATATTCCCTGCAGCCATTCTTATTTATTTGCCACCTGATTTAAATCTCTTGAATGCTCTTCAAGGAGTTTTTGGAAATTCAAAAGCATGGGGTGAGGAGAGGGGGAAATATCTATGTGGTTTGAAAAGTTGGACAAGATCAATATCTAATAGATGTTAAAAAAATGTTTTCTTGTTTTTGGTTGGGGTTTCTTTTGAGATCAGCTAATAAAAATAAATATTGCCATCTCACTGGGCAGAAAACACTTGCATGAATTTATGTATAACTATATCTACATGGAGGGAAATAAGCTGTGGGGTACCCCAAGGTTCTGTCTTAGACCCTTACTCTTCAACATCTTCATAAATGATTTAGATGAGGGAATAGAAGGGGAACTTATCAAATGAGCAGACAACATCAAGCTGGTGAAAAAACCCAAACACAGATAACAGATAATCAGAGTTGGAAGAGACCTTGTAGGTCATCTAGTCCAACCCCCCCACTCAAGCAGGAGACTCTACCCCATTTCTGACAAATGGCAGTCCAATCTCCCACAACTTCTGTTCCATTGGTTGATTGTTCTCGCTGTCAGAAAGTTTCTCCTTATTTCCAGGTTGAATCTCTCCTTGTTCACTTTCCATCCATTGTTCCTTATCTGGCCTTCAGGTGCTTTGGAAAATAGCTTGACCCCCTCCTCCTCTCTGGGGCAGCCCCTCAAATATTGGAAGATGCTCTCCTGTCTCCCCTGGTCCTTCTCTTCACTACCTCCAGGAGGTAGGCTCAAGATCCAAATGGATTTTGATAGAGTTGAAGTATCAGTACTGCTTTATAAAGCCTTTGCAAATCCAGTGGTGGAATTCTACCAGTTTGGCCCGGTTCTGTAGAGCTGGTAGCAACAATGAGCAGCAGAGACCAAACAGGTTCTCTCTGCTGCTCTGCTGTTAGGCCCACTCACCCATCTGGGCTCCCACGCTCACCTTTATCTGCTGAATTTGAAGCGCAGCTGCTTTGCACGGCACAGTATAGCGCTGTGTGGCAGGTGTTGAAGCGACCGGGATCGTGCAGGCTTGCAGGAAGCGAGTTAGAATGTCTCTCTGCCCCTGTGCAAAGGGCGCATTTGCCCTATGTGTGCACGCATGCAAAGCACGCCCACCAAGTTACGCCCACCGAACCAGTGGCAACAATATTTGAATCCCACCACTGTGCAAACCCATACTTGGAATACTATATCCAATTTTGATCTCCATCTTATAAAACAAGATGTAGAGAGCAACAATGATGATTAGGGGTCTGGAGGCTAAACATACAAAGAACATTTGCTGGAATTGGGTATGTCTAGCCTAATGAAACGAAGGACCAGGGGAGACAGGATAGCAGTCTTCCAATATCTCATGGGCTACCCGAAAGAAGAGGAGTTAAGCTATTCTCCAAAGCATTGAAAGCAGGACAAGAATCAACGGGTGGAAACTAACCAAGGAGAGAAGCAACCTGGAACTAAGGAGACATTTCCTGACATCCTGAGATCAATTTGTTTGTGGAACAGTTTCCCTCCAGGAGTTGTTGGTGCTCCAACACAGGAGGTTTTAAGGAAAAAACTGGACAGCCACTTTTCTGGAATGGTATAGGGTCTCCTGCTTGATTAGGGGGTTGGACTAGAAGACCTCCAAAGTCCCTTCTGACTCTGTTATATTCTTATTGACACTGGGCCCTACCTGACAAAATAAAATTCAGCGTGGCCTTACCAAGCCATTATAAAGTGGTACTAACACTTCATGTGATCTTGATTCTATCCCTCTGTTAACGCAACATAGGATTGCATTGGCTTTTTTTGGCTGCTGCAGCACATTGATGGCTCATATTTAGGTGATTGTCCACTAGGATTCCAAGATCCCTCTTGCAGTTACTACTAATGAGCTAAGTATCTGTGCATTTGATTTTCCTGCCTAAATGTAGAACCTTACTTTCCTCATCACCGAATGGAAGGGAATGAATTGGTCATACTGCTCATTGTTACTTTCTTTGCCTTCCGCCAGGTCTTGCACACAAATGCAAACCAACAGCTAACCCCCAAACCCATATTCTTTCTTACTTTTTTGGCTTTTGCTGACTTCAGCTTGTAATGTCTGCACCATCTTTTCCAAAGCAGCCACCTGCCTTTGGACTGTATCAACAGCTACAGAGAAAAACAAGAAATCTAATCAAACACCCAAACTTCCATTTATTTTTCAATTCAATGGAGAATTCTGGAAGTTGAACTCCACAAGTCTTAAAGTTGCCAAGGTTGGACACTCCTGGTCTGTTACATCTAGATCAGAAAAATCTGTTATTGTACTGGGAAGTCCAAACTCCCAACGAAAATAAATAAATAACCCAACGAAAATCAACTTGCGGCAAATGGAGCCCCTATAATCAATAACTCAATGCCAATCCTGAATGTAGATATTGACAAATCTAGGATGAATTAGTGTACATATTGAGAAATAAATGCAATGCTTTTATTTACTTTATTTAAATGTATAACTAGAAAAGAGGGCTGCTTAAAAACATATTTCCATTAAAATAATTTTGTCAGTGTTTAGGTTAAATAAGAGGATTTAGATGAAAATAGAGAATAAATGCTAGTTTGGGCCAGCTATAAATTGAGAAATTGTTACCAGTTTGGCTGAGATAACCTGACTCACTCTTAAATCAGGAATTCAAGATCTTTGTTGAATTAGAACAATCAAGAAGTTTGCATTTGTTCTTCCAAGATTGGAGACGAGGAATTCCTCCCGGCGAGAAGTGACAGGAGGCTCGCAAAACGAGGCACAATGTTGCCAGTTGCTACTGACGGACATTGCAAAATAAGCCATATTTGAGCTCTTCTTGGAAATATCAGAAACTGCCCTTCCTTCTCATGCAGGCAAAGGTCACCATCAAAGAAAAAATTCCTACCTGACATTTCTCCTTTTTGTCCTTTTTCTCCTGGGGCTCCGATGGTTCCCTTCGGCCCAGCAGGACCAGCCTTACCAGGGAATCCTTGTTGACCCTTCACTTGGAGGCCTGGGGTTTGAGACAAAGCAACATCTCTTGGACTCCATTCCCCCAAAATAGCCATCCCCTTCCCCAAACACCACCCGGCATCTATCCATCAGATATCGCCAACTCAAAAGATGCCGGCTGATGACGTGATGTTCTGCTAGGCTGAAGGATCAGTTGCATGCAAACCAAAGCCATTCTCAGATAGCTAAAATAAGCCACCTTATTCTACAATTTTCCCCAGACTCTTGCCTTCCCATGGGACTGACCAGACAGACCAAGTTCATGGATCTTGGGGGAGGTCAAGTTTTATGCTGCTAGCTGTTATGGAAGACTCTAAGCTAGATCTCCACTTAACCTCTCCTTCCAGCTGGCAGTTTTCTAACATGACAAAAAGCGAAGAAGAATCTATAACTCTTGTGTTAAAGGTCCTCCTCCTTTTTGTTCAGATACAGAAATAAGATTAAATATATAGTGATATGTAATGAACACACTTTGTATGTGTGTATGAGAAAGAGAGAAAGAGAGAGAAATTTCAGAAATTATACCCATGTCTCCTTTCTCTCCTTTGGCCCCATCCCTTCCATCTCTCCCTGGTAAACCAGCAATTCCTGGGTTGCCACAAGCCATCACTGTGCAGGAATTTGGATCCAAACTCCTTGTGTCCGGAGAAGCAGCCAAAACCAGCGATGCTCCTAAGAAGAGCAGCAGCGAAGTGTGGAAAGGTTGGCAGAAAAACATGATTGGTACCTTGGACCGAGAACAAAATTAAGGAGAGATTATTTAGCGCTATGTGGTTTTATTCATCATTTAAAGTTAGTAGACCAAAATAGATTGCGTGAAGCATCTGGATAATGTACAAAGCTACATCCTCATCAACAGCATTCACCAAGTAGAGGTGACATGTGCTAAATAAATAAACGAACAAATAAACCAAGTAGTGAACATTGTTGAGTTATTTAATTGGTCATTCAGCCTGAGCTCTCCAGATCTCAGTGTTGCTTACCAGAGCGTTCCTTGATCAGCTGAAGCAGTTCCTTCACCCTGGAAAGAGATGAAGATCGACCCAGAAGGAGTAGATTCACTTCTCTTCTCAATAGCAAGAAAAGTAACAGGAAGAGCAAAATGCATGCAGATGTGTGTTTTACTTTATCTCTGCTCTTGCACAAGATATTGGATTGCAAAAGTAACCTTTGCATAGTCCCACTTACTGGCATGCGTGCAGTGCCTTAGTATAAACTTTCACCCAGTTTATCTATTATAAAACCACTGTCAGTTTCCAGATCAGATCAATTTGCACAGGGTGAATTCAGTAACTCTTTGGAATTGACTGACTGACTGATTGATCAGACTTATATAAATTATTATTATTATTATTATTATTATTATTATTATTATTATTATTATTATTATTATTATTATTATTATTATTATTAACCACTTCAATCCAACCCTTTGAGCAATAGGTGGCTTAAAGATACCCATGTCTTTTAACCCTCCCCAATTATCCAAAATGGGGAAAAAAGGAGCCACAGGTCACATCCAGGGCCAAACTCTTTTCATGAAAGCTCCTGGGATAAGTATGCTGTGAGAAAGCAGAGCAGAAGTTTCATTAAAACAGCAGATACATTTTTCTGAGCCCTTGCTAGATTGCTAGTTTACATGGACAGATTGCTTGTCTAGAATCTTTGTGCTCTTCAGGCTGAAATCAGTTGGCCAACTAATTGCTCTATTGAGCTGCCCTGCTATCAGCTTCTGTCTTCTACAAACACCCTGCAGGAGAAGGACAGTGTGGACAATGGTTGGATCTGGGCAGTGTCAGAGCTGTGGACCATAAACATGAAGCTTTTGATGTGTCCCTGCACAACAGTTATGGCCCCTTTGCTGAACTTAATAGGGATGCTATAGTGGCAGGTCCAGCTGTTTGTGATGACAATGGTGACTCAGCTGAGAGGGGATTATGGGCCATGAGGAAAAAGTTGTCCTGGGTAAGGGAGGGTCTGAATCAGATATTGCAAATCAGTCATGAGTGGTATCAAAAAGTAAGGTATCAAAAAGTTCAGTTGCCAGAAGAGTCAATTTAGGAAAAATGTGGAGGTTTTGAAAGGACTCAGGTGTCTGCCTGGTGCTACTGCCAGCAGAGGGAAAAAAAGGTGATTTGTTAAGATGTTCAAGAACTCTAGTGTAGGAAGTTAGCACCCACCCCTCTCCTAGAAAATTGAAATAGCCTAGGAAATATTAAAAAGGCAGAATATTTCTCCTAAAAAGAGTAGTCACTCAAGAAGCAGAAACTCACTCAAGAAGCAGAATCTCACCCCCACCTTTGTTGTCAATGGGTGGGCCATTAAGGCCTGGGCCAGAATACTTTACATAAGAAGGAACTCCAAGTAAAGCTATAGAAATTGCCAAAAGCCCTTTTAAGGGCATAATCACCCAGCAAGGCTAGACCAAGCCTGGAACTCAGGACAGCCTATAGAGTTGCCCCTGGGAGTCTGACAGCCAATGGGATTCCTTTCTTGCACAGGAACAGGAAACACTAAGGTGGGGCCCAACAGAGGGTATATAAGGGTCTCTCAGCATCTAGGCTCCCTTTCTTGACCTCCTCTTCTCACTTTGAAGGATGTGGTCATCCTTCCTTCTCACTCTGGAGCTCCAGGCCATGTGGCCCTGTACACCATTAAACTTTCCAAGCATCCTCCATGTCTCCAGTGTCTTTTTCCCCACTTGGAGCTGAACCCAGAAGGATATTTCTTTCAACACCAGTAAGTAAACTCTGGTGTTGTATTGTTGTATCCGGGTGCTGCAAAATCTTCTGACAGTTCTTGGGGTTTTTCCTTTGAGGGCACATTGGAGATTTTTCAAAGATGTCTCATTAACACTGCATGAGAGCAGAAGGACTTTTGACAATCCGCATCTGTCCAAAATAAACTCTAGAGATTGATATTCTCACAGCCTTGTTTACATTCGAGAGCTTCATGCAAGATTATTTCTGTCTCAGGGCGATGCAGTGGAAACCGAAAGAAAACGAATTCTTTTTTTCTTGCA
Source organism: Bungarus multicinctus (assembly GCA_023653725.1). Taxonomy (NCBI): domain Eukaryota; kingdom Metazoa; phylum Chordata; class Lepidosauria; order Squamata; family Elapidae; genus Bungarus; species Bungarus multicinctus. The sequence continues at coordinate 94,619,649 of CM042844.1, forward strand.
GTCTACAATACCAATCACTCTAGAGCTTGTAATGGTTCTTCTTTTCAGGAAGAAGCTCTTGCCTCACCCCACTACCCAACATCAGGGGCTGTCATCCTAAAATATCTGTGGGTCTGTATTATGTATATATCGTCATAAATACCTTTGGGTTTCCTTGCTTAGCATCAATAAAACATTAAACGCCAGCTCATGGCATGAACACTTTCAAAGGGAAAGGTGGACTGACAACCTGGTAGCTTCCTCTCAAAGGAACCACTGAGATTTTCTTTTTTGTTTTAGCATACCAAAGAAAAGAAAAAAAGGAAAGAAATGCACAGAACATTAATTAAGGACACAAATGGTGCGGTAGTGTAAGACTTAACTGAGATAAAAATCAGGCACTTTAATAAGCCAAGATAGTGTGGTTGAGAGAGAAAGGGCTGGTTTCCACTTCTGGCATTTCATTCCCTTTTCATTTTCTGGTGCTTGACTTTCCTCGGACTTAGCTTAGAATATTATTTTGTCCTACAGCATTTTCTTATAGGGCATGATAATGAAAAGCAAATTTAGTTTGGGAATGGATTGTAGAAACAAAGGAAGAAGAAGATCTGTTGATTAGTACAAGCTAACTAGACCCATGGATCTTCAGAGATATGACCCAAATATTTTAATTCCAATCAATCAAAATATTAAAAGAAACTTTTATTTATTTATTTATTTATTTGTTCATGCTTCTATACCGCTCCCTCTCCCAAAAAGGGACTCGGGGCGGTGCACATTCAACAACGAAAACAGTACAGGTAACGGAGATGAAATAAATAAAAATCTAAAATGGTTAAGAACAACACCCAACAAAAAGATTATCTAAAATTTAATTTAACCCGAATGATTCAATTGGCTAGACCGGCCTGCTTGAACAACAAGGTCTTAACTGCGCGCCGGAAGGTGAGGATATCCGACATGGCTCGTGTCTCCGAGGGGAGACAATTCCAGAGGGATGGGGCTCCCACAGAGAAAGCACGTAGTCTCGGGGCTGCCAGTCGGCAGTGATTTAGTGGTGGGACCCCGAGCATGGCGACTCTGTGGGAGCGTACTGGGCGGCGGGAGGTTGTTGGTGGCAGAAGGCGGTCCCGTAAGTATCCAGGTCCCGAGCCATGGAGCACTTTGAATACTATTAGTACCACCTTGAATCGAATCCGGAAGGCCACAGGAAGCCAGTGCAGCCGGCGGAGAAGAGGTGTTATGTGGGTGTCCCGAGGGGCGCCGATGATCATCCGCGCGGCGGCATTCTGAACTAACTGTAGCCTACGGAGAGTCTTCAAGGGGAGCCCCATGTAGAGAGCATTACAGTAGTCCAAACGGGAGATGACGAGAGCAGAGGTGACTGTGCGAAGTGCGCCCAGATCCAGGAAGGGTTGCAATTGGTAGATCAGACGAATCTGATAAAAAGCACTCCTGGTGGCGGCTGCAATATGGTCTTCCAAAGACAGTCGCACATCCAGGAGTACACCCAAGTTGCGTGCCCTTTCCACAGGGGATAGTGTCTCTCCTCCTATGGTCAGCGATGGAATAAGCTGACTGAATGTGGGGGCAGGAAACCACAGCCACTCGGTTTTGGTCGGGTTGAGACGGAGTCTGTTTTGACCCATCCAATTTCGTACGGCCTCCAGGCACCGGGTCATCACCTCGACGGCTTCGTTGGGGTGGTCTGGAGTGGAGATGTACAGCTGAGTATCATCAGCGTACTGGTGGAATTCCACTCCAAAGCCACAGATGATATTACCTAGTGGCTTCATATAAATGTTGAACAGCAGGGGAGAGAGCACCGACCCCTGAGGCACCCCACAGAGTAGGGGTCTCGGGGTCGATCTCTGTCCCCCTGTCAACACAAATTGCGAACGGTCGGAGAGGAAGGAGGAGAACCATTGAAGCACGGTGCCTCCAATCCCTAGCCCCTCCAACCGATGCAACAGGATACTGTGGTCGACAGTATCAAAAGCCGCCGATAAATCGAGGAGGACCAGAACAGAGGAATGGCCTCTGTCCCGTGCCCTCCAAAGATCATCCATCAACGCGACCAACTCCGTCTCAGTGCTGTGCCCGGGCCTGAAGCTTTGGTTAAACTACCAGGGCAAACTTCCTTTACTAAGCTAGCTAGGATTTATGATGAGCTGTAGTGGCACAATGGTTATAATACAGCATTGCAGGCTGACTCTGCCCACTGCCAGGAATTCGATCCTGATCGGCTCAAGGTTGGCTCAGTCTTCCATCCTTCTGAGGTTGGTATAATGAGGACCCAGATTGTTGGGAGTCATAGGCTGACTCTGTAAACCACTTATAGAGGACTGTAAAATCACTATGAAGTGGTATTTGAATCTAAGTGCTATTGTTATCTTCCTTCCTTCCTTCCTTCCTTCCTTCCTTCCTTCCTTCCTTCCTTCCTTCCTTCCTTCCTTCCTTCCTTCCTTCCTTCCTTCCTTCCTTCCTTCCTTCCTTCCTTCCTTCCTTCCTTCCTTCCTAGAATGCAGTATTGTAAGCTAACTCTGTCCACAGCCTGGAGTTCAATTCTGACTGGCTCATGGTTGACTCAGTCTTCCGTCCTTCTGAGATTGGTAAAATGAGGACCTAGATTGTTGGGGGCAAGAGGCTGACTTTGTAAACCACTTAGAGAGGGCTGTAAAATCACTGTGAAGCGGTATTTGAGTCTAAGGGCTTTTGCTATTATAGTTAACCTCTGACCTCTTGGGCTCATGGCTCACAACAAAACTACTGTAATACATTTTAAATTCAAATCTGGATCCTTTAGTGCAAATTGATATTCTCTGATAGGAATACTCCTGAATGCTAGCCCCACCAAGGCTCTGAAGAATCCTTTGCATAATGGTCCAAGGATTTTAGGGAAATGTAGCAACGGTATTGTAGGATCATGTCAAATAAGCTACCTCTCAATGTAAATAAAAATAGAATCTCAAGCAACAAATGCTAGTAAATAAATGCATTTATTTAGAAATGGTGGAAAAATGGATCTATAAACTGCTACATTTCTATGCCAGTTTAGCTATCTAAGCTAAGCTAGAGAAGACTTGGAAGATGGCAACATCTATCTGATGCTGGGTTGTAAAAGCTAAGCAGCATCAAATCTGGTCACTACTTCAGAGTAGTGGAGGACTGAGGAAGGATTCCAAGATGGTTAGTTTAAGTGGAAGAAGGCAACTTTTGTTGGAATGACAAGGCTGAAGCCAACGGAGTCAAACTTGACTCCAGATCTCCTTGCTGAAAACAGGGGAAGCTATTAGATTAGGACTTACTTGCCAAATACTAGACTGTATGTGTGATACACAGAGTAAGCTTTCTTTTTCAACTGTATGGTGGAATTCTTTTCCTTCTCCCAACCCCAACATCCATTAGATGTCAACTTCACAGATGATTGACCAGCCGAGATCACAAATTCGATTATGCCACTGGCCATTTGGGTGCATTTCCACACATTTTTCGTAGCCAAGGTTATTTGGTTCTCCTGGAGCCCAGTTGAAAAATTGTAGGGGATGGCCATTGAGATCTTCAAACTTCTTTTTAGCTGCGTTGTAAGTGATTCCCAGAATTGCCTGTTCGTTACGAAATGCTACTATTTCTTGGAGGGCGCTGTTCTCTGCCACATTCCTTGGCAAGGCAAGTTTGCTATTCATGTGTGCGCATTTGGTGGTGGCAGCCAGGAAATCTCCTTTAGATTCATCTCTTTTGAACATTTTCTCACCCACAATCCTTCCATTGGGAGTTAGGATCGCTAGAAGGAAGGAGAATTACAAAATGTTGAAATGCCCTCTTCACTTCTGCTGCAACCTGCCATTGTGCCGTTATTATGTCTATGGCAGCTTAGTGGAAAGGAAAGTTTTTCAATCAAGTATAAAAACATGGTCAGGAGCTAATCAAACAATGGGTCCATGCTCCAAAATAACTTTGTATCAACAAGCAAATCAGACATCGAACTCATTTTTAATGGGGAGCCATTCATGGACGACCATGGGTTGTTCTAGATTGAGAGATTATATTTCAAATGAAGAGAACTAGAACCGCTAGGGTTGATCTGATTTATTACAGCTCATTGCTCTAGTTAGGGATTTATATCTTGTTAACTAGATATTCTTAGTTTAAAGCTTAACAATGCTTTTCATTTTTTTTCTTTAAAAAGTAAGCTAATGCATCTCACAACATGAGATGCAACTAATGATATATGGAAGGAGGTTACCCTGTGATGTTCCCATCAGTGATGAGATTCAAATTATTTTACTACTGGTTCTGTGGGCATGGCTTTGTAGGCATGGCAGGGGAAGGATATACTGCAAAATCCCCTTTCCCTCCCCACCCCATTAACCTGCTTTCCAGCTCCATTCTCCTGTGCAGAGCAACCAAAGAAGACCCAGCCAACCAGCTGGGACTTGAGAGGCAGAGAATAGATGGGGTTGGCGGGGCCAGTCAGAGGTGGGATTGGCCAGTTCTACAAACTACTCAAAATTTCCAGTCCCGGTTCTGCAGAACCGGTCAGAACTGGCTGAATCCCACCTCTGGTTCCCATCTCCATGATTTACTTACTTGCCTTTTACATTGCAAGTAAGTAAGCATTAATGGCATCTTACTCTTTTATTCTTTTCTACATACCTTTGATATAAATTGGTTACGGCTTTTTTTAAAAAAATGTCCTTTACTACTTTAAACTGTTTTTTTTTTTTTGTCTAAAATGTAAGCTAATGCATTATACAACTTGAGAAGCAACTGATGATATATTGAAAAATGTAACTTCCTTAATGCTCCCATGATCTCCATGGTTTACTTACTTGCATTTTACATTGCAAATAACTGAACATTAATGGCATCTTACTCTTTTATTCTTTTCTACATGCCTTATATCTACCTTGGTTTATGGACTTTTTAAAAATGTGTCATTAAAAAAAGGGAAACATATGAAAGATGAATGAGCACCTAGACATCTATGTGTGGCTTTCACTTCTCCTTTTGGTTATACCAACCTCCATCTTAGGTTGGACACCCTGCTCCATTCAGGGATCTAAATTAAAGCTTTAAAGACAAAGAGTTGTCCATCCTCTCATTGAAGACAACGAAGCAGAGACAACGAACCATTTCTCCGGGTCATTGCTTTCATTATCGAAACCTACTTTCAAAATTGTGTAGCTAAAATTCAGGGGCAGCCCCTGAAAAGTAGAAGAGGAATTGAGGGGGTCCTTGATGCTCTCTGCGCTTGGTTGTTTTCCTGCAGACATTTCATTACCCAGCCAGGTAACATCATCAGTGCTAGTCTAACACTGAAGATGTTACCTCATTTGAGGAATGGCCACAATTGGACCAAAATGTTCTGTTGCTTAAATAAAGCATTTGTTAAGTGAACTGGGCCCCATTTTATGATCATGTCACCATGGGGATGCTGCAATGATTGTAAGTGTGAAGAACAGTCCTAAGTCACTTTTTTCAATGCCATTGTAAGTTCCAACGATCACTAAACTGTTGTAAGTCAAAGATTATCTGTGGTATAATGAGGAAACCCACAAGAGAGAATTCCTGTTATGTTATCAGAGTTGCTGATCTCAGAACTCCCTTGGAAGCCAAATTGTCCCTGATTCATATTTGGATGGGGAAACAGTAGGAAACCCAAGGTTGTTAGCTCATCAAGATGTGGAAACAAACATCCCAGAAGAGCTTAAATCCTTCTTCAAAATGTCTTACCTTGTTGAACTTTGATGAAGGTAGCTTTGAAAATGTCCAACTGAATCCGAAGTTCTTTCATTTGCAATTTAAGAAGTTCAATCTCTGAATGGGAATGGAATTGAATTAGACTTCCTCCTTGATATCAAATTCAATTAGAGATTCTTCAGTGAAAAGAATGATATTTACAATAGCCTTGGAGATTATAATAGCCTCCTTGGAGAACATTTTCATCCAGCCAGAGAAGACTAAAAATCTTGACCCTCATTCCTAGAGTTCTTACTTCAGGCGCCTAATTATTGGATATGCCAGATATTTTTTTTAAAGAAACCATGAGAGTCATCTAATATAGTCTGAAGCAGGAAGTAGAATTGAAATTAAATTAAGACTAATTTCACTTTTAGGAATATATAAAAATGGTATTCCATTTTTGGAAGTTTATCCTTCATAACTATACATTCTTGTGAAGTCCCTCGTGTAGGTATTCACCAAATGTTGACTCAAAAATTCATGCAGAAGATGCCCATTCATGATATAAAGAGATATTTCAGGAATTATATGTCCTTGAGTTGGGAACTTAATGCCACAGATATTTCTCATATTTAAATTTGGGGTGGGCATTGTCTCCATCGATCCCTGATATTATTTTTCCTTATGAATTTTCCTACTAAACACAACATCTTTATTGGTTGAACAAGAAGCAAAGTAACCTTTGTAATGAGACAAGGAAGTTCACCAGCCCCAAACAATAGATACCCTGTCTTCTAGTGTTTTATGCATTTTCAACTCAGCCATTGATAGGAAGGCTGGTTGGACAGGTTTGGCCTGTAGAAAATAGAGAGTTCTAAATCTCTCCTTCATTCTGAGTGGACCACAACTATGTTTCCCAGAGAAGCAAGTTTATTAATGCAGTGTAAAATAACTGTGCCCTTCTTTGGAACAGGAAGTAAAATAACCTTGTGTAAATATGCATGAGTTCAAGAAATGAAAACAAAAACCTGTGAGCCTGAGACAACAGAGATTTGGGGAATGTTCTTGTGAGGGATGGGCTAACATAGATGAACAAGAGGCCCTGTTCCTTTTTCTTTGAGAAGCAGAAGATAGATCAGAGGAGAAAAAGAGCTAAGATGGCAAAATTAAAAAAAAATGAAATTTCTACAATGCCACTTTGCTGTCAGAGATGAAGGGATGTTGTCGTTTTGTTCCTTCGAACAATCCCTGGCGTGTAAACCAGATGTACTCACTACGGGGATATCAAAGTTCAATTGTTTGGACCTTGTACAAATACAAGGAGCAGGAAGAATAAACTTGGTGCTTGTGAAGTTAACACAAACCAAGGCAGAGTCAGTTGAAAAAGTCATTATGTGGTGAAGTTTACACACAGCGCTGAGCCACAGAGCAGAGTTTACAAAGCTCAGTTGCTGAAATCGCACAACACATTAGCACAGTTGTTGCAACCCAACCGACATGCTTCAGGAACCATCTACCATGTGGAGGGGTAAATGAAAAGCCAGTTGCGATTCCTTCAGTAAACAATGACTAAAAGGAAGCTGCTGAATAGTGTATGACTCTAATATCTTATGATTTGGTCTGAACAGAATTGTGGCTCAATGTGACAAGAAACCTCACTAAAGTAAAGGGAACTATTCCTGTTCTCCCCCTAGTCTATCTCACTAGAATGTTTTCAAGATAAATTATATTTAGAAAAAGGGCATAATCTGAAAGGGCCCGAAGTCCTGGCTCCGTCATCTGCCTTGGATCCCCAATGGAAGGGGAGAGATTTTTTTGGTTAATCAACTAAGAAAAGATTCCACCTCCTCACCCAATACGCATCTTGCTCTCTTCCTCTCCACTTTTGTCAATCTTGTTCAAGTCAATGCCCCTATTTGTTGTTTTTATGGGTTTTAATGCTAGAGACACTCCCAGGTTTTATTGGTTTTAACCTTGAGACACCTCCAGGTGAAGTGGCTGGCATAATAAATAGAATAGACGAATAAATAGTGCAGTATATTAAATTACCTTCTATGTCCTGTTTATAGTTGCATCATAAGTACTTCCCTTCCCCTTTCTTTACTCTTCCCCCCCAGTTTCCTCCAGCCCCCTCTTTTGGGGGATCCCATGGTGGTAGAGTCACAAAATGTTTTCAATTCATCATAGTAAATTTCTTATCCGGAAAACGAATCTCACCACTTGTTCCTGTCCCCAGTTTATCTCTGTTTAGTGCAGAGAGAGCCAGAAGTTCTGATGGACTTGAAAAGTGTTGAAGTCCTGGTGATTTTTATAAGAGAAAGACAGATGGATTCAATGAGTCAAAGGAAGACTTTCCACTCCTACAGTGTTATTATCAGCCAAGGTTCATTACCTAGTATTTGCACTTCAAGCTTTTTAAACCATGTAGTGATTTTGTTACTTCTCAATTCTTGCTAAGCTTTCTTCTACTCTACTGATTGGGTGAGGGAAGGCCAGTGACGCCATGCGTGCCACAACATATTCATGCAAACTATAAAATGGAGACCGGGGGGAATAAGTGGCCAGTTTTAAGTTTCTGGGTGTTATCCTAAAAAGAGGACCTGACCTGGGGGGCTCACTTTGCAGCCCTGGTCAAAAGGGCCCAACAGAGATTATACTACCTGGGACTTCTCAGAAAACAACAATTGAATGAAAAACTGCTGCTGACCTTCTACCGCTGCACCATAGAGAGTATCTTAATTTATTCCACCTGTGTATGGTTTGCGAATTGCACAGTGGCAGATAGGAAAGCACTCCAGAGGGTTAATATCATTGCCCAGAAGATTATAGGTTGCCCTCTCCCCTCTTGGGTAGAGCTTTATAGCTCTCACTGCCTTAAGAAAGTTCAAAACATCCTTAAAAATCCATCTCATCCTGGGAACCCTTTTTTTGGAAATATAACCACCTGGCAGATGGTACAGGATAATAATAAAAACAAGGACAAATAGGCTGAAAAACAGCTTCTATCCCAGGGCAGGAACTCTATGAATTTTACTATATAGTGCAATATTAATGCAATATTAGGATTCAGTTGTGTAGAATGTGAAGGATGTGTGTTCATGTTTTATTTTTATAGTTATAATGTACACTGAAGATGGCACTTAATTTTGTTGTATGGGGTGCGATGACAATAAAGTAAACTAAATGATGCCCTTGAGGCATGGATATTATTGACAGAATTATGGCATGTAGCAAACATCTATATACATTAGTAAGCATTACTGAATTATTGCTTATGCACTGACTACACAGATTCAAACGATTGAATCAGGATCTGAGTATAGTGATTTGAACTTTCTACTTATTTTATTTTGATTGATTGATTGATTGGAATTTGTCAAAAACCAGAACAAGAATAAGAGAATAAAAATACAATGACAGGGACGACAAGGGACATATATGCATGCCCCCTCTACTGCCCACTTAGACTTTTTCAAAACTGCATATCTGAGTTATCAGTGCAGTTAATAACCGTATAGTTATTAAATTGCTTTAACACCTGTATGCCCTAATATAATTTTGGCATTTTTCTTCACATTCCTGCAATCTTTCATCAATAGAACAGAACATGATAGCTGAACTTGGCACAGAGGATTACAAAAAGGCACAAAATATCTCCTATGCATAGGAAAAAAAGCACCACACTCTCATGCAGATATTTAGATACCTTGAATAGCCATTTCTCTTCTGGGATCCCCTTTGTTAGGTGCACACATAATTAACGTGCATGCATTGTGAAGCCAGTCCTGAGGAGAAGTACTTGATGTAGAGGTTTCTTGCAGCAAGACTTCCAAGGCCAGCTGAAGAAGTATTAGAAATTTCAGCATTGTTTGGATGTTTGGCCTAAGATAACAAATATATATATAGAAAGAAACTCAGGTACCACCAAAGCAGTGGTGGGATTAAATTTTTTTTACTACCGGTTCTGTGGGCATGGCTTGGTGGGCATGGCTTGGTGGGCGTGGCAGGGGAAGGATGCTGCAAAATTCCCATTCCCTCCTTACTCCACTAACCTGCTTTCCAGCTCCATTCTCCTGTGCAGGGCAATGAAAGGAGACCCAGCCTATCAGCTGGGACTCGGGAGACAAAACCTGCTGAATACCACCTCTGCACCAAAGTCCTAAAAATTCAACCTTGAGCTACATATTTTCTTTACTATTTTGGAATCATCTCCCAATTGTAGCCAATTCTAATCAGGAATATTTGATTTTAAGGAAGTGGGAAATGAAGAGTGTTAAAGGTACCACAGTAGAAAATCAAACCAGATTTGGACTGCCAGTACATGGTCCCTTGAAAAGGAGAATCAGGAAGATTACAGAACAATAAATAGGTGATTGAAAATCTGTTGCAGGAGACAAAATATCCTTCTTACATAGAAGATAAACAGAGAGTACCTTGAAGAGTGTCTCATCATGGGCTGAATAAAGGAGATCCTTCAGCAGAATGGTCCCTCAGCTCCTCTGTGTCTCTTGCAATCTTTACAAGACGGGATTCAGAGAAGAAAAATGCAGCAGAAATTATACATGATAGTTATATAAATGCTAGATAGCTAGGTAGATGATAGATATAGATAGATAGATATAGATAAAAGGTACATAGATAGATGATAGATAAAAGGTAGGTAGGTAGGTAGATCGATATTTCTAATCTGCAGTGGGTGCTTCAGTTTGTGGAATAAAATTGCTGTTGAACCTTGGGAAGAACCAGATTGAAGTCATTGTTCAAGTTATCACTTGATCATGCTGGGTGACAATGAGTCATGAGTCATGAATCACGCTCTCTCATTTCAGCTTTCTGGGTAAGGTAGTGACACCTTCAATCTCTTTTAAAAATGTAGGATCTGTCTCTGTCTCCGTCTCTCCATCTCTCTGTCTCTGTCTCTCTTTTTCTGTCTGTCTGTCTGTCTGTCTGTCTGTCTGTCTGTCTGACTGTCTCTCTCTCTCTGTATATATTCTATAACTATATCTTATATATCAGTCTGCCATCTATCTATATCAGGGGTCTTCAAACTTGACAGCTTTAAGACTTGTGGACTTCAACTCCCAGAATTTCTCCTCCAATCATATTAGCTCAGGAATTCTGGGAGTTGGAAATCCATGAGTCTTAAACTTGCCAATTTGAAGACCCTTGATCTCTGCCTGCCTGCCTGCCTGCCTGCCTGCCTGCCTGCCTGCCTGCCTGCCTGCCTGCCTGCCTATCTATCTATCTATCTATCTATCTATCTATCTATCTATCTATCTATCTATCTATCTATCTATCTATCTATCTATCTATCTATCTATCTATCTATCTATCTATCCAATAGTTCATGGAATAAGAAGCCACCTGTTTCAACCCCAACCTTCATTACTGTGAAAAGTATACATGGAATTAAGTCCTGTCTTGCAAAAGGAAATGCTTGTATTTAAAGATATTGAAAGAGCACGTAGAAATGAGGCTTACCTTTCTGAGGTCTTCCATAAATAAAAATCATTACTCAATCAAATAAACTCTTAGTTCTGCACAGATCTAGAAATAATCAGCAGGCTGCATAGAAAAATAGAGCAGCCATTTTTAACCTAACTCTAGCTCTTTATATTTGGTGAAAGCAAATATTTGACAATAAACCCTTAATCCATTCCCAGGCTCGCAGAAATACCTCTGAAGATTCTTGGCTAATTGACTGACACATTTAAGGGGGGGAAATCACCAATGACTTTACACGAAGCATCCCTTTTCAGGGTTGAGTCAAAAATCAGATCACTTACTTTGTGATTTCCAGTGTTTCACAGGCGTCTTGAGTAGAATAATATAGTAGACTTTAAACTTCCCATTTATAAACAATGGCTTATGTAATGAGGTCTCACATTTCACATTCACATTTTCAGAATAAATGTTCTGAGTCACAATATTCAAACCACATTTTTCAGCACAGCTTGTGTCACTTAGGCCATTGCTTCCTTATTGACTCTTGTAAGACCGTATTAATCACAAAGCAAGTATTGTCGGAGAGTTTTGAAGCATAAGCAAGGAGTACCCTGGGCTTTTTTATTTGGTGCAAGCAAGTATTTAATGATAAACTCTTAATCCATTCCCAGCCTTGCAGAAATGTCTCTAAAGATTCCCAACTGACCGACTGGTTTAGGAAAAAAATCACCAGTGATTTAACCTCAAGTATTTCTTATTTCCACGAACACAATTATTTGCCTTCCTTGTGGGCCCATATAGATAGATTTTTTGAGGGAGATTTTCTTGCTCTGAAGCTCTTTTGCTTTGCCTATTGAGAAAAGAGCTATTTCAATAATGCGATGGAAGAAACTAAAATTAAAATTGTACTGCAATGTCGCAGATTTAACAAACATTAATAATGGCTAAGTTTGAGGGGGTTTCATATTAGATTTATTATTCTTGGATATGATCCTGTAAAATATTAAGGTGAAATTGCTATAATATTAACGGATAGGAAGGGATAGGATAGGGATAGGATAGGGTAGGATAACAGAGTTGGAAGGGACCTTGGAGGTCTTCTAGTTCAGGGGTCTCCAACCTTGGCAACTTTAAGTCTGGAGGACTTCAACTCCCATAATTCCCCAGCCATCAAAGCTGGCTGGGGAATTCTGGGAATTGAAGTCCTCCAGGCCTAAAGTTGCCAAGGTTGGAGACCCATGTTGTAGTTCAACCCCTAGCTCAAGCAGAAGACCTTACACCATTTCAGACAAATGACTGTCCAATCTCTTCTTAAAACCTTCCAGTGCTGGAGGATTCACAACTTCTGGAGGCCAGTTGTTCCACTGGTTAATTGTTCTCATGGTCAGGAAGTTTCTCCTTAGTTCTAGGTTGCTTCTCTCCTTGATTCATTTCCATCAGTTGATTCTTGTCCTGCCTTCAGGTGCTTTGGAGAATAGCTTGACTCCCTCTTCTTTGTGGCAATCCTTGAGATATTGGAATGGAGTTATGATTGATGGATTGATTTGCATCCCATCTTTATTATTTTTACAGATAACTCAAGGAACATATCCAATGCACCTTTCTCCTCCTATTTTCCACACTACAGCAACCCTGTGAGGTGGGTTGGGCTGAGAGAGAGTCACTGGCCCATATGCCCAGCGGGCTTTCATGCCTAAAATGGCACTTGAACTTCTGATCTCCTGTGTCAACTTGTAAAGCATTCCTGGCTTGCTCTCGAGTTGCCATAAGGAGGAGGGCGGGGGGGGAGAGATCTGATGAAGCAGTTCAGTTTCTATGACCAGAAGCACATTCCACACATACCTTTCTCCCAGGTTACCAGAGCCAGCCAGAGAGGCCTGTTTTCTACAGCCATTGAAAGAGCGTAGTTGGAGAATATGATTTATGACAAACCCTGGGAGGAGCAGGGAAACGGTCACAGGTGGGCAGTAAATTAAGAAGGGCAGAGCTGACTACACTTGGGAAAAGTGCTGATATGTTGCTCCTAATAAATAATTGGATTTCTTCTGAAACTTGGCTCCAGGCTCATGAATTAGAGCATCTGTCGGAACTCTGACATCCTGCGTTCTAGCCTGGTGCCTTCAAGGCTTGACCAGGTTGGCTTTCTGATGTGCTAGATCATAGCTGGCTGCTTTAGTACTGACTGCTATCTTATGCCATTCAGTCTGCGCTCTGTTAGCCTTGTGCCAGAAAAGGTGCAACAGAGATCAGATCAGATACTATTAAGCCAAGATGCTACATTGAGAGGGAAACGGCTGGTTTCCACGACAGGAATTTCATCCCCCCGCTTTTCATTTTCTGGTGCCTTTTCCCCCTGATTGAGCTTGGAATATATTTTTTGTCAGATTTTCTGTAGGTGATGACAATGAAAAGCAAATTTAATTTGGGAGTAGATGTGAAAACAAAAGCTGAGGATTACAAAGGATGTTGAAAATCACTAGGGCGAACAATACCCATGAGTCTTCACTGAGATAACCCAGATATTTTAATTATTTATTTATTATTTATTTATTAGTTAGACTTATATACCGCTCCCTCTCCCAAAGGGACTCGGGGCGGTGAACAGCCAGGATAAAAAATACACATACCGGAACACATGTACAATATGACAATATTAAAAATTAAAAGAATTAAATACAGTTTGGCTCTAATTAAAAATTTAAAACAAAAAAGTTAAAAGAGATTAAGAACCAGGTTAAAATTTAAAAACCCCTTGGCCAGTCTGGCTTGCCGAAATAGATGAGTTTTAAGTAAACGACGGAAGGTCATGAGATCAAACAACCCGATATAAACTAAGCTTTTGATTGGGTCTAGGACAGGTGTGTCACATTCAAGGACTGGATCCAACCCATAGGGTGCTTAGGTCTGGCCTGTGGGGCTGCCCTGAAAACAGTGAAGGACCGGCCTATGGTGCCTCTACCAGTGAAAAAGGAGCTCGGGAGCCTATTTTTGCTAGCAGAGTGCTTGGGCCACCACAGGCGTCCTCCAACATGAGTGATATCATGCTGGGCATACCCACTCTGGCTATGCCTACCCTTGGACCCCCGAGGTCAAACACAACCCTGATGCGGCCCTCAATAAAATCGAGTTTGACACCCATGCTCTAGGACAATTGAACATACCTGCCTTAACTCATCCACTTCTTGATACTTCACCGCAGCTGACCCAATAGGGGCATTCTTATTCAGCCTGCTCTCCACCAATGCTCCTCTCCCACCATTGGTCCACCGGTCCTATTCCTCTGGGCATTTCATGGAGGGATATTTTTGCACAGCCGTTGAGCTTTGGGGAACAATTTATCATGCATTTGGGCAGTCAATCCATGTAAGGGGTGAGCGGCTTCAGGCATGGGGAGCAGGGGGTGCTGCTTTGATGTGCACACAAGGAGAGGAGAAAAAGAGGGGGCCCTTGGGGGGGAGGGTGATCAGGGACACGGATTTTCCCTTCCCAGTCTTTCAGGAGGTTGCCCCCATCAGCAGAATGACAAGTTTAATAACAAGTGTCACCTCATGGTTGCAAAATATTGCAAGGCTAACATTTAATGAGAATGAGAGCCCCCAAGGATGAAAGGGTGGGGGAATAGCACTGGCAGAACAATGGAGGGAGAGGAACACCAATGGAGACCCAGCCGAGTACGAATGCCCATGTTGAGTCAGCCATGGTGGAGTGCCCGAGAAGAAGTGGGCATATTAAGGCAGCCGTGTTCAATTGTCCCATTATGCTTTTGATTAACCCACCAGGCCAAACTTCTTTTACTAAGCTATCTAGGATTTATTATGGTTCACCTCTGACCTCTTGGGCTGCATGGCTCACAACAAAACTACTGTAATACATTTTAAATTCAAATCTGGATCCTTTAGTGCAAATTGATATTCTCTGATAGGAATACTCCTGAATGCTAGCCCCACCAAGGCTCTGAAGAATCTTTTGCATAACGGTCCAAGGATTTTAGGGAAATGTAGCAATGGTATTGTAGGATCATGTCAAATAAGCTACCTCTCAATGTAAATAAAAATAGAATCTCAAGCAACAAAGGCTGGTAGGAAATGCATTTATTTAGAAATGGTGGAAAGATCTATAAACTGCTACATTTCTATGCCAGTTTTGCTATCTAAGCTAAGCTAGAGAAGACTTGGAAGATGGCAACATCTATTGGACATTGGGTTGTAAAAGCTAAGCAGCATCAAGTGTGGTCACTGGTTTGGTTCCAAGATGGTTGGTTTAAGGATTCCAAGATGGTTGGTTTAAGTGGAAGAAGGCAACTTCCATTGGAATGACCAGGCTGAAGTCAACGGAGTCAAACTTGCTGAAAACAGGGGAAGCTATTAGATTAGGACTTACTTGCCAAATGCTAGACTGTATGTGTGATACACAGAGTAAGCTTTCTTTTTCAACTGTATGGTGGAATTCTTTTCCTTCCCCCAACCCCAACATCCATTAGATGTCAACTTCACAGATGATTGCCCTTCCATAAACCACATGCCCTCTGTGTTGATTGTCACACACTTTTTCCCCCCAAGGATATTCGGTTCTCCTGGAGCCCAGTTGAAAAATTGTAGGGGAAGGCCATTGAGATCTTCAAACTCGTTTTCAGCTGCATTGTAGGTGATACCCAGAATTGCCTTTTGGCCAGGCTTTTGTAATAAGTCTTCAAGGGCTTGGTTCTCTGCATCATTCCTTGGCACAGCAAGGTTGTCATCACAGCTGATTTTGCCTCTCTGGAAAGTACCCTGACGTTCTTCCATTCTGAAAATTTTATGACCAACAACTGTTCTATCAGGACCAAGGAGAACTAGAAGGAAAGAGAATTGCAAAACTTTCAAATGCGTGTTTATTTATGTTGCAACGTGCCAGTGTGCCACGATTACTTCTATGGCAGTTTAATGGAAAGGAGGCCTTTTCAATAAGTATAAAACATGGTCTGGAAAATAGCTCATCAAATGATGGGCCTGTGCTCTGATATCCAAAATAACTTTGTATCAAAAGGTTTTTTTTACAAAGGAAACATATAAAAGATAGAAATCTATTCTACAGGTACCTTTTTGTTATTCTAACAAATAACAATATTCTCTCCTTTATGTCATTCTAACCTTAGAGATAATCCTAGTGTGGACATCCTGCTCCATTCAAGGTTTCCAAGTTAAAGTATTAAAGAGCGATAGTTGTCTTATTCTTCTCATTCAGGACAATGAAGCAGTGATATCCCACTGCTGTAGGTTATTATTTTCGATGTCAAAATGTACTTTCTAAATTATATAGTGAAAATTCAGGGGCAGCCCCTGAAAAATAGAAGAGGAATTTAGGGGTCATGATGTTCTCTGATCTAGGTTGTTTTCTTGCAGACATCTCATTACCCAACTAGGTAACGTCATCAGTGCTGGTCCAACACCGAAGATGTTACCTAGTTGGGTAATGAAACATCTGCAAGGAAACCACCAATCTCAGAGAGCATCAAGGGCCCCTCAATTCCTCTTTTACTTTTCAGGCTCTGCCCCTGAATTTTAGCTACATTATTTAGAAAATGGTGGGGAATGGCCACCATTGAACTGACATTTCCTGTTGTTAAATGAGGCATTTGTTAAGTGAGTTAGGCCCTATTTTCTGATCAGGTGACCATGGGGTGCTCCAATGATGGTAAGTGTGAAGAGCAATCCTAAGTCACTTTTTTCAGTGCCATTGTAACTTCAAAAGGTCACTATATAAAGTGTTGTAAGTCCAGGATTAATAGTGGTGAATAAACAATGAGGAAACCCACAGGAGAGAATTCCTGTTGTGTTATCAGAGCCACTACTGGAAACTGCTGATCTCAGAGCTCCCTTGAAAGCCAAATAAGTTTGTCCCTGATTCATATTTGGATAGAAAATTATACATAGCAGGGAAACCCAGGACTGTTAGCTAGATCAAAATGTGGAAACACACATGCCAGAAGTGCCTAACCCCTACTTCTAATGCCATACCTTTAATAATGTTCATGATGGTATCCACCTGAATCCGAAGTTCTTTATATTGCAATTCAAGATCACAACCTGAATGGGAGTGGAATTGAATTAAAAGTCTTGATATCAAGTTATCAAGAATTAAATTTATTATTGTTATTGAATTAAAAGTCTTGATATCAAATTCAGAGATTCTTCAATGCAAAGAACGATGTTTATAATAGGTATAACCTAGGAGAACATTTTCATGTAGCCCGAGGGACTCAATAACTTGACCCGCATTCCTAGACCTCTTACTTCAGACACCTAATGATTGGATTTGTTAAATCTCTTTTTAAGGAGACCATGAGGGTCATTTCATATATTTTGAAATAGTAAATATGACTGAAGTTAAATGAAGAGTAATTTCCCTTTTAGGAATATATGAGAAATGGTAATCTATTTTTCGAAGTTCTGTATATCTTTCTTAACTATAAATTCTTGTGAAGTCCCTCATGCAGATATTCATCAAAAGATGATTCATGGAGAAGATGCCCATTCATGGTATAAAGAGATATTTCAGGGGTTATATGTCCTTGAGTTTGGGAACTTAATACTGCAGGTATTTCTTATATGCATATTTAAATTTGTGGTGGCATAATCTCTGTTGGTTCCAAATATTATTTTCCTTTCTGAATTTTCTATTCAATCAACATTCTGATTGAACTGCTGAAAACAGTGTCTTAATTGGTTGAACAAGAAGCAGAGTAACCTTCATAAGACAGAAGGAATCCACCAGCCCAAAACAATAGATACCCTGTCTTCTAGTGTTTTATGCAGATTTCAACTCAGCTACTAATAGGAATTATGGTTGGACAAGTTTTGCCTGCAGAAAATCCTGAGTTCTGAATTGCTCCTTCATTCTGGATGGACCACAACTATGTTTGCCAGAGAAGCAAGTTTATTAACTCAGTGGATGGCAGGTAAAATAACTGCGCCCTTGATTGGAACAGGAAGTAAAACAGCCTTGTGTAAATATGCATGAGTTAAAGAAATGAAAAAAAAAAAAAACACAAGAGGCCCTGTTCTTTTTTCTTTGGGAAGCAGAAGATAGATCAGAGGGGGAAAGAGCTAAAATGGCAAAGGAAAAAGAAATGAAATTTCTGCAGTGTCACTTTGCTGTCAAAGATGAAGGGATGTTGTCGTTTTGTTCCTTCGAACAATCCCAGGCCTGTAAACCAGATGTATTCACTACGGGGATATCAAAGTTCAATTGCTTGGACCTTGTACAAATACAAGGAACAGGAAGAATAAACTTGGTGCTTGTGAAGTTAACACAAACCAAGGCAGAGTCGGTTGAAAAAGTCATTATGTGGTGAAGTTTACACACAGCGCTGAGCCACAGAGCAGAGTTTACAAAGCTCAGTTGCTAAAATCGCACAACACATTAGCACAGTTGTTGCAACCCAACCGACATGCTTCAGGAACCATCTAGCATTTGGAGGGGTAAATGAAAAGCCAGTTGCGATTCCTTCAGTAAACAATGAGTAAAAGGAAGCTGCTGAATAGTGTATGACTCTAATATCTTATGATTTGGTCTGAGCAGAATTGTGGCTCAATGTGACAAGAAACCTCACTAAAGTAAAGGGAACTATTCCTGTTCTCCCCCTAGCCTATCTCACTAGAATGTTTTCAAGATAAATCATATTTAGAAAAAGGGCATAATCTGAAAGGGCCCGAAGTCCTGGCTCCATCATCTTCCTTGGATCCTCAATAGGGGAAGGGGGTGTTTGATCACGTGACCATGGGGAGTTGCAATGGTTGTAAGAGTGAAAAATGGCCATAAGTCATTTTTCACAAAGTTCTTGTAAGTTTGAACCTAACAATTATTTATTTATTTTATTTGTCGAGCATGTATTAGATAACATTTAAATAATCTAAATAATATTATTAATATATGAAATGGATACGAATAAAAGGGGAACATTAGGACAGGGATGGTAGGCATGCTGGTGCACTTATGCATGCCTCTTACAGACCTCTTAGGAATGGGGTGAAGTCGACAGTCTGAGGTTAAAGTTTTTGGGGTCAGTGGAAGAAACCATAGAGTCAGGTAGGGCATTCCAGACAATTGACCACTCTGTTGCTGAAGTCGTATTTCCTGCAATCGAGTTTAGCGTGGTTTACCCTGAGTTTGTATCTATTGTGTGCTCATGTATTGTTGAAGTTGAAGTAATCATTGATGGGTAGGACATTGTAATGGATAATTTTATGTACTACGCTTAGGTCAGGCCGAAGGCGGCATAGTTGTAAGTTATTTAAGCCTAAAATTTCAAGTCTGGTGGCATAGGATATTCTGTTGTGAGTAGAGGAGTGGAGGATTCCTCTCATGAAATATCTCTGGACTCTCCCGATTGTATTAATGTCTGATATGCAAATGGTTGTAAGTTAAGTTGATTTTGCTTCCAAATTCTTCCTAAGCCTTCTGCTCTACTGGTTGGGTGAGGGAGGGCCAGCCACACTATGCAAGTCACAACACCAATATGCAAACTGCCATGTGATGCACCTGATGTGTAGACATTAGTGACAGAAGTATGGCTTGTAGCAAACATCTACGAGCATTAGTAACTCATTACTGAATAACTGCTTAGGCTAAGATCAGGATCTGACTATAGCGATCTGAACTATATACTTATTTGAGAAAATGCATCCCTTCAAAATTGCCTAACTGAGTTATTAGTACACTTAATAACATTAGAGTTATTACGTTGCTTTAATAACTGTACTGTCTAATATAATTTTGGATTTTTTTTCTTCGACTTCTTTGTATGTCAGCAACCTTTCGTCAGTAGAAAAGGACATGAAAGCTGAACCTGGCTCAGAGGGTTATAAAAAACACACATCCTCTTTCTACGCATAGGAAAAAAAAATAGCAAACCCAGAACACTTTCATGCAAATATTTAGATACTTTCAGTGGCCGTTTCTGTTCTGGGATACCCTCCGTTAGCTGCGATTCCCTCTTGGAGTGAGACCGTGAAGGCCAGCTGAAGTAGCAATAGGAAGGTCAGCATTGTTGGGATGCATGGCCTAAGATAACAAAAATAATATAAAACCAAGTTATCCTATGTGGGTTGTCAGTTATGGATATGGGAGCAGTTATAAGTGCATGCAGAAAGGGTTAGAAACCACCAAAGTTCCAATGACTGAACCCTGAGCTGCATATATTTGCTACTAATCTGGCATTCTGCTCCCAATTATACCCAATTCTGATCAGGAATTTTTGAATTTAAGAAAGTGGGAGATGAAGAGTGTTAAAGGTACCCCAGTAAAAAATCAAAGCAGATTTGAACGGCCAATACAGGCCCACCTGAAAGATGAGAAGATTACAAATGTGATTTAAAGACTATTGCAGGAGTCAAAGGATCCTACTTTACGTAGTAATAATCAGTGGTAGAAAATAAATAGAAAATACCTTGCAGACAGCCTCATCATGAGTTGAATAAGGGAGATTCTTCAGCAGAATGGTCCCTCAGCTTCTCTGTGTCTCTTGTAATCTTTGCAAGACATTCAGAGAAGAAAAATGCAGCAGAAATTAGACAGACAGACAGACAGACATATGAGATATAATAAAGATAGAAATAGAGATAATAGTTATATGAAGAATGGCTGATGGAATAAGCAAGTCAGCCTTCATTACTGTAAAAAGTATACATGGAATTAAGTCATGCCTTGCAAAAGGTAATGCATATGTTTAAAGGCATTGAAATATCACATAGAAATGAGACTTACCTTTCTGAGATCTTTCATAAATAAAAATTATCGCTCAATCAAATAAACTCTTAGTTCTGCACAGATCTAGAAATAATCAGCAGTCTGCATAGAAAAATACAGCAGCAATTTTTTAAACCTAACTTTAGTTCTACCTCTTTATAACTCATAACTACCTCTTTATAGTTGATGAAAGCAAAAATTGAAGATTAAACCCTTAATCCCTTCCTAGGATTGCAGAAAGTTCTTTTGTTGACTGACAGATTTAGAAAAGAATCATCAATGATTTTACACGAAGCATCCCTTTTCAAGGGTGAGTCAAAAGTCAGATCACTTACTGTGTGATTTCCAGTGTTTCACAGGCGTCTTGGGAAGAATTATTTGGTAGACTTTCAGGTCTCCTTTTATAGACAAGGGCATATGAAACAAGGTCTCACATTTCACATTTGTAATTTTGGGGAAAAAATGTTCTGACCCACAATTTTCAAACCACATTTTTCAGCACAACCTGATGTCACATAGAGCTATGAATGATGGCCCTCTTTCTTCCTTATTGACTCTTGTAAGACAATATGTAAGAGATGAGGGAATAGAAGGAGAACTCATCAAATCTGCAGATGGCACTAAGCTGGCAGGACTAGCTAACATCCCAGAAGACAGGTTCAGGATCCAAAAGGATCCTAACAGACTTGAATAATGGACCCTATCCAACAAAATGGAATTTAATGTGGAGAAAAGCAAGGGTTCACACTCAGGCAAGAAAAAAAACCAAACTACAGATTAAGTGAAACCTGGCTCAAAAACAGTAACTGTGACAGAGACCTTAGAGTCTTACTGGACGATCACTTAAACATGAGCCAGCCATGTGTGGCAGCAGCCAAAAAAGCCAATACAATCCTTGGTTGCATAAACAGAGGCATAGAATCAAAATCACATGAAGTATTAGTGCCACTTTATAAAGCCTTAGTGTAGCCACACCTGGAATATTGCATCCAATTTTGGTTACCACGTTACAAAAAGGATGTACAGAGAAGAGGAACTAAGATGATTATGGGCCTGGAGACTGAAACAAATGAAGGATGGCTGCTGGAATTGGGTATGGCTAGAGGAAAAAAGGACTAAGGGAGACATTATAGCAGTATTCCTGTATTTGAGGGGCTGCCACAAAGAAGAGGAGAACAACTTATTTTCCAAAGCCCCAGAAGGCAAGACAAGAAACAGTGGATGGAAACGACTCAAGGAGAGAAGCAACCTGGAATTAAGGAGAAACTTCCTAACCTGAGGACAATTGACCAGTGGTAGGATTCCCTTCAGAAGTTGTGGGTGCTCCGTCACGGGAGGTTTTTAAGAATAGACTGGACAACTATTTGTCTGAAATGGTATGGGGTGGACTAGAAGACCTCCAATTCTATTTGGATTGATTGATTGATGTTAATGACAAAGCAAGTATTGTCAGGTGGTTTTAAAGCATTAGCAAGGAATACTTTCTCTCTCTGTATTTGGTGCAAGCAAATATTTAAGGATAAATGCTTCATCCATCCCCAGTCTTGCAGAAATGTCTCTAAAGATTCCCAACTGACTGACTGGCAGTTCACCAGTGATTTTACATCAAGTATTTCTTATTTCCATCAACACGATTAATTATTTGCTTTCCTTGTGGACCCAAATAGATTTTTAGAGGGAGGTTTTCTTCTTGCTCTGACGCAGTTTTGCTTTGTCTGTTGAGAAAAGAGCTATTTTAATAATGGAAGAAAGTAAAATTAAAATTGCACTGCCATGTCACAGATTTAATCAAAGTAAAAATGACTACTTTTTGCATATGATCCTGCAATATTTTAAGGTGAAATTGCTATAATATTATTGATGGGTGGATTACTTGTATCCCATCTTTATTATTTTTACAAATAACTCAGGGTGGTGAACACTCCTTCTTCCTCCAATTTTCCCCACAACACCAACAACAGAGTGAGAGGGATTGGGCTGAGAGAGAGGGACCTGCCCAAGGTCACCATAGCTAAGGCAGGACTAGAACTCACAGTCTCCTGGTTTGCAGCCTGTTACCTTAACCACTAGACCAAACTGGCTCTCAAATCAAACTATGATTTGTTTTTCTTGGTAGGGATGGTAAGTTAGTGGTTGAAAAATTTGTCCCTCCCACTCTTGTTCAATTCTGATTCAAGATTTAGATAATGCAACAGAAAATTTAAATCGCATGTAAGACTAGCTGTATACCCGTGCTTTGCTACAAAACTATGTGATTGGGCTTAGTTTTTTGGGCGGAAAATAAGGGGAAAAAATTCTGCTTCTGCCAACCAGCATTCATTGGTATTCATCTGGCTGGTGTCCTTCAGTGTGGGAGAGAGCTGAGGGCTGTTTGGAAACTGAAACATGGAAACTGAAACAGTATATGCTGTGTGAGCAAGGAGACAGCAAGGAGTCTAGGCATGGCTTAGCTCAACTGTTCTGTACTAAAGCTGCTTGGTCCTGTGAAAGTAAAACTGAAACTGAAACTCCTCTGCTTGTGTTTTGCATTTGAAACAGATTTCTTTTCAGATAGGGAGGGGGAGTAGAACTCCTTAGCATCAGAGCGTGTTAATAATAATAATAATATAGGAAATACTCTAAATGCTCTGAGGGTCATTTAGATAAATCCTTCTTATTGAGCCCCTAGGAGCCAAGAAGAACATACATGCTAAATTTAGAGTTTTACTCTAAAGCTTTACAGTTTTACAGTTCTGGAGATTTTTGTGATGATGCATAAGTGGTATTTCACTTTTATATAGATTCTTAACAACCTTCTATTTAAGAAACCGTATTTGTTTATTATTAGCACCACTGTATCACATTAAAAATATTAGAAATGATATTGTATTAATGCTCTTTTAGGGGATATATTTGGCTGAATATTGATTGTAACTAATGCCCTTTATAATGTAACTATTAAACGGTTCCCAGATTAATTTTGTTGAATTGATCCACTAAATACTACAATGTGGTTAGATTATCACAATTAGTAATCTCATTTTTTTTAACCAATGCTCTTCTCTATTTGTTCTCCACCAAGCCTGTATTTTTTTTAGTCCTACCATTCATTGGAAGGTTTAACAAATGGCAAACATTAACCAGGAACAGAACAAACAACTCTTCTTAGAGACAATATCTGTAATTTTTCCAAAGGGGAAATGATCAACCATTTGTGACCTTGGCTTTGTGATGGATTTGATGATTATATTCCAATTTAATTTCTAGATCCTGCTTGGTTAGTCTTTCAGTTTGCAGAACTTTTGTGAGTTCTGTCATTTTTTTTTTATTCTCATCCAAAATTTACCACTGAAAGTTGGTCATTTCTCGGCCAAATTTCAACACTATGATTTCCCTTTTTCCATTTCCTGGAACTTTGTAGAGACAGAGAGAATTGATCTTAATTTAATGCCTTCTTTGTTTCTGAGAAATATATACCATTTTTCTTACTTTTTCCCAAAAGTCAGAATGCATCAGCTGTCTTCTGTCTTTTCTAAAAACAACAACATTCTAGCTGGGCTGTTTTTCTTTTTAATATAATGGATTCCATGGCTTGTTTCTCTTTTAACTTATCTATTATGCTGCAAAACTAGATCTGCCAGTGAGACAGAATAACATAATCATCAACAGCATTCTACAACTGTTTGGATAAGAGAAGGAATATGAAATTTGGAAAAGCAGTCTAACATTTGAATTTGCGACCTTTGAACCCTTTGCTTTCTTTATTCATGTCAGAAGCACCTACGAATTAGTCATGTAAATTTCAACACTAAGTAAACAAAATAGGTCATAGAAATATAGCACATGTAAAAAGTAAGTAGAATAAATAGTATTAAAACTAAGTGATGTTAGCCCAGTATTGGGCTACATCGACAGCATATTCTCTCATTAGCGTGAGGTCTTCTGTTGAAGGACATTGTATGCACCGTAGCATGTGTGAGATGGATTGTTCTTCACCCCATTTACACAGGGTAGCTTCTATCGGAAAGCCTCATCATCGTACATCAAAAGGCAGTCTAGAACCCTTTGCTGATCTGCTTTGAATGCTTGAAGTAGATGGTTCCTGGTGGAGTCATCCTAGTTAATATGTTAGGAGTTGGTGAATTGGATCCAACCGCTGGGAACTGTTAGACATATGTCAACCACCTCAATGGAATAATTCATAGCATCTTTTAGGCCATTCCATATAAATTCTTGAGCTTCCCACTCTCCATCTTATTCCTTGTCTTCTTCCTCTTCTATTTCCTCTAACCTTGCCAATATCATCATTCCCCACCCCCTAGTCCATCATCATCATTTCACATCCCATTTATTTATTTATTTATTTATTGAATTTTTATACCGCCCCCTCTCCCAAAAAGGGACTCGGGGCGGTGTACAGCCTACTAAAAACGAACAATATATACAATTAAAAACAGATTAAACAAATTAATCCGGTTGAAATCCAATTTAAATACAAAAATATAACTAATAAATTTAAAATTTAAGAATTATATTAAAATTTAAAACCTAGTTAATTTAAAAACCCCAAAAAACCGTTTACTGGGCCAGGCTGGCCTGTTGAAAGAACAGGGTCTTTACTGTGCGCCGGAAGGTCTGGATGTCGGTAATGGCCCGTATCTCCGGAGGCAGCTCATTCCACAGGGAGGGGGCCCCCACAGAGAAGGCCCGCACCCTCGGGGTCGCCAACCGGCAACAATCAGGCGGCGGAACCCCGAGGAGGGCAACTCTGTGGGAGTGCACTGGGCGGCGGGAGGCTGTTGATGGCAGCAGGCGGTCCCCTAAGTACCCAGGTCCCAAGCCATGGAGCGCTTTGAAAACGATCAATACCACCTTGAATCGGATCCAGAAGGCCACAGGAAGCCAATGCAGCCTGCGGAGAAGTGGTGTTCCATGGGAGCTCCGAGGGGCTCCCAAGATCACCCGCGCGGCCACATTCTGGACCAACTGCAGCCTCTGGACACTCTTCAAGGGGAGCCCCATGTAGAGAGCGTTGCAATAGTCCAAGCGGGAGATGATGAGGGCGGAGGTGACTGTGCGAAGTGTGTCCAGATCTAGAAAGGGCCGCAACTGATAAATCAGACGAATCTGACAAAAGGCCCCCCTGGCGACGGCCATGATGTGATCTTCTAAAGACAGCCGTACGTCCAGGAGGACACCTAGATTGCGGGCCCTTTCCATGGGGGTCAAAATTTCTCCACCCACGGCCAGCGACAGAACAAGCTGGCTGTATCTGGGTGCAGGAAACCACAGCCACTCGGTTTTGGTAGGGTTGAGACGAAGCCTGTTAAGACCCATCCAACTCCGCACGGCCTCCAGGCACCAGGTCATCACTTCGAGGGCTTCATTGGGGTGGCCCAGGGTAGAGATGTACAGCTGAGTGTCATCAGCATACTGATGGAACTCTACCCCGAAACCACGGATGATCTCACCCAGCGGCTTCACATAAATGTTGAACAGCAGGGGCGAGAGCACAGACCCCTGAGGCACCCCACATAATAGGGGCCTCGGGGTCGACCTCTGCCCCCCCATCAACATAAATTGCGAGCGGTCAGAGAGGAAGGAGGAGAACCACCGTAAAACGGTGCCTCCTACTCCCAACCCCCCCAACCGCCGCAATAAGATACTGTGGTTGACAGTATCAAAAGCCGCTGAGAGATCTAACAGGACCAGGACAGAGGAACAACCCCTGTCACGGGCCCTCCAGAGATCATCCACCAATGCGATCAACGCCGTCTCCGTGCTGTGCCCAGGCCTGAAACCCGATTGGAGGGGGTCTAGGTATACCGCTTCATCCAGGTACTGAGGGAGCTGACGTGCCATCACACTCTCAACAACCTTCGCAACAAAGCGGAGGTTGGAGACCGGACAATAATTCGACACTAATGCTGGATCCAGGGACGGTTTCTTGAGGAGGGGCCGCACCACCGCCTCTTTCAAGGCGGCGGGTAACAGCCCCTCTCTCAAGGAAGCGTTAATAATCCCTTGGAACCAGCCTCGTGTCACCTCCCGAGTGGCCAAGACCAGTCAGGAGGGGCACGGGTCCAATAAACAAGTAGTGGCATTAAGCCCCCCCAGTATCCTGTCCATGTGCTCTAGAGTAACAGGATCGAACTCATCCCAAATGACCTCCCTGAAATCCACCTCCGTCCCCCCGCCCGGAGATGCCCAGTCAGAGTCCAACTCATCCCGTATCTGAGTGATTTTGTCCTGCAGAAACCTAGAAAAATCCTCAGCCCATCCCTGTATGGGTTCCTCCTGCGCCCCCACCTCCAAAAGGGAGCGGGTCACCCTAAACAGGGTGACCGGGCGGTTTTCCTTGGACGCAATAAGGGTGGAGAGGTAAGACCGCCTCGCCGTCATTATCGCCACTAAATACGCCTTAATATAGGATCGTAATAGTGTTCAGTCAGATCCAGAATGGCTGGCCCTCCAACTACTCTCTAGGCGTCTTTTCCGGCGCTTCATCTCCCTTAGCTCCTCGGAAAACCAAGGAGCCACTTGGGATCGGCACTGGGTCAGAGGCCGCAAGGGCATGACCCGGTCAAGGGCCCCAGCGGCCACCCTATCCCAGGTGGCTACCAAGCCCTCGACCGAGTCGTGTGTGTGAGCTTCGGGAAATGGCCCAAGCTCCATCAGGAACCTATCTGGGTCCATCAGGCGCCTGGGGCGGTATCATTTTGTCGGTCCCGCCTCCCTGCGGCCGGGGGGTGCGGAACGGAAGTCGAACCTCAGGAGCGAATGATCAGTCCATGACAGGGGTTCTACAACTATATCCCCTATACCCAGATCACTCTGCCACTGATCAGAGACAAAAACCAGATCCAGGGTGTGACCCCCCAAGTGAGTAGGGTCCCAAATTAACTGGGTCAGGCCCATGGCTGTCATGGAAGCCATGAACTCCTGAGCAATCCCCAAGGCCCCGCCGGCAGACGGCAGGTTGAATTCCCCCATGACCATAAGCCTGGGGGTCTCAACCGCCAAGCCAGCTATGACTTCAAGGAGCTCAGGCAGGGCCGATGTCACATAGCAGGGAGCCAGGTATGTGACCAACACCTGAACCCTGGGACCAAACTTCACAAAAAGGGGCTCACATCCGGTCGTCTGAGAAACAGTGGATTCCCTAGGACACAGATCCTCCTTAATAACCACCGCAACCCTCCCACCCCTCCCCTGAGCCCTCGGCTGATGAAAGACCCGAAATCCAGTTGGGCACATCTCCACCAGAGGAACTCCTCCCTCTTGGCCCAGCCAGGTTTCAGTAATACCCACCAGGTCCGCTCCCCCTCACAGATCAAATCATAAATGAGAGGGGCCTTGTTAGTAACGGACCTGGCGTTACACAGCATCAGCCGAAGGCCCAGGGCCTGATCACTCAGACCACCCGGGGAACGGGACATGACAAGGGGGTCGGAGCGCGCCACCACATACAAACAGCGGGGGCGCGCTCCCAATACAGGATGTGGCCCCCTATAACTGCCAAATCTGCCTCTCCCCTCACTGTGCTAATAGATTGTATTTCACCCTCCCCGGAACAACCCCCCATCCTAAACTATCTGTGTTTCTGCTTACAGTTGATCACTTCAAGAATCAAAGTCAGACTTTATTTAGTCCAGGGCCAACTAATTGTTGATTCAGATCATCCTGCAGTCTTTGGTTCCTTTTTGTAACACTAGCTGGTCATTAAAGCAACTTACTATACATATCAATTTCATTTTTCCCATCTTGATGGGCATTTTGGACAAGTAAAGCAACAGAGAAATAACTAGAAGGGTTGTATGTGGATGCTTTCAATATCTGCAAAGTCTATGAATCAGATAGGATGATTACCCATTAAGAAATTAGAGATTTATTTGATCACTCTATTGATTAAAGTACTTTAAAAAAAAATGATAGTACAGTGATTGTCTATTTGGGCTTCTTTTAAAATGGAAAAGGTTTTGCCAACCGCTGTCAACTTCTGGAAAGGATTTTGCATTAAAAGCCATAAACAGTCCATATAAGATGATTGCTAAAATTTTAAAAGGCAATTAAGTGATATTGGTTTGGTGGAATATATCATTGCACACATTATATACAGCATATTTAACTAGTAAAACACAAATACATATTACATTAAGGAGACAGTTTAACATTTGATTATCTGAACACGACAATTACCAGTACATTATTTATTAGTTGTATTATCACAAACATTTCTTATGAATCCACATTTTTTAAATAGCCTCCAAAGTGCAACAAGCTGAATTAAATTATATGAAATGGCCCCAATGCTTGTTCGTCTTTTGACAGTTGCCCAAGCTAACCTTGTACAGCCTTGTGAAATCTTGATAGGTTTTTAGAATATCAGAGTGAATAAGGCCATTTGGCTCATGTTCTGAAATTACAGGTGAATGTCATGAACTTTGGGGATCTATTCTTGCTACCCAGTCAAACCTAGAAGGATGGTTGGATTAAAACTCACAGATGATTAATCGATTTCCACTGCAATTAATGTCATTCCATCGGCCATCCAGGTATATCTCTATGCAATCTTCTTCTTCTCCATTGGGTTCGCCATTTGCCCATTGTGAGTATCGCATTGGGTCCCCGTTGAGGTGCTTAAAAGTACCTTCTATCTCCCGGTCGGTCATCCCAAGAAAAGCATGTCTTCCAAACTTGGAAGCCAGTTTTGCTAGAGCAGCATTTTCCTCCGCATTTCTTGGAGAAGCCACTTTTCCTCCAAATTTGGAGCAGGTGGCCTTGACAGTTTCAAAGTTGGCTTCAGCTCCATTAGATGCCAATTTTTTGGTTCCTATTATGGTGAAGGTTGGGAAAGCAGACTCTTGAATATCTAAGAAAGGAAAGAACCAAAATGAATTCTTTATTGGCTGTTTTCATGGCGAGAACTCCATTTTAGGACCTGTCCTGATCTTGACATCAAATGAACCAGGGGTGGGCTTCAAAAATTTTAGCAACAGGTTCTCTGCCTGGTTGCTGGGTGGGTGTGGCCATAGTGGGCATGGCCTAGTCTGCCTCCTGCACCATAGTCTCTAGATTTCCATTCTGATAGCTTGATCTCTACCCCAAATGTTTGTCTGTGTCTGTCTGAAAGAAAGATAGATGCAAAGGCTTTCCTTGAACCTCCCAGAGGGCGAAGATGGCCTCCCTGGGCTCTGGAGGCTCTCTGGAAGTCAGAAACAAGCACATTTCTGGCCTTCCTGAACTTCTGGGAGGCCCCTTTTTTGCCCTCCCCAAGCCTCCGTGTGCGTCCTGCACTTACCTGCATCCAAAGTGGACTGTGTAGGGATTCCTGGGAAAGGCAGGGTGGGGTGAGCGGGAGTGGGATTGGGGGTTCTCCGAACTGCACAGAATCTTAGCTAGGGGCTCTCCCGAACCCTTGCAAACCTCCAGCAGCCCCTCCCCTGAAATGAACTGAAAGAACATCAGGAAGTATCAGAGCGAAGTATTTATAGAGGAGAAAATTTGTAGCCCAGGGTTAAAATGAGAGATCCTTTGTGCTCTCTGAGCTTGGTTGTTTTCTTACAGACGTTTCATTACCAAACTAGGTAATAGAATCATTGGATGATGATGTTATCAAGTGGGCAATGAAACATCTGCAAGAAAACAACCAAGCTCAGAGAGCACGACAGACCCCTCTAAAGTATTTATGAAAGTCTTTGCAAATATCCCTACTGAAACTGATCTGTTTTACCTTCTTGATTCTTCCTTTCAGTCTCTTTCAGGATCTTCAGCTCTGCCTGTAAATCACGAACCTGAGTTTTGAGAACATCAAGCTCTAAAGGGTATGAAAGGAGAGGATTATTCCGCACTTCTGTCAGAACCAAAATAGATTTTTAAAACAATGTCCGAAAGCTTCTTGGCTGGTGCCTAGTGTCATATGTGACACAGACTTACTGAGTTTAAAAACAAGATGGCTCATACATTGTATGGTGTCAATAGTTTGCTCTTCCTTAAGATCTGTGTCAGCCTTGGAAGCCATATTTTACTTAAAAGCTTTGAGGCTGCCACATTTAGTGCCTGGGAAATCGGGAGAAGGGATTTCTTGGTGAGTAAAGATTAGACACAACAACATTCTTTCTTAAAAGTCAAGGACAAGTCACCCTGCACCTGGAGGGGAGTGTCTGGAGGGATGTCTCCAGTTGGGACGAAGATTGGGCCATGTGATGGACTGGTGGATGCAAAGATGGATCTTTGATTTCTCTTTTGGGAAGGGAAAACCCAGAACTCTCAGATTCTGGTTTTCCCAGGTGAGTCAATATGACGTCTCGAATAAATTCTTACTTGGATGAACTTTGTCTCTGAGTGCTGAATGAGTATGGGGAGTTTTGTTGGAACGCTGACAACCTGACGCTTTCCCCAGGAATTGTGATTAAGTGTTAGTTTGTCCCCCCATGTGTAAGGTTATTGTTATTGTTATGGAATTGTATGTTGTTGAGGAGGGTTTTTCATGCTTGTATGTGCCCAGAGTCACTTGTGTGAGATGAGTAAACAATGTAAATAAATACCTTTTCAGTCTAGTTTCAGCCCTGTTATTTTTTTTCTCCTATGTTGGGTTATATTGTGAACTGTCCTAAATTTTCCAAACAGAGAGGGTCACAGGATAAAAATATTCATTTTAAAAGACCTTTCATCAAAAACAGCCAGATTTCCCCCCCGTTTCCATTTCAACCACCCCTCCCTCTTTCCTGGGATTTAACCTTCATCTCCTTCATTACTATCAGAGTTGGACAACACCCAGAGGTGCTCAGAGTTCTTGCAATTCCTTACTCTTTAGCCATATTGATGGGACATCAGCAAGACCAAACTTCAAATGGTCTTCTGTAGCAGTTAACACTTTGGACCTCTGTGAGGTACTGCCAATGGCCTAAATATTGAAGAGTAATGCCTGTTTTATCAACAAAAACTAGAACTAATGTAAAACTTCTCCCTAGTCCAATTCCACTAAGCAGTTCAAAAAATATTCAAGATGATGATGTCAAAATTATCAAAGCAACAAATAGGAAAAAAATCTACTGAATTCCTGAATATTTCAATTTCATTGCACACATGTTGTGCATTGACAATAAACGTTTGATTTGATATTTTATTTATTTATTTATTTATTTATTTATTTATTTATTTATTTATTTATATCAAATTTATATACCACCCTTCTCCCGAGGGACTCAGGGCAGTGTACAGCAACTATAATATAAATTACAAAAGTTAAAAAGAAATTAAATACACGGCTACTACTAAAATTTATACTTAAAACCCCCAATAGTTAAGATATAAAACCCCAATTTCTTAAACCCCAATTTCTAGAACCCCAATTTCTAAAAACCCCAATTTAAAACCCCAATTTAAAATCAGCCCAGGCCGGCCTGCTCAAAGAGCCAAATTTTCAATGCACGTCTAAATGCTCTCAGGTCTGTGGTCATCCGTAACTCAGGAGGCAACCCATTCCAGAGGGCGGGTGTCCCCACAGAGAAGGCCCTGTTCCTTGGAGTCACCAGGTGGCACACATAGATGCTGTCGGGACCCGAAGGAGGCCCTCCCTGTGGGAGCGCACCGGTCGGTGGGAGACTACTGGCAGAACGCGGTCTTGCAAGTAACCTGGTCCAATGCCATGGATCACTTTAAAGGTCAAAACCAGAACCTTAAAGCGAACCTGGAAGGCCACCAGCAACCAATGCAGCTCGCGCAGGAGGATTGGAAGCCAGAACAGATATTTCATTTCAGATGCTTTTTGGATTGCCTGTTACAGAACAACGAGAGTCTCTTTTGAATTTCACAAGCCTAAAAGGGCTCCTGGGATCATTGGAAAGTTTGATATGTAAAACTTCTGTTTTCCATGGAATGTCGATAACAGTTGTACAATTAGGATAGCCAGATGTGCTGTAGGAAAAGAGCTGCTAGTCTAAGACAGCCAAAAATCAGAAGGAATATGATCAGGAAAACCATAAATTTGCACCCCATCTGCCATTTGTACACTAAAGTGTTTCCTTGTTGTTGTTTACCTAAAGCTGGATTTCTCACAGCAACAACAATAAAAAAACATGCATGACACAATAAAAAACCAACATCCAAAAATGCAACACCAAAAGCCCTACAGCAATACTATCCAATAACAATTACTGGGCTCCAGTCTCACTTGATCCCAATTCTTGAGAAGAAGAGACAGTTTTTAGGGCCTTAATAGAGTGCTTTGGTGATCCATCCATGTAATCATCTGATCTATTAAAGGATTATTTGATTAATCTACCCATACAAAAGACATATAGAAAGAATAGATGAAGTTTAAGCAGACCAAAAGATGGATAAGAAGAGGAGCTATAAGTAGTGTCTATTGTGTATTGACTTAAGTTTCCACTCAGGTCCGTGCTTTGAGCGGGAAAGCACGGACCTCTCCCATTGGTTGATGCCGTTTGACAGCCGGCTATAAAAGACAGCTGTCAAACGGCATCAGCTGTTGCCGTTCCAGCTGGCTGCCGTGTTAGAGCGGCAGTAGCGGTAACCCTTTATTTCAAAAATAAAGTGTGAGCTGAATTGTTGCCTTGGTCTCTGCCTGCGTGATTCCGCCGCTCTACAACACTGGCGACGAGGGCGGGATCCTAAATAAAGGCAAGCCAGGCAAAAGGAAAAGAGCGAAATCACTAGCCGAGAGCTGAAATCGCTACAGAGTTGCTGTCAATGTTCGCGAAGCGCGGTCTCTAACTCGCCTCAGGAGAAGCAGCACAGCTGACAGAAAGATGACTGCGAATCCTGCATTCCCACCCTTCAGACCGACGGCAGAGACATGGGAATCATACAGAAACCGATTTGACTGCTTTTTAGACGCTATAGACCTTTCAGAAATCTCTGAGCATAGGAAAAAGTCTTACTTCCTAAGCTTTTGCGGAGCCACGGTATTTGACACTGCAACAGCATTACTGGCCCCACGATCTATTAAGACTATTCCCTGGGAGGAATTACAAGAAATTCTCTCAAATCATTACTCCCCTAAGCCTTCCAGAATTGCCAGACGCCATGCCTTCAGAAGGCGCATTCAGTCAGAGGGAGAGACCATTAGTGACTATATGGCAGCACTGAGAACAGCTGCCTTACATTGTGGTTTCAGGGATTACCTCGAAGATATGCTGTTAGATCAGCTGGTATGTGGAGTCAGAAATCCCAAATTGCAAAGACGATTACTAGCTAAAGGGGATCTAACCTTAAAACAAGCCTAAAGGGGATCTAACCTTAAAACAAGCCATAGAGCTATCAGCACTCTCAGCAGCTGAAATACAGGGAAACCCAATCAGACTAGATAACCCAACAGTGCATTTTGATGAAGCCTCCACAGAGGAGGGTTTAGAAGAGGCTACTGAGATAAACCGCCTCAGACAGCCCAACGCAAATCAAAGGGAGTACAGGCAAGGTACAAGCCAAACCCCACGAATACAGACTACCTGTTTAAGCTGTGGGGGCAACCATCTCAGGGCATCCTGCAGATTCAGGAATGCCATATGCTTAAGATGTCAAAAGAAGGGCCATTTGGCTAAAATATGTCAGGCAGAAAAGACCTTTAATCAGCCACAAAGGCCTCAGAAACCCATACAATATCCAAGACAAATTGAGGACTGCTTCACATGCTACCAATCTAAGATACCTAAAAATAATTCTAACAAAATTAGTGTCACTGTTTCTATAGAAGGTAGACCATGCAGAATGGAAGTAGACACCGGCTCTGCACTATCCATCATCTCGTGGGGCACCTTGAAGAAACTACTCCCCAGGGTATCAAGAAAGAAGATTCCAGGCTGCAATCTAACGCTACGGGACAACCAAGGCAGAACCATTCCTGTCATCGGAAAAGGCAAGTTTCTAATTAATTTTCAAGATTTTAAGGGTCACTTGCCTCTAGTGATAGTGGATGGCGCCCTCCCAAGCCTATTGGGACTAGACTGGTTCCCTGCTCTGGGCCTCCACATAGGTGGAATCCACACCATTGCAAGTTCAGAAGTTGATTCCCTGTTCAGGGAATATGCTGACGTATTCAGCGAGGGCCTAGGCTGCTACGTGGGAACCCCAATATCCTTCAAGGTGGACTCCCAAGCAGTACCAATCCGTTTAAAACTCCACAGAGTTCCTTTTGCAATTCGTCCTAAACTTGACAAGGAACTAGACAAATTAATTAAACAGGGCATACTGCAACCTACAGACTTTTCAAAATGGGAGACGCCTATAGTGACGCCTCTAAAGAAGGACGGAAATTTAAGAATCTGCTCTGATTATAAATCTTCGATAAATAAATATTTACAAGTAAGCGCCTATCCAGTCCCCGTGGTACAACACCTACTCCATTCCCTTGAGCCTGGCTCCATTTTTGCAAAATTAGTTATGTCCCAGGCGTATCAACAGTTCCCTGTTGATGACGAAACTGCTGAACTGCAAACAATAGTGACACACAGAGGGGCTTTCAAATGTACACGCCTACAATTCGGAGTTAGTGTTGCCCCTGGAATTTTCCAGTCCCTCATGGAAAGAATTTTGCAAGGGTTGCCAGGCGTTGTGCCATACTTTGATGACATCCTTGTATCTGCCACTAGTCAACAGCAATTACTACAAAGGGTCAGAAGTGTACTTGAGCTTTTTAGACAGTCAGGTCTTAAACTAAAAAGGGAGAAATGCACCATAGCCACTCCACAAGTGGAATTCTTAGGTTACAAAATTGACGCCAAAGGTATTCACCCAACAGAGTCAAAGGTCAAGGCCATTCATGACACACCCACTCCTACTAATAAAACAGAGCTTCAAGCTTTCCTGGGCCTCCTGAATTTCTATGCTTCGTTCCTACCCCATAAAGCTTCAATTGCCTAGCCTCTTCACAGGCTCTTAGACAAGAAATCGCCATGGCACTGGGGACCAAAGGAAAGTCTTGCTTTCAAGGAAGTCAAGTCACTACTAACGTCCAAAGCTGTATTAATTCAATTCAATAAGGACTTACCACTAGTTCTAGCAGCTGATGCTTCCCCTTCGGAATTGGGGCCGTTCTGAGCCACAGACTGCCTAACGGTGCAGAAGCACCTATAGCCTTCTTTTCCAGGACACTGTCCTCCACTGAACGCAACTACAGCCAGATTGATAAGGAGGCCTTGGTTGCAGTTGCTTCAGTAAAGAAATTCCATGAGTTTCTCTACGGTCATCACTTCGAACTCATAACTGACCACAAGCCACTGTTAGGTATTTTATTCAGCACTAAACAAACTCCCCAGATTTTATCCCCAAGGATGACCAGATGGACTGTTTTTCTGGCTGCATATTCATACACTCTAGTCCACCGCTCCGGAAAACACCTTTGCCATGCTGATGCACTCAGCTGTTGCCCCCTGCCAGTTCCAGTCAAGGACCCAGCACCAGCAACTGCTGTTTTCCTCATTGAAGAACTCAGGCTGCTGGTCACCGCTTCTGACATCGCTGCCCATTCGGCCAAGGACCAGGTAATTTCCCAAGTCCTTGACTGGGTAGGGAGGGGGTGGCCTACAACCCCTTATCCAACAGAATTCCTACCCTACAAGCTACGCTAACAGGAACTTTCCTCATTGCAAGTCTGTTTACTGTGGGGAACCAGAGTAGTGATTCCCCCCAAGTTGCAAACCTCAGTCTTGAAGGTGCTGCACGAGGCTCACCCAGGAATAGTTCGGATGAAGGCCCTCGTCCGTAGCTACGTATGGTGGCCGGGCATGGATGCCCAAATCTCTAACTGGGTCAATTCTTGCCAGGCATGCCAAGCCACCAGGGCATCCCCACCAGCAGCCACCCCTAGGACCTGGGAGCAGGCAGGCAGCCCCTGGTCCAGAATCCATATAGACTTGGCTGGCCCCTTCCACGGGCGCACATTCCTGGTGGTAGTGGATTCATTTTCAAAGTGGGTGGAATTGACCTTAATGCACTCCACCACTACTGAAGCAGTTAGCAAGACACTCACTAGGATGTTCGCCACACATGGCCTTCCTGATTCCATTGTATCTGACAATGGCCCCCAATTTACCTCCTGTGAATTTGAGATTTTCCTAGCAAACCTGGGCATCAGACACATATTAGTAGCCCCTTTTCATCCTGCTAGTAATTGGCTGGCTGAGAGGGCAGTCAGATCTGCCAAGGAGGTACTACAGAGATTGGGACCCATTAATTGGCATTCTAGACTGGCCAAATATCTGTTGAGCCAACATACAACACCTTGTGCCTCCACAAATAGGTCACCAGCCGAAGTGTTAATGGGACGCCGGCTGAGAACCACTCTTGACAGGCTGCACCCAAATTATGCCCCTTGGGTCTAACAGCCAAGACAGAGAGTTCCTAGTAAATGACAAAGTGTTTGTCAGGAACTTTGCTGGGCAACCACTGTGGTTACCGGGTCGTGTGGTAGCAGTAACTGGTCCTAAGTCTTATAGAGTCCAGCTACCTGATGGGTGTGTCTGCGGCACCACGTGGACCACGTGAGGAGACGTTGGAGCACGGCACCCAGAGGTCATCTAGACCAGTGGTAGGGAACCTTGGCTCTTTTATCACTGATGGACTTCAACTCCCAGAATTCCTGAGTGAGCCATAAAAGTTTCCCCATCCCTGGCTAGTGGTTTTTCAGTTGTGAGGGAAATCAATTTTTGGCTTGAATGGGACTGTTTAATATACAAATGTAGGACATATAAAGAATATTGATCATTCAAGTCAAAAATTAGGACATTTGTATATTGAACAATCCCATTCAAATCAAAAATTGATTTCCCTCACAACTGAAAAACCAGTAGGCCAGGGATGGGGAACTTTTTATAGCTCATTCAGGAATTCTGGGAGTTGAAGTCCATAAGTGATAAAAGAGCCAAGGTTCCCTACCACTGATCTAGACGGTCCCCATACAGAAGCACCACCACCACCCAGGGAAACCAGCCTCCAGCCCACCGGGGATGACAGCCTACCTGAAGAAGAAGCTGACCAAGGTCCTGACCCAGTTCCAGACGTCCCAGCAGCCTCACCTCTGATAGAAGCCATGCAGCAAGCAGAAGACAACAACCCGGCGCCATTTCCAATCGAACCAAGAAGATCTGGACGAGTACACAGGCGCCCAACTTATTTACAGGACTACGCATGCTCCTCACTGGCTTAAGTTTCCACTCAGGTCCGTGCTTTGAGCGGGAAAACACGGACCTCTCCCATTGGTTGATGCCGTTTGACAGCCGGCTATAAAAGGCAGCTGTCAAACGGCACCAGCTGTTGCCGCTCCAGCTGGCTGCCGTGTTAGAGCGGCAGTAGCGGTAACCCTTTATTTCAAAAATAAAGTGAGAGCTGAACCTTTGCCTTGGTGTCTGCCTGAGTGATTACAGCCGCTCCACAACAGTGTCTTTATTTGAGTAAAGATTCAGTTACTCCCAGATGATAGCGTTGAGTGTTTTCCACCATGCAAAGTGAAAACAGCAAACTATCACCGTATATTCCTTTAATATTCTACATAAAAACCAAAAACATTCTGTAAAATCTCAGCTCCTCGCCACTTCTTATCTTTACCTGCACTGTCTCCTTTTTCTCCTTTCAGTCCTTCATCTCCTTTTGAGCCAGGCGGTCCAGCTTTTCCTGGAGGTCCCTGTATTCCTTTTAATCCTGCCAATCAAATGAAAAAAAATGCACAAAAGGGTAAGTGAAGAAACCGATTATCATCAAAGCTAACATGAGCCGCAAAACCAGAAGCAATGAAAGAGTTGCTCTAAATATTTTGTGCAGGAAACATGGAACCATTATCGGTCACCAAATAGAACGCAGAATAACATGATTGGAAGGGACGTCAGAGATCTTCTTGAATCTTGATCAACTCCCTGCTCAAGCAGAATCCCTACACTATTTCCGGCAAATGGCTGTCCATCTGTTTTTGAAAACCTCAGATAATGGAGCATCCATGACTTCTGGAGATAAACTGTTCCACTGATTAATGGTTCTCACCGTCAGGAAATTTTCACTGAGTTCTCAATTGGATCTCTCCTTTATAAGTTTCTATCCATTACTTCTTGTCCTGCAATCAGGTGCTTTGGAAAATAGGTTGACTCCTCCCTCTTCTCTGTGACAGCTCCTCAAATATTGGAAGACTGCTATCATGTCACCCCTAGTCCTTCTCTTTGTTAGACTACAATAGATAAGAGAGTTGGAAGGGACCTTGCAAGTCTTCTAGTCTAACCCTCTGCTTAGGCAGGAAACCCTCTACAATTTCAGACAAATGGCTGTCCAAACTCTTCTTAAAAACTTCCAGCGTTGAAGCATTCACAACCTTTGGAGGCAAGTCATTCCACTGGTTGATTGTCCTCACTGTCAGGAAGTTTCTCCTTAGCTCTAAGTTGCTTCTCTCCTTAATTAATTTCCACCCATTGCTTCTTGTCCTGCCCTCAGGGGCTTTGGAGAATAGCTTGACTCCCTCTTCTTTGGGGCAGCCCGTGAGATATTCATTAGACCAGACATTCCCAGTTCCTACAACCATATTTCATATATTTTAGCCTCTAGCCCCCTGATCATTTTTGTTGCTCTTCTATATATATATCTATTTCCCTCAATCGTTTATCATACATAATGTAATTGTTCATTGGTGGCTTTCTCTCTCTCTCCCTCTCCCTCTCCCCCTCCCTCCCCTCTCTCTTTCTCTCTCTCTCTATATATATATATGTGTGTGTGTGTGTGTCTGTGTGTGTGTGTCTGTGTGTGTGTGTGTGTGTGTGTGTATGTGTGTATGTATGTATGTATGTATGTATTATGGTATTCAGCTTTGTTCAGATATTTCCCCATGTCTTTATAGTTGTTATAGTTCGGCGAAGACAAACTCAATACACAAGTCTGCTGATGGCAGATGAGATTCTGCCAAAATGTCGCTACAATGCTACAAGCACAACTATAAAGAAATGGGAAAATACCCAAACAAAGCTGAATACCATACATAAAAATACCCGCAAATACTTAAGAAAACATAAGAATATTCTTATATATATATATGTGTGTGTGTGTGTATTAGGTTTTTGAGCTGATCAATAATTCAACAAGGGAGACTAGTAAAGATCTTTTTCCAGCTACTTAGCTCTCGTCAGCTAGCCATACCCTTACTGGGATTCGAACCAGGGAAGTATTACATGTGAGGCAGTTGTAATTGCCATTAGACCACTGGCTCTCATTCAGATATATATATATGTTTTCGGAGGTTTTCGCGGGTATTTGTATGTGGATCTTTGGTTCTTCGGATTTTCTCCCGCATAGAATTGGAAATATCTAGGCGACGTTTTGATGAAGTCTCATTCATCATCTTCAGGCTTGTGTCTTCGGCCTTGTGCTTCTCAGAGTAATGTGAGCTTGCAGCTGCTTCTTCCTTTTAACTACTAGTGGGGGTGTGACTTGATTGGGTGGGGGCTTGGCTGTGTTCTGATTGGTTGGGGGGTTGGCTGTGTTCTGATTGGCTGGGGGTGTGTTCTGTTCCGGTGGGGGTTTGGTTGTACTCAGGTTAGTCTCAGTTGCTGGGGGATTTGAGCTGGTGAGCTGTGATCCTATTGTTTGGCTTCGCGTTCATGGTCGTGCCACATCTTCATGGTAGGCGTCAGTTCCCTTCATGTATGGGTTGGGGGGGTTTGAAGCAGGTAGTGATGCAGCTGTGATATGGCTTCTGGTCCATGGTCGTGTTTCATCTTCTGTGTGGGTGTGAGTCTATAAGTATATATATATATATATATATGTGTGTAAGGTTTTTAAGCTGATATATATATCAGCTTAAAAGATATATATATATGTTTTCGGAGATTTTCGCGGGTATTTGTATGTGGATCTTTGGTTCTTCGGGTTTTCTCCCGCGTAGAATTGGAAATATCTAGCTGACGTTTTGATGAAGTCTCATTCATCATCTTCAGGCTTGTGTCTTCGGCCTTGTGCTTCACTCTGAGAGTGAAGCACAATTCCAATTCCAATTCTACGCGGGAGAAAACCCAAAGAACCAAAGATCCATATATATATATATATATATATATATATATATATATATATAATCATACATGTGATATAATCTTACATGATGTAGAATTTATCACTGAACAATGGCTCTGGCCTTAATGTTTGTAGTTAACATAGATCTAAGAAAATATAAAGACCTGTTTTGCACTGCACCTGAATCTCCTTTTGGCCCTGGAGGTCCTTCCTTCCCATCTCTTCCTGGCAAGCCATTACTCCCTGGGGTTCCTGGCAATCCATTAATGCCAGGAACCATAGAGCAAATGTTGACTTTCTCTTCACACCTGCATGCCTCAGGATCTGATGATTTTACCAGGGACACTGCCAGCACCAGGGTGTAGAAAGGACGAAGCAGCATATCTTAAGAACGGGACCTAAAGAGGAGGAAAATGGTAAGGTAATGATTCACATATGTGCTAGTCATTTCCGGCCCTCGGTGGCGGTTCTCATCTCCGTTACAAAGCTGAAGAGCCAGCACTGTCCGAAAATGTTTCTGTGGTCATGTGGCTGGCAGGATTAAACGCCTTCAAAGGCACACAGAACTGTGACCTTCCCACCAAAGGTGGTCCCTATTTTTCTACTTGCATTTTTTTTATATGCTTTCGAACTGCTAGGTTGGCAGAAGCTGGGACAAGGAATGGGAGCTCACTCCATTACGCGGCACTAGGGATTCGGACTGCTGAACTGCCTAATCGACAAGCTCAGTGTCTTAGCCACTGAGCCACCCACGTCCCCTAGGAAAATGGTACATATTTCATTTCCCTTTTGTTTGGGATGAAATAATATTCTCACTTTTTAATATTTTGAATTTTTGTAAACTTTCTAATATTTTGAATTTCCATAAAGAATTTTTTTAAAAAAGAAATAACATCCTGACATTTTGTGGTGTTTCAGCTGGTGGAACAAGGATAGGATGGCCTTTTTTCCACCACTTTCCCATTGATCAATTGGAGGGAAACCACTACTTCGCTGATGGTATCCCTCTATTCTTTTCTATGTTTTGAGCAATGAAGATTGTAGCCTGTTTTCATATTGTATGACAGATTGAAGAGTAGAAATTGTTCTAATATCTACTCAAGCAGTTACTATTACTGTATATCACCTACAGCACTACAGATGTTCAGACTGGATTTAGTATTTCTATCTAGTTATTGAGCCCTTCCCAAGGACCTGGGGTGGGGTGGGGGGGGAGCTGATGTGGATATTTCGTGGTGTTACATATATCATTGCAGAATGTAAGCTGATCCAAGTCAAGCTGCCTTTTGCAATTGACTGAAGATAAACAGAGTTGTAGAAATTCATAAATTGCTTTGGCGGGAGAGGGGGATGACTATTATTCTTGAAATGTATTGATCAGTATGCAGCTGGGAAGGGGCAATTATGTGTATGTGGGTTTTCTTTTTTGCTGGGCACTTTTTACATGCCTTGTTTAGCTTTGCTTTGTCCTTGTGTGCTTTTTCTTTCTTTTGTTTTGGAGGTTGCACTTTAATGCTGTGAATGAAATAAATATAAATATATTATATAAATATAATAAATATAAAGCCAACCTTGACCTATTGGAAGCAAAGACATCATCATCATCATCATCATCATCATCATCATCATCATCATCATCATCATCAAGAAAATTAAAGAATGGGGCTGTAGGCCTGTTACTACCACACATCACCCACTAGCAGTGTAACAATCCAGAAGACCCTGTTTGTTTCTATTAAAAAAACAACAAAAAGTCCTTGTTTCTGAGAAAACAATTGAGTAAGATTCACAGATAGTTGCATGTGCAAATATCCTATTTCTTCCATAGCTGCTGAATTAGTTAATCATTGGCATCGTTCTGGAAACAAAATGGAACAAGCCTTCCCTCATTTAAAAGACAATATTTATCAGGTCAGCTTAGATCAAGAGAGGTGGAAAAACTGAGCTTGCATATTTGAGACACGGCACCCTTAAAGCCCTTCATCGGGGAGGAAAATGGTTTAAGTTAATCAGTTGGGCATTATGCAACAGATCATCAAATGCATATAATCTAATTACAGCCATTACTGGCATTTGTGGAGAAAGGTATCTTCTCATGAAATCATGCTGGAGCTACAATAGAATAGAATAGAATAGAATAGAATAGAATAGAATAGCATAGAATTCTTTTATTGGCCAAGTGTGATTGGACACAAGGAATTTATCTTGGTCCAAATGCTCTCAGTGTACATAAAAGAAAAGATAAATTTATCAAGAGTCAAGAATCATCAGGTACAACACTTAATGATAGTCATAGGGTACAATAAATCATCAAATCATACTAGGAAACAGTCAATATAAATCATAAGAATACAAGTGACAGAGTTACAGTCATACAGTCACAAGTGGGAGGGGATGGGCGATGAGTGATGAGAAGATTAATAGTAATGCAGACTTAGTAAATAATTTGACACTGTTGAAGGAATTATTTGTTTAGCAGAGTGATGGCATTCAGGAAAAAACTGTCCTTGTGTCTAGTTGTTCTGATGTGCAGTGCTCTATAGCATCATTTTGAGGGTAGGAGTTGAGTCATCAACTCTTTGTTCTTTTGAGCCTATGGACTACGCAAGATAGCATCAAAACATCAAATTTTCCTGTTGGAACTTTTTGTCTTTCCTCTGCTTTCCCTGTTTTAGGCCATCTCTTTCTTCTTTTCTGCTGGAATAAGTGTGGTCACACTGTCTGTCACAACTTTCAAGTAATGATGCATTACTTTATCTTACTGTTTCAAATTTCATTTATTTCAGCTTGCCGCTTCATATTTCGTTTAGCTTATCTTAATTCCTGCTTATAACTGGTTTCCTGTGTAACTCAAGATTTAATAAATCTCATTAATGCTGATTTTACTGTAAAGTAGCATCAACATTGATCCTTTCTACTATTGACCTCCCCGCTTTCCTAAGAGGCTTGTAGGGGGCGTGCATAAGCGCACCAACGTGCCTACCGTCCCTGTCCTAATGTTTCTTTTATATTTTTCTTATATGTATCCATTTCATGTATTCATAACTATGTTTATACTTATAACTATTAACTTGTAAGCAATTGACTAATCAAATAAATAAATAAATATTTATGAATCTCGACGTAATCGTGAGTTGTATATGAAGATACCTGATGTACCAATAAAGAAACTTTGTATGGATAAAAAAAACAGTCCTATGAAAGCTTAAATTTGATGCACTTGTATTCTACATAATATAGAATCATTTACTTATCAAATGATTCACAAAATCATTTTTGTTATGCTAGTAATTTAATGCAGAAATTAAATATTTAGCCTCATAATTAATTCATACCTGCTACTTAACTTATAAGGTTTCAGGCTGCTGCTGTTTATTGAACTTGACTGCACCTCAGATACCGATTTGCTGATCCTACATTTGTTTTATTTTGCAGAAGATTATCTGATACTTTTGAGACCTGCTACAAAGGGATTGCTTTGTGGAATAATAAACATTTCACACCTTGTGTTCACTGTGAATAAAAATGGGAAATGTGTAGTTTCAGAAACAGTGGATTT
The DNA here is from genome assembly GCA_023653725.1 of Bungarus multicinctus. Lineage (NCBI taxonomy): Eukaryota > Metazoa > Chordata > Lepidosauria > Squamata > Elapidae > Bungarus > Bungarus multicinctus. The sequence goes on from CM042844.1 coordinate 94,664,023, forward strand.
GACAAAAGAACTTGATATTTAAGGGGTCCTTGATTCTCTTTGAGGTTTGTTATTTTCTTCAGCAATCTCATTATCCAACTAGGGAACATCATTAGTGCTAGAAGGGAGAGGGGGTTGTGGAGAGGAGGAGGAGGAGAAGGAGGAGGATGACTGTGGGATCCTTGGCACTCTCTGAGGAGGAGGAAGGAAAAGGAGCAAGAGGAGGAGGAGGATAGAAGGAGGAGGAGGTGGATTGTGGGGTTCTTGGTTCTCTCTGAGCTTGGTTGTTTTCTTGAAGATGTTTCATTAGCCCAACTAGGTAACATCATCAGTGCTAAAAGAGAGGGGGTGTTGCGGGAGGAAGAGCAGAAAGAGGAAGGGAAAGGAACAGGAAGAGGAGGAGGAGAAAGGGAAAGGAGGAGCAGGAGGAGGAGGACTATGAAGTTAAGGACTATGAAGAGAAAGACTATGAAATTAATAGAATTAATTTCTAATTTCTTTTTAACTTTTGTAATTTGTATTATATTATTGTTGGCTGTACACCGCCCTGAGTCCCTCAGGAGCAGGGCGGTGTATAAATTCGATATAAATAAATAAAATAAATTAATATGGGGTTCTTGGTGCTCCTGAGTTTGGTTGCTTTCTTGCAGATGTTCATTACCCAAACCAGTCTAGCACTGATGATATTTCCTAGTTTGATAACAGTTAATGAAACATTTGCAAGCTCAGAGAGTACCAAAGACCCCTCCTTTCAACCCTGAGCTAAACTTTTATGAATCAATAAAATTTTATAAATCCATAAAAAATAAAATAAAACCCTTTATTAATTTCATCTATTCCTTGCTGTGACGTTCTTTCTTTCCCCTTTCAGTTTACTCGCTGTTTCCTTGTCGTGTTTGGCTCACCTCAACTGGATCTCCCCTGCCATTTTTACCCATCAAAAATAATTAAGATTCTGCTTCAGAAATCACAGAAAACAGATTAGCAAGTCGAGGATTCTTCAGCAAATTCGATACTGAAAAATAAATTACTTACACAGCACTGAAAGAAACCAGCTCTCCGTGTATGCGTTTCTCGGGCAGTGATTTTGCAAAACCTGATTCTTTCACTAATTATCTAAAACAACAGGGGAAAAATATTTATTTGTTGTTTGGCTTCACCCAGTTTATTTTACCTGTTGCGGGAAATTCCAGTGGAATTTACTCTTTAATACCACTCTAAATATGTTGCAACGATTTGCAGAAGAGGAAAAGAACAGATGAAGCAAGAGTTAGCTCGGGGAACTGCATTTTTTTTTTAGAAAAAGCAAATTAACAAACCAACTTTTGCTTTAAAGAAAGAAGAACATCTGTGCGTTGCAAAATGTTACAACACAGGATAGGACAGAAGAGATTTAAAAATAATTTACTCAGGAAGCTGGCAAAAAGCTATACTGCGGAGAAGATAAAAAAGAAATGAATGCAAGAAAAGTTGGAAAGAAGATATTAGACAATCACTCCAAGCATTGGGCTAGATCCCATGGCTCTGGTGTCTATGAATTAATGTTATAAATGCTATAAATGTTAATCTGGTATGGGGTCTCCTTACCAAGGGGTTGGACTAGAAGACCTCCCAGGTCACTTCCAACTCTATTCTGATTGATTGATTGATTGATTGATATTACCAAAAGTGTATCACTGTCTAGAGGAGGGTTTCTAGACTCTTGGCTAGAGGGGGAAGTTACAATTTTATGTCACAAACTTCTAAATGAAATTTAGATTTTTGCTCAATCATAAACGCAGGCACTTTTCTTTTTCAAAAAAACATTTCATTGAACAAATATTTAAAAGCATCATAAAGAACAAAAGGGGAAGAAGAAATGGAAGAGAAAAATATATATATTTGTGTGTGTATTTTATTTATATTTTGCCTTTATTATTTTTACAAATAATTCAAGGCACATGAAATATTATTTCCTCTTCCTATTTTCCCAACAATAACAACACTGTGGGGCAAGTTGGGCTGAGAGAGAATGATGGCCCCAAAATTACCCAGCTGGCTTTCATGGCTAAGGCTAGACTAGAACTCACAATCACCTAGTTTCTAGCCTGATGCCTTAGCCATTAGACTATTTGGCTCTCCAAATCTATCTATCTATCTATCTATCTATCTATCTATCTATCTATCTATCTATCTATCTATCTATCTATCTATCTATCTATCTATCTATCTATCTATCTATCTATCTATCTATCTATCTTTATCAAAGCGAAATACCCCCCACACATCATCACAGAACCATAAAGCCTACAAACTTGAAACATGGCATGTAGGTTCCTCTTGGCTTCTAGATTTTCGCTAAGAAAGGATTTTTCAAAATGACCATCAGAGCATTTAGAGTATTTCCTATATTATTATTATTATTAACACGCTCTGATGCTAAGGAGTCCTACTCCCCCTCCCCACCTGAAAAGAAATCTGTTCCAAATGCAAAACACAAGCAGAGGAGAGGCGTTTCAGTTTCAGTTTTAGTTTCACAGCACCAAGCAGCTTTAGAACAGAATAATTGAGCTGGTGATTCTTAAATAATGACTTGTTATTTCAGTAAATTCCCAAGTACCGAATTAATTCTCACAGCCCATATAAACTGTGGCGCCATGAATCACAGGAAAAAGGAGATGGGATATGTAAGCCCATCTTTGATGAAGTTGTTCTTGTTAGGCTATTTTCCTTTCCTTTAAAAAATAATAATAACAATTAAATAAGCAAACCAAGTGGTGGAAAATAATGATGGCCTTTGTGAAATCCTATAATGATATCTGATTAGAGAATCTCCCGCTAGGATTGGAAAGGATATATAATTTTAATTAAGAATTTTTATTATAAAGCTAACTAAAATTAAAGATAGAAACGTGATTAGAAAGTAAAATGTGTAAGAAAAAAAAGAAAAAAGTTAATATAATAAAGAGGAAAGAAATATATAAAGAAGTGACTTTCAACTGCCATCACAAATATAAAGAAAATGTATATATATAGAACTCTTCACTCTCTCTTCACATTTATCTCTTCATCGCATATCCCATCTCTTGTCTGTAAAGAAATCTATAAAACATAATCTTTCCTAGTGTAAGCAGAAAGTCCATAAGGGGTTGCCAGAAGTAATAATATCTCTTGTTTTAACCTTGATCAAATAAACCAACTTTATATTATTTCCTTTTGCGTCTAATAGCATGCATAGTTCATTCAAATATTGTCATAGGATCTGATTTTTCTTTATTTCTTTTATGTCCCATTGCACACAAATCTTTAAGGCTTTAACAATTCTTTTTTGTCATTCCAAAAGGAAAAAAAATCAGGTTATTCTTTTGGTTCGTCATTTGTATTTCCCTTTCAAATTTTAAAACCACAACCTGTTTTTTTCCTCTGTTGATCCAGTAAAAGTCTTTTTCTGAGTCATTTTCTTGGCCTCCCAGTTGTAAATCCATTTTCAATAGCATTTCTATCTTGTCAAATTTGTTCTACATCTGTCATTTCTTCAACAACACATTTTGACATAGTATATTCATAGAAACAGACATAGTATATTCATAGAAACAGAGGTTGTGGATATTGCGGCTATTTTCTGAGTCTGTTCTTCAAAGGTCTCCTTCTGTATTTTCATTTTTTTGCAGCATTTTGCAACATTTGACAGGCTTGTAAATCTTTCCTCTGTCTAAACCTTTAGCGCATCTCCTTGTCTAAAACTTTGGTTCAGAGAAGTGTAGGTCTCTCTCCTGGCATAACAGCTGGCTGTGGTAGCTACTTGCCTTGTGTGAAAGCATTGCGTGCTTCTGTGTGCTTCTTGTGTGTCCTACTTTCAGCTGAGGAAAAGTTAATAGAGTCAGCAAGATTTGCTTTACCATTCTCACTTTTACACAAAATGCAGGGAAGTTTCCTCCCTGCGAGCTTCAGCAGAAAGGCAACACCAGTGTGATGACACCCTCCTCTCATATGTTCCCCACTGGCTCCAGTTCTCTCAGAACACCTGCTGTTCTCAGAGAAGGAGGAAAAGTAAAAATAAAATCAAATTGGGAGGGAGAAGACAAAGAGGGCATTCTTTGTATCCCAAGATAGCAAATTAATTTGATCACTCCAGGCTGTGAAAATGTGTGGGATCACATTTGTTGACTCTCCTGTGAGCATCCCATCCCCCACTCCCCTGACCTCCCATGTAGAAGCTGATAAGATCATCCGGGAGGGAGTTTGCTTAAAACTGGTCTCCTTTGCTTGCAATTGGAAACAATCATAACAATAACAGGGGAAGAAGGGGAAAAAAGAACCTGAAATTTAAGGACTTGTGCTAAGAGCAGAAAAGGGCAAGGAAGCTCAAGAGCTGGTCAGCACCAGGTGGAGATGAACTGCATGGTTTTGGGTTGAGGTCTGCACCCAATCGTTGCCCAGCAGTTTAACAACACAGTACAAGGAGGTGGAATTGAACAATGGCTAAGATCTGGCCAAACCTACCTGATAATGTCAGAGCCAACAAAAGGGGCATCACCAGGCAACTATAGGTCAGTTACCTGTCTACCAACAACTTGCAAATTGCTAACTGGTGTGGTAGCTGATGCAGTCCAAATAGCTTCTAGTTGAAAGCAAGTTCTTTGCACCTAAGCAGAAAAGAGTAGCAATAGCAATACTACTCAGACTTATATACCACTTCCTTATGCTGTGTTGTGTACAGAGTCAGCCTATGGCCTCCAACAATCTGGGCCCTCATTTTACTGACCTCAGAAGGATGGAAGCAGGGGTGGAATTCTACTGGTTCGGACCAGTTCTATAGAACCGGTTGTTGCAATTCTGCAAAGTTCGGAAAACCGGCAAATCACACCACTGGCCTGAGAACAGAGCTGAACCTTCCTTAGGACTAAAGCGTCTATTTTTCAGTGCAGATTCAGGAAGCAGATTGCAGAAAGGTAGATCTGTGAGTGAATCTGTGATTCTGCAAGCAACTCAATCTGCCTGCCTGCTCTGCCTTGTTTTGGGTAAGTTATTCTTTTTTTATAATAAATTCAATATTTACATAAGTATTTGCAATATTTACATACAAGCCATGCCCATCCAGTCACATGGCCACCAAGCCACACCCACAAATTAGGGCATGCCCACAGAACTGGCTGTTAAGAAATTTGAATCCCACCCCTGGGTGAAAGGCTGAGTTAATAACAATAGTAGTTAGACTTGTATACTACTTCACAATGGTTTACAGATGTCTCTAAGCCGTTTATAGCCTATTGCCCCCAACAATTTGGGTCCTCATTTCATCGACCTCGGAAGGATGGAAGGCTGAGTCAACCTTGAGCTGGTGAAATGGGCTACGTAAGGAAAGCTATGCAATTAATTTTTGTGATTACTTGCAGATCATTTTTGCATTTCATGCAGATAACTCTGCATTAAAGTTTCCCTTGAGTCAATCTTGACTCCACACATCCCTTCCTGGATTTCTTAATTCATGCAGGTTCCTTGACAAGGTTTCAAAAAAGGAGGTGATCCCACATCCTTCTTCCAGAATGAATACTTCAGAGTAAAAAGGTGAAGGTTGCCCCTGTCCAGTTGTGTCCAGCTGTTGGGCATGCTGCTTGTCTTGGTTTCTTGGCCGAGGGAGCAGTGTTGTCCGAAGAGAATTTCCGTTGTCTTGTGGCCAGCATGGCTATACACCAAAGGCACACAGAACACTGTTTTCTTCCCACCAAAGCTTTCCATGCTTTCAAATTGTTAGGTGGCCAGGAGCTGGAGTGAATAATGGGAGCTCACCCATCATTGTGGTGCTCAGCTCTCGAACCTCGGATGTCAGCTAGCTGACAAGCTCAGTGTCTTTAACCATTGAGCCATTGCGCCCCAGCTAACAAGTATAAAATGACAACATCAACTCTGGATCATTTCACACACAGTCCCATAACTATACAAGTGCCCAACTGAATGGAAGAGGAAACTGACAGGAAAAAGACCAACAATTGAAATGACAAATATTAAAGTGGGAGGGAAAAAATCCATTCTTCGAATGTTGCCCATAAAATAAGGTATAGCTGAGAACATGGGAAGAAAAGGCTAGGGAGTGGTAGAAATTAATCTTTGAGGATTGAAAGCTTGTCAGTCCTGTTCTTTGAATCCTGCCTCTTGTAAAATAATCTGTGCTTGTCTGCCCTGAAACAATTGTGCAGCAAAATATGACAAACTCACACCTACACATAGACACAGAATTGAGAAAAAAACTAGTTAAAATGAAAAATATTGATCAGAATTGTTTTTGCTATTATGTCACAGCTCCAGAGTGAGCAAAACTGTATTTTATTCATCTAAGAAGACTGGGAAAAAAGTTATCTTCCCAAATGCTTTATCTCCAGAAAGAGAGGTCATCTTAAATTCACTGTGCATCCAATAAAAGAAAAATAATTCTTTTTTCCCCATCTAATCTTCCTTTGAAGTAGGCGATTATCTTAAATTTGAGGCTCTCTTACTTTTCAGATAAATGCAGTGGTAAAAGAAGTCAGGGTTAGATGGTGGCTAACTTTGGCAGTTAACAATGAGATCATGGATAAACAGATGCCTTTTTAAATACTTTGGATTTCAGCTCTTATCGGCTTCCACCAGAATACCCAGTGGCAAAGAATTAGATGAGCAGTAATCCAAAATAGCTGGAAGTCACCAGTTGTCTTTTTCTAGTTGAACTGTAATTTTAAAAAAAAGATTCTATCCATATAATATTCTGGTGTTTCTCTTTGGGGGAATTCAGAGCCAGCAGCTGAAATGTCTCAATAAATAGTTTTTAAGGTGGGTCCAGATGACAGAATAACAGAAAACCAAAGTTGGAAGGGACCTTGGAGGTCTTCTAATCCAACCCGCTGCTCAAGCAGGAGCCCCTATACTGTTTCAGGTAGACAGTTGTCCAATACATCTTTAAAAATTCTAGTGATGGAGAGCACCCACAACTTCTGAAGGCAAGCTGTTCCACTAATTAATTGTTCTAATCAATAAACTTCTGACTTGCTGTCTATTTATGTCTACAAACTGAGCAATGTGTTACATGCAATACAGTGCAGTGAAACATGTATAGATCTGTACAATGGGGAAACAAAATAACACTTCACAAATGCATGGCACAACATAGGAGAACAAACCCATCAGGACAAGATTCAGCAGTTCATCTGCATTTGAAAGACGAAGGCCCCTCTTTGGAAGACAGCAAAGTCCATATTTTGGACAGAGAGGACTGTTGATTTGAAAGAGGGGTCAAAGAGGCTATCTATGCCCAAACTGAACAGCCCTCTCTCAACAGAAGGGGATGGATATGACATCATCTATCTCCAGTCTACAACACTGTCCTTTCAGCAGTTCCTAGAAGGCTCCACACCCATTTGCACTACTCAGATTACCTTGAGGGCACAGGTAAACCTTCAAGTGGCTTCAACAACTCTCAAAAGGAATGCTAACGAGCAGATGAGTACAAGGAATCTAAATCCTTCCATCCTCCACCATTCAGTCAGAGCTGAAGAAGCTTCTTAGATGAGAAGCAAAATGTCTTCAAGGAAGAAACAAAGTCCAGTTGCCTTTTGAAGGGAAAAGAAACTTTTGGGACAACCATGACCTGGATGACGGAGAACCTCTACAGACCTTTAGCTATACAATTTGGGATGAACACCCTTTGAATGGTGTGGGAGTAGGACTTAGAGCCTCCCTAGACATTCAGAGCTACCATTACACATTTCTAAATGTTGAATGAAGTCAAGATGAGAACCATGCCCTTGGATTGTAGCCATGAGATTGAGATCCACACACGTGTAATTATCTTTCAGAGCAGAACCTGCCACTCCAATGGTTCTCCAGATAAATGCCATACACTTTTATTTCCCACTGGCATTTGCTCAGCTTATGTGTATCTGCTCGGGCCATTGTCAATAGAGTCAGAGCTGCTTTCTCCCTGCTTGTCATTCATTCCCAGATCTGCTACCTTTGTGGGGTGAACGGCTGCTTCCTGGACAGCTGTGTTTTCTCTAAGAGTCCTGGGGGAAGCAAGCTGACCACCAGCCCAGGCGCTGGTTGTTTTTCAAGCTTCAGAGATGCCTGGAAAGCAATTAGATTCGAATAGCTTCCTGCCAACATATTTGCCAACTGAGAATAAATGAGCAAAGAGAAAAACAGAATCTGTGAAGCCAGCCATGGAGAGTAACAGAAGACTAGAGCTAGCCAGTTCATCTCTTTCTCTCTCTTTCTCCCTCCCTCCCTCCCTCCTTTCTCAGCAAACCATGGATACTTTAAGTTTTGTAAAGTTTTTTTTAATTGCATCCATTTAATCTCTTAAAGCTCCTGAATGCCCCACATGCATTTTTTGAAACATGACATTCAAGAGCTACACTTGGGCTGGTATGGCATTCAAGCTACTCATGGGCCTTGAAGAGAACAGAAGTGGAACCATCTTATTTTAGGTCAAATCACTTGAGCATTCTGTCACATATTACAATATTTGAACTGAAAGGGCATGGCCGGATTTCCTACTTTATGTTTTCTTCTCTGCATAGCACAGGGCAGGTGGGGAAGTTGCAGCAAAACTGTAGTACACCTCTTAGTAGGAGATTTCATGAATGTTCCAATTGCTGTGACTACATTAAGGAAATAATTCTTGCACCATTAGTAGAAGCAGGACAATGATACCTTATCAGTTCAGATGCCTTCAATCTAGGGACAATACAGTGTCTTCAGTGGGAATTATGGAAATGTTGCATAGTACTTGGTGAAAATATTTATTTTTTAAATACTAATATCAGCCTTGGAAGCCATATTTTACTTGGAAACTTTGAGGTGGCCACATTTAGTGCCTGGGAATTTGGGAAGGGGGATTTCATAAAGAGGTAGAAGATTCGACTCAACAACATTCTTTCACAGAAAGTCAAGGACAAGTTGCCCTGCACGTGGAGAGGAAGGTCTGGAGGAAGGTTTCCAGTTGGGATGAGGATTTGATTGGGCCATGTGATGGGCTTGTGGGTTCAGGGGAGGGATCTTTGATCTTTTTTCTTTTGGAAAGGGAAAACCCGGAATTCTCAGATTTAGGTTTTCCCAGATGTGTCAATATGACAACTCTGATAAAACGGAACTTTGAGAAAATGCTTGTCTTGGAATTTATTGGTTTGGAGTTGGTTAGTTAGAACGCTGACAACTAAAACATTTTCTCTGTTCAATTTCCATAATTCCACAGGTAATTCATTTTCTCTTTTCATTTCTTTTAAAAAGAATGGATTACACTCATATTAAACTATCATCACCTGCATTTCCCATTCCTCTCCTGTAGGACCCGGTCCAGATGATGCCAGAAAAGAAAGGACTTGCTTGGGTGACATTTTTACATCTGTGCCAATCAGTGCTCTTGCTTTATAAGAACACCACGACTAAGGAAATCTAAAATCCAGAGGGAATGAATTCCTACTATTCTATTGCAGGATGACTTTGTCTAGCTTTAAAAGCATGGGGCATGATTCTTAACACAGGCTAAAATGATCCAAGTAAAATGCACGCATAGAATAATGAGTGTGCTGGGAAGAGCAGAAAAATATATAAATTAGATAGATAGCTTGAAATCAATATGTGTTCAGTAATTAATGTGATCACACCACGATGGCACATGTTCCAATGAAGGCTCAGAGAAAGTGTGTGAAGTGACAGCATCAACCAATTTCACACTTCAGTATGTTTAATTTCCACAAGATGTTTGAACATGATAGCAGGTCACAGCTGTTTTCTGTCTCGCAGGCAGCCTCTGTGTCATTTTCATCCCAGCCCAGGTAAGATGGATAATTGCCAAGAGAAAATGTGCAAATTGAACGGCCATTGTAAGTAGTTTCCTATTGTTCAGTTGTGCATATGATCCAAACTAGCCAACAGGCATATCAATCCAACTAGTTCAGACACACTTACTGTACCTCTGAGGGCCACCTTTGATGAGTTCTTCTGGATAGCTTTTTAAAAAGAAAATTCCAATGAAGGGAGAGGAATTGTAGATTAGGTGGAGATATGCAGAAAATATTGTATCTGGATCTGATTCTTTTCTTGACCCACTTTGATAGCAGTATCTAGTCAACTTTGTTCAGAGCTAAATCAGAAATGAACAGAATAACAGAGCTGGAAGGGACCTTGGAGGTCTTCTAGTCCAACTCTCTTCTCAAGCAGGAGACCTTGTCCCATTTCAGACAAATGGCTGCCCAGTCTCTTCTGAAAAGCCTCCAGTGATGGAGCACCCATAACGTCTGGAGGCAAGCTGTTCCACTGGTTAATTGTCCTCACTGTCAGGAAATTTCTCCTTAGTTTTTGGTTGCCTCTGAACTTTCAGTCTTCTGCCTATTGAGCATATGCTCCAGTGTGGGATTCAAATTTTTTTACTACCAGTTCTGTGGGCATGGCTTGGAGGGCGTGGCTTGGTGGGCATGGCAGAGGAAGGTTACTGCAAAATCCCCATTCCCTCCCCACCGCACTAACCTGCTTTCCAGCTCCATTCTCCTGTGCAGGGCAACCAAAGGAGACCCAGCCAATCAGCTGGGACTTGATGGGAGGCAGAGAATAGTTGGGGTTGGCAGGGCCAGTAAGAGGCAGTATTGTCTGGTTCTCTAGAACTGCTCACAATTTCCACTACCAGTCAGAACTGGTCAGAATTTGCTCAATACCACCTCTGATATGCTCTTTATGCTGATCACAATATTTCCGAAGTTAATGTCCCTTAGGCTGGACATGCGGAAACCACCCCTCTGAGGGCCCTCTTAAGAGAACGGTGGCCAGATGGCATCTGACCAGACCTTCTGAAGCTGCTTCTACCCAACCCACAAGGATTCTAAAATGCTATCGATGTGGCCAGGCTGGTCATAGGCAGCCAGCTGTCTGGCTTCTGCACCTGTTCCACAACCGAAGCCTAGTACAAAGGGGTCAAAGAATTCCAAGGAAAGCCTCCAGCCAGTTTGCTAAACATGCTGTAGAAGGTCCCCTCCACACAGAAGGGAGCAAGGAACTTCTGGCCCAAGAAATCCTCCCCCCCAGAGGCAGATGAAAAAGTATTCCAGATGCCTTATTGGGTTCCCCATTGTTGAACGATTAGGAATAAAGACTAAAGCCCTGAAATGCCCAATCAGGTTTGAACTGGTAGATGGAACATTAATTGGAGGAGTCCCAGCCCACCCAAATTGCAGAGTTAATCAACTAGAGATGGGCAAACACCATGAGCTCATACATTTTGTAGTGGCTCCAAAAATGTCAGAATCTATCATATTGGGACATGCTTGGCTGGATAAATGGGCCCCTACCATCAAGTGGGAAGTCGGATTCTCAAAAATTATAATTTTGAACATGGTTTGTTGAACATCAACCTGATTTGTCAATGAATGAAGGATTGGCTTTGAAAGGAACCAAGATTTATGTACCCAATACCCTAAGACTGATGGTACTGAAACGTAGCCATGACTCACAGTTGGGGGGACACTTTGGGTTCTTAAAAACTTTATGTTTAGTCAGGAGACAGTTCTGGTGGCCAAAAATGAAAACTGATGTCAAGGACTATGTGAAAAGCAGTTCAATTTGTGCTGTGATGAAACTCAGAATTGGAAAAACCCCTGGCCTACTTCAACAAGTAGCTGAACCAATGAAGCCATGGGAAGAAATTGAGATGGACTTTATCATAGAGTTACTGGAGAGTGGAGGAAGTACTGTAATTTGGACTGTTATCAACTTATTTTCTAAGCAAGCCCACTTTACAGCATGTAACGGACTATCTTTGGCTAAGAAACTTGTGAAACTGTTCGTGAAGCATATTTATAGGTTCTATGGAGTACCTCATAGAGTAATCTCAGATTGAGGTGTACAGTTTACTGCTAAATTCTGGAGGGAGTTTTTTGAAGTCCATTGGGTCATCCCAAGGGCTTTCTTCAGTGTTCCATCCTGCGTGCAATGGTGCCGTGGAGAGAGCGAACGCCATGGTGGAACAATGCATTAGATGCTATGTAAATTATCAACAAGAGAACTGGGCGGAACTGTTACCATTCGCAGAAGTTGCTTACAATAATGCAGTACACAGCAGCACAGGCTTGACTTCATTCCAAATCAACACCAGCATGGATTTTGTCCCTATGCTGGAGTTGCCTAGGGAACCCCCAACATCCATGTCTTTAACAGAGTGGATGGAATCATTAAAGAAAGGTTGGGAGGATATGGAAAAAGCTTTAACTGAAGCTGCTGAAAAATATAAAAAACAAGCAGACAAACATAGATCCCTTCAACCACAATTTAAAGTAGGGGACAAAATGTTTCTGTCAACTAAATATCTCAAGTTGAAACTTTCTAGTAGAAAGTTGGGCCCTAAATTCTTGGGTCCATTCCCTATATCCAAGATAATCAATCCAGGGACAGTCCAATTAAGTCTCCCTCGGCTGTTGAGGAAAATACACCCAGTGTTCCACAGTAGTTTGTTGAAGCCTGCTGTAGGGTCAAATCTAAGGCCGATACCAACAGCTCCCCCTAAACCTCTGATTGTACAGGGTGAAACACATTATGAAATAAAGAATCCCAACAGCAAGTCATGCCCTTCTAAGGTCAACAGTCTGTTGTTACTTAACGTTATCCATTCCTTTACACACATCAGATTTGTCGCTTGGTAATATAACTCCCAGTTAGGCAAGGCAAACCTCCTCTTATTCTTGCATCTTGTAACAATTTTAGTTTTATTCTTGCTTTTTTGCCCTGCCAAATATATTTCAGCACGATTCTATTTAAATCTTCAAAAAACCTCTTTCCCTAGTCGGATTGGAATTGTCTGGAATAGATATAAAATTCTAGGCAATACATTCATCTTAATTGTAGATATTCTCCCAATCAATGATAGTTGTAGTTTTTCCCATTTTATCAGATCTGTAGCAATCTGCTGTTTGAGTTTAACATAGTTATCCTCTTTCAGTGTGCTACATCTTGGTGTAATATGTATCCCTAAATACTTGATCTTGTTTGTGACCTGTATTTCTAAAATTTCTTCCAACTCTTTCTTATGTCTTGCTAACATATTCCTTGTTAATATCTTTGTTTTATCTTTATTTATTTTCAAACCTGCTACTTTTCCATATTCTTCTATTTTTTCTATTAATTTAGGTGCTGTTTCCAATGGATCTTCTAATATGAATACCAGGTCCTCTGCAAAAGCTTGCAATTTATACTCTTCCTTTTTGATTTTCATTTCTTTTATTTCTTTTTCTTCTCTGATGTTTCTATTCAACACTTCCAATGTTAACACAAACAGCAGAGGCAACAGTGGACAACCTTGCCTTGTCCCTTTTCTTATAGCTATAGATTCTGTAAATTCTCCATTTACCATAACCTTTGCAGTTTGTTCATGATATATCATTTCAATGGCTTGAATGAATTTTTTACCAAAGCCCATTTGTGTCAACTGAAATAAAATGAACCGCCAACTCACATTGTCAAAGGCTTTTTGTGCGTCTAAAAACATCAAAGCCATTTGCTTTTCGGGATGTGCCTCATAATATTCCAGAGTATCCAAAATAATTCTCACATTGTCTTTGATTTTTCTCTTTGGCAGGAATCCATTTTGGTCAATATGGATAAAATTATTTAAATATCTTTTTAGTCTTTCTGCCAGAATTGAAGCAAAGATTTTATAATAGGGATATAATAATAGGGATATAGGTCTATAATTTTTAATTTGCTGTAGGTCTGTATCCTCCTTCGGTATAAATGTAATATATGCTTCTGTCCATGTTTTGGGTATTCTTTTCTTTAGCATAACTTCATTCATAACTTCTAATAGGTGAAGATAAATACAGAAAATCCTTGATTCAAGATTATATTGGGGACGATTACAATATTTGGTGCTATGGAAAGGCTACCCTTTGTCAGAAGCTACTTGGGTGAAAAGTTGGGATATACATGCTTTAAAAATTCAGCTGTCAGATAGATTGATTAACAAATTCAATGAAAAATTCCCTGACAAGCCAAAGAATCCCCTTGGAGGGGAGAGAAGGGGTTAAGGGCATCACATTAACCCCTGATTGTGTTTTGTGTATTATATCTTCCAGGATGTGATTTTTTTCAAGGGGGGACGCCTATCAGCTTTGGAAGCCATATTGTGATTCAATGCTCCCATGCTGCCACAAATGAGCATGAGAAAGTGGGAGGGAGAAATTCATTTGAGTATATCTAGTTAGACAAAATAAAATTATTTTGCTGGTTCAAGGTCACTGAGTGTGACACATAATGAAATGGGAATCTTACTTTAAGACGGATGGTGATTGGACCATGTGATGTGATGATGGCTGGGGGGGATGGATTTGTAGTTTTGACTTTTGCAAGGAAGCCTTAAACTTTCAGATTCGGGATTCCACAGATGTGCCAGGTAATATCCAAATAAAAGAACCTTTGAGAGATGTCTGTCTTGGAATTATTGGTTGGAATGGAGGGTTGCTGGAAAGCTGACAGGAAGACTGCTCTCCTGTCTCCCCTGATCTTTCTCTTCACTAGACTAGCCATGCCCACTTCCTGCACCCGTTCTCCATATGTTTTAGCCTCCAGTCCCCTCATCATCCTGATTGCTCTTACTTTTTCTAGAGCGTCAACCTCTTTTTTATAGCGTGGTGACCAAAACTGGATGAAGTATTCTAGGTGTGGTCTTACTAAGGCTTTATAGAGTGGTATTAGTACCTCCCTTGAACTTGATTGTATCCCTCTGTGAGAGTGAGCCTCCCATGAACTTTTTCACCTATAAGGTATCAGGAAACTCAATTATATACTTCATTAGGTGGTAAATATACCTGGGAACTGGCTGTAGTGGTGAAGTTATTTTAATTGCATGCATGAAATCAACAGTTCCCCCCTCTCTAGAATTTAGGGAGGATTAGCTACGTCATGATTTCCTTGATGCCTATAGATCAGAAGCAAACATGGTATTAAAACTTTGCAGCCTCCCTGGATCAAAATGCTGCGTGACAGATGGGTCTAAAATTCGCAGACCAGGAGCCTTTTTTCCCCACAGGATTTGTCATTCCATTTTCCATTCGAAAAAAGTTCGACACAATTCTCTTTGCCGCCATTATTGTTGGGCTCCTCAGGCAACCAATTGACGTAAGTGACCGGCTGATCGTTCAGGTACTTAAAGGTCCCTTCGGTCTTTAAGTCAGCTATGCCAATGTAGGCCACTTTGTTGTAGAGCAACACAATCTTTTGGAGGGCATCGTTCTCTGCGGCATTTCTTGGGGTCGCGAGCTGGCCTCCAGCCTGTGCGCATCGCTGCCTCAAGTCATTGAAGTTGCCTTCATAACCGCTGGTTGTGAACACTTTGCTGCCTACTGTGAGTCCACCTGGGAATGTGACAACTAAAACGAATAAAAATAAAAAGAGGTGCATTCTTAGGTCGGTGTCAACATCAGCAGTTGTGTAGTAAATGATTACACTGTTGCAAATTGATACCAGGTCAACTTGCTACAGGAAGAGATCATTGGCTCTTAAAATACTGCTGTTAGCAATATGTCATTTTCCCAATTATCCCGGCCTTAGGAAATTTCCAGTGGTTTGTCCAGAAATACCATGGTTTGCATAGCTATTATATGTATATGTTACCCATCTTGGCTAGAGGCACCTCTAAGTGGCTTACAACCAGAGAATACATTAAAATAAGAAACATTAAAATCATATTAAAATTAAACAAAAGTGGCAATGATGGGAGATATGTCTGAACCATACCAAAATTGCAAGAGTGTTTTATTATATATATATATATTTAAAATAAATACTATTTTAATATTATTAATATTAATATTTTAATAATAATATCCCTTGCACACTTGTTATTGAAAATGCAAGAGATTGTCTTGAAGGGCATCCTTGCTCCATGAAACAAGATGGAAGCTTCTCATGAACTTTCTTTGAAATGAAGCATCCCTTTGATACTTATACAACTGCAATGATTAAAGAGGTCGAGTATCTTCAACTTGTGAATAATTTGCAAATATGGGGCAGTAGCACCTTCCCAACTATTAACCTTCTGACAAGCTTTCTACAGTAGTTTGGGGCAAAAGGGTTCATTTGGTTTTCCAAACTACTCAAAATTTCCGCTATCGGCTCTCCAGAACTGGTCAGAACCTGCTAAATACCACCTCTGGTGCTGTTGCAGTACACCTGCAGGTATGCCTTAGTTCTTCTAATACATTAGCTCTTTGCTGAGGGATCAAATTCATCCAGAGAGATTTGTGGATTCTGGACATCATTTTTACCTTTTTGGTACTTGGCAAAGCTGGCCTGCAGAGGTTTCAGCTGTTCTTCTAGGATGCTAACTTTAGTCTTCAAAAGATTGACCTCTAAGAGAGAACAAGATAATGACAATCTATACGATATTGGACCATAGCATCATAAATAGGGAGACACTGGCATAAAACTGATGTAGGAGAAAAGTTTTTTATATTATATTATATTTATATATTTATATTATATATATATATTATATATTATATTATATATTATATATAAATTTATATTTATATAAGGTTTTTTATATTAAAAAACATAAATGACCTCTATAATCATATTAAGAGCAACTGCGTTCTCTTCGCTGATGATGTAAAGCTATTCAACACCACAGACAATACTGCTACCTTTCAAAAAGACCTTGACTATGTATCAGAATGGTCAAACAAACGGCAACTTCAAATCTCAACAACTAAATGTTCTGTCTTACATATTGGCAAAAAAAGTCAGAAAATAAAATACAGGCTGAATAGTCAAGACCTTGTTGATGATCCAAACTCTGTCAAGGACCTTGGAATACTCATCTCTAATGATCTAAGTGGTAGAGCCCACTGTAACTAAATAGCCAAAAAGGCATTAAGAGTTGTTAACCTAATCCTATGTAGCTTTTTCTCTGGTAATATTACACTAATAACTAGAGCATACAAAATATTTGCTAGACCAATACTCGAATACAGCTCATCACTCTGGAAACCACATTACGTATCTGATATTAACACAGTTGAGAAAGTCCAGAAATATTTCACAAGAAGAGTTCTCCACTCCTCTACTCGTTGCAGAATACCTTATGCCACCAGACTTGAAATTCTAGATCTAGAAAACCTAGAACTACGCCGCCTTCGGTCCGATGTAGGTATAGTATATAAAATCATACATTGCAATGTCCTACCTGTCAATGAATACTTCAGCTTCAACCATAACAATACAAGAGCAAACAATAGATACAAACTCAAGGTTAATCGCACCAATCTTGATTGCAGGAAATATGACTTCAGCAACAGAGTGGTCAATGTCTGGAATACTGTACCTGACTCTGTGGTTTCTTCCCTAAATCCCAAAAACTTTAACCTTAGACTGTCTACTATTGACCTCACCCCTTTCCTTAGGTCTGTAGGGGCCGTGCATAAGCGCACCAACATGCCTACTGTCCCTGTCCTATTGTTTCTTTTATTTTTTATTTTTCTTATACGTATCCATGTATTCATAACTATATTTTTACTTATACCTATTATCTTGTAAGCAATTGACAAACCAAATTAAATGAATAAAATAAAAATGAAAAGCAGGGAGAAGAACTGGGAGGTGGAGTTAAATGCATCATCAGCTTAGAGTCTTACATTGCTACAAATCCAATGCCTCTTGAATTCTGTTGACCCTTAGCTAATGCCAAATTAACCTTCAATTTTAGTTGACTTGATTGTTGTGCATACTCGAGCGATAAATCTTTATTGAACTTCAATTTAACGTATGGACTTGAAACTTTGCACCTGATAGCTGTTGACTAATCCAAACATTGACTTCTTTTCCCATGTGCCTTTTCCTTGCTGAAAATATAGGTGGATTCAACCATCCCATTACCAACTAATAAGGTAAAGGTAAAGGTTCCCCTCGCATATACATGCCAGTCATTTCCGGCTCTAGTGGGGGCGATGCTCAGCTCCATTACAAAGCCGAAGAACCAACACTGTCCGAAGACGTCTCCGTGGTCATGTGGCCAGCAGGACTAAATATCGAAGCACATGGAACGCTGTTCCCTTCCCACCAAAGAGGTCCCTGTTTTTCTACTTGCATTTTTATATGCTTTAGAACTGCTAAGTTGGCAGAAGCTGGGACAAGTAATGGGAGCTCACTCCGTTACACTGTGCTGGGGATTTGAACCACTGAACTGCCTTTCTGATCAACAAGCTCAGCATCTTAGCCGCTGAGCTACCGTGTCCCTTTATTATAAATTAATTAATATTAATGCATTAGTATTACCAACTACTACATCGATGATAAGTTGATGGAAACATCAAACAGGTTGATCTCAAATATTAACCACGTCTTCTCTAAAAAGGACACTGAAAGGTTGTCACAATGACATGAAAAGAACAGACCCAAAACAAATGCTGTTTAATGACATTTTAAGAAGGAAGCGGCATTCATGTCACTCACCTGAGAGACCACTGTCGCCTTTTATTCCCCTTTCACCCGTGGCACCCCTATCTCCTTTGGTCCCAGGGGAACCAGGTTTTCCCACTGGCCCTTGGGGACCTGGTGGTCCTTGAAGCCCTGTTGCAAGAGATCAAACCAGCAAGTCATTTAAGGTTGGACCCATTTTAAGATGTTTCTAAGAATAGACGAGCGAGATGGAAACCTAGCTTTCCTTAGACTAAATCTTCTCTGAGTCAAGCTCAATTCCCATTTCTCAGCCAAGATATTGAGGTAGTTTCTCACTGCCACCTGCTGGGATGGTTTCCAACTTCTCAATTCAGCCTACAGTCTAGGGATTTCCTGGTGGATGCCATCCAACTGCCAAGTGGCCCTGACTCTGCTTAGTTTTGGGAGATCAGCCAATGTTGGTTAGGAGCTGCCATCTGCTACAACTTGAAAATAAGAAAGTCTCTTCAAGATCAGGATCAACTCCTGACGAATAACATGGACGACACCTATGCAGCGTCTCGACTTCTTAGAATTCGTTTGCCAAATTAGATGGAATTCAATTAAGGGATTTTTGAGGGCTCTATCTCACTTGGCCAATTTGCTTAAAACAAACAAACAAAACTCAAGTAAATGACCACCAATCAGAGAAAGAGCAAAGAGAAGGGACCAAAGCCAGTCGTCTTCTTAGGTGAGAGCTCATTTCCCAGACTGTAGGATTAAGGTCACAAAGCTAATTGTTCTTCAACATCTGAATCTCACAGCAAAACTAACAATGGGACAAACTCCATATAGGAGAAGACCTCAAGCACTGTTACTGCTCTGGGCTTCCAGACCTGGACTGCAAAACTGCAGATGATTGTGAGATGGAAGCAAAAAGATGCAGGAAGGAAGCTAACTTTTTTTTGGCAGCTCAATACTACTGGTCCTAGACTGGACATTTTTAGAGCTGGGTGGAAGACCATGAAGGAAGACCAGGATTGCAGACTAGAGAGTTGGGACAGAGAGAAACCTGGGTGAGAATCACTGGGCATTTGGCTTATCTCCCTGCTCCAGTTCTTGATTTTAAAAACCCTCCTTTTTTACAACCCTAGAATCCCTTAATTTTGGGGTAGAGTTGGGACGATTATGCCTGGAGAAATACTTTTTTCATCATTTCCATTCCCTTCCTTCCTTCCTTCCTTCCTTCCTTCCTTCCTTCCTTCCTTCCTTCCTTCCTTCCTTCCTTCCTTCCTTCCTTCCTTCCTTCCTTCCCTCCTTCCCTCCCTCCCTCCCCCCTCCTTCCCTCCCTCCCTTCTTTCCTTCCTTTCCAGAACATCTTTTTCTCTTTTCTGGTTTTGCAAGAATGGAATACCTCTTGCAAGACTTTGCTTCCTGCTCCTGTTTGCTCTTTTTAGAATTACCCCTCCCTTTTCGTTCCCTTATTTGTCTATATTTCAAAGCCCTCTTGTCTCCTGTCACTTCCAGAAGCTGAGAGTAAGCTAAACAACTAATTTGCCAATCAAATCAACACCTAAACCCTGAAACAAAAGCCAAAGCCATGCTTGAAATTCAACCAACTGCAATGTGGCACAACTCTTGACTTACCTTTGACACCCATGTCCCCTTTTTCTCCCTTTTCACCCACTGATCCTTTGGCCCCAGCTGGTCCAGGGGCACCTACTTTGCCTTGAGGTCCTGGAATGCCAAGTTCTCCTTCAAGACCTACAGTGATATTGAAGATAGAAAATGCACAATAAAAAAGGGCAGATAGACACCTAATCTAATCCTTATTTGCATCAAATTAATCTGATGCTTGTAAATTCATACCCAAAATAAATAAAAATAAATAAATAAGTAAATAAATAAATAAATAAATAAATCAGAACCATTGAAAAATAGAAAATGTAAGATTTCTTGCATCTGATGTTGAAGTGGGCTGCCTCCCATCAAATCTTCCATTTTCTTAGTGTTTTATGTGCCCCCAAATTCTTGGATGTTAGATCTAGCTCTCTATTTGTTTAAATATTCTTTATAACAACATATGCAAATTTAAATCTAGACTCGGGATCCAATAGCTGTAGATGCATCAAAGAGAAAATACAGTTCTATTTCCCCCATTTATCTAATACCATTTTTATCCCAATTCTTCTCAATTTAAACCACACTGTTAATTGCCTAAAAAGGTTTGAAGACAGAATTTGGAAAAATGCTTTGATCTTGTTCAGTAGCTTGGATAAACTCACTGATCTTTCTGATCTCCCCGTGATGGTTGAAGAGGAGATCCCTTTGGGACATTACAAATGGGTTGCCAATGATCTCTTAATTGATGTTTGAAAGAATACGGCCACATCGATCCATTGGATATGCCTGTTACACTATTCTTGGATAATTACTTTTTAATCAAGTTCCAGAGCATAAGTAGAGGGAGTCGGTCTCTCTGAATTAAACAAACTTACCTATTTCTCCTTTGACACCTTTCTCACCTTGTGGGCCAATATTACCTTTTGGTCCAGAAGGGCCCACATTTCCAGGAGGGCCCTGCAAACCCTGAATTCCACGTGGTCCTGGTCAAATGAAATGAACTATGTCAGAAAAGGGAGAGGAGTGTACCCGGGAGTACAGTGATTTGTTGTGTTCAACCAGGAACCTCAGGGGGAAGTTGAGACAGTTCTAGAAAGAGTTCAGAGAAGCGCAACCAAAATGATTAGTGGACTGGAGGCTAAAATATACAATGAACAGTTGCAGGAACTGGGCCTGGCTAATCTAGGGAAGAGAAGGACCAGGGGAGACAGGATAGCAGTCTTCCAATATTTGATGGGTTGTCACAGAGAGGAGGGGGTCAAACAGTTTTCCAAAGCACCTAAAGGCCAGACAAGGAATAATGGATGGAAACTGAACAAGAAGAAATTCAACCTAGAAATAAGGAGGAATTTTCTGACAGTGAGAACAATCAACCAATGGAACAGAAGTTACCTTCGGAAGTTGTGGGAGCTTCATCACTGAAATCTTTGAAGAAGAGACTGGATTTCCCTCTGTCAAAAATCATGTAAGGTCTCCTGCTTGGGTGGGGGGTTGGACTAGTAGGTCTTCTCCTTTCCAACTCTGTTAATCTTTTGACTGAGTCTTCTTGAGTATGTAAGTTTACAGATAAAATGTAGTGTTGGTGATGCAGCCCAGACATATCTCTGAGCAATGAAGCTAGCTGTCAGTAAGCCTTGATTAGATATCTCAATGGTACATGACAGTAGAGGTAGTCCTAAGTTTACAATTATTTGTTTAGTGATGGTTCAAAATTATGATGGCACCAATAAAAGGGACCTGTTCTTGAAGATAGAACTGTCATACCACCTGCACAATCACGTCATTGTGATTTTCTGTGTTTTGGCTGCTGCATTCTGTAGTCATGCGATTACGGTTTTAGGGCTTCTGAGAAGCAAAATCCGTGGGGGAGGTTGGATCCAGTTAACAACTGTAGCTAAAAAAAGTTTGTAAAATTGGGCGCGTTTGATGCTTCAATTGAAAAACTGGAAACCATAAATGTGGCCTAGGATGCATCTTACCTATTTGTCCAGTATCTCCTTTCGGTCCAGTATTCCCTTGAGATCCTTTTTGTCCTGCTGGTCCAGTGGGCCCCATCATCCCTGGAAGACCAAGGCTTCCTTTGGGGCCTTGCAATCCTTTAAATGAGTTGAAGCAAGGATTATTAATGGAAAAGTGCATACAAGTCTATGTAATCCATGAAAAAGTTACAGGGGTTAGTCCTTCTACAGAATAAACCTAACCATTGTAGAAAGTCAGAACCCACCTTCCTAGAAGAATGAAATATTTTGAGGAATATTTTTTTAAAAAAGGCAGATTATTATATTTCCCAAAGGGAGAAATGGAGAAACATGTTTTTAAGAGGCAGAAAGCAGCCCCCATCTTTTCTTAATAGCCCACAGCAGATGCCAGCACTTAAGAGATAAAGAGATTATCGAAAGAAGACAAGTATCTAGACAGCTTTATTCATAAGCAAATAGCCATCACTCAAGATCCAACACAGCACAAAGCCATTAAACCACAATGGGAATTATTGCTTCACCATTAGACCAATCCAAACTTCAACCAAACTTAGCTCAGGGAAATACCTATAGAGACAGCTATGACCCTTACATAACCCCTACATGGCCCCATAGGAGTCTGACAACAGCCAATAGAACACATGTTCTTGCCCAGGAACAGGAAGCTCAAGTGCAAAGCCCAAGAGAAGGTCTAAAAAAACCCCACTCTCAACTTCATGTGGTCAGCTGCCCAGAACCCATGTAGATTTGTTTCATCATTAAACCATCTTTCCAATCAGACTCCATGTTTCCAGTGTCTTTCTCCCAGCTTGGAACTATCAGATGGATATTTCTTCCCACACTATTCAATCCATTTGCCCCACTTCTCTAATCAACTCAGGGTTCTGACTAGAGGCATCAACGCTTGAGCTCAATTTATCCAGCTCTCCAGAAAGAAGGCTCTTAGATATAAGGAAAGAGAAGAAGAAGAAGGTCAGCAGAAAAGTAGATGGCCTCTGGTACAGTTGAGCTTAGTCTGGATTGTAGCTGTGGCAGTACCTGAAGGCAGCAGAAAAAAGAAGAAAGAATTGGAGTGTCAGCTCATAAAATATTTCTATGCCCATTTTAGAGTTGTCATGAACAGAAGGGTGGGGGGAATGAAATTTGAAAGAGAAATGCAGCAGTTTGGAACCGAAAGTGCATTCCATTCTCATCTTGCAAAGATTATAACTAAGCTACCAGAATTTCTGCTGCACAAATCTCTAATTGGAGAACGTGATTGATGACTCTCAGCTTTGAACATATTTTGTTGGAGGATATGATTTATGATACACCCAGAGGGGTGGGGAAAAACCAGGGACAAGGGTGACAGTGAATTACGTGTCTCAGAATCGGTTTCATAGAGATCCTGCTGATATGTTCGCTCCTAATAAATCCTTTGAATTTTTTAAACCTTGGCTTGAGGTTCATGATTTAATTGGGGGCAATTGCCGGAATCCTGACAGTTGATTGTCCCAGAACCAGAGGTCTGCTAGCCATCCTCTTGCTTCTCCCTCTAGCCCCTCAGAATAACGAAATGCAAAGGCCTACAAACAGAAATAGAATGATTTGTGGCAAAAGAAACTACAGCTAGTACCAAGACTAAGAGTGCCTTGGGTATACCTCAATCCGATTTAAACCTAATGTAAATAAAAGTCTAGTCCCCAATTCTTGCTAAATTAGCCAAGGTAATATCTGAGAAGCATCTCTGAAGGTTGACTCATGCAGGTCATAGGATCCTGTCCACCTTCCTTCATCAGCTGTGCTTTCTTCACTTACATGTTTGAAATCATAATTGTCTTGTTTTTTTCCCACAACCTTATTGGACTTCAGTTCCAATAATTCCCAGGCAAAAAATAATCATAATAGGAGTTAAAGAAAGTTGTTGATGGGAGGCTCTGTGTTTTTAAGCCACAAGAGAAATTATATTAAGCAAAGCTCAAAAGTAATATCACATTACTAACTAGAGCATACAAAACATTTGCTAGACCAATACTCGAATATAGCTCATCGGTCTGGAACCCACATTATGTATCTGATATTAGCACAGTTGAGAAAGTCCAGAAATATTTCACAAGAAGAGTTCTCCACTCCTCTACTTGTTGTAGTATACCTTATGCCACCAGACTTGAAATTCTAGACCTAGAAAACCTTGAATTATACCGTCTTCGGTCTGATCTAAGTACGGTATATAAAATCATATATTGCAATGTCCTACCTATCAATGGATACTTCAGCTTCAACCAAAGCAATACAAGAGCAAACAATAGATACAAACTCAAGGTTAACCGCACCAAACTTGATTGCAGGAAATACGATTTCAGCAACAGAGTGGTCAATGTCTGGAATACTCTACCTGACTCTGTGGTTTCTTCCCCAAACCCTAAAATCTTCAACATTAGACTGTCTACTCTAGACCTCACCCCTTGCCTAAGAGGTCTCTAGGGGGTGTGCATAAGCGCACCAAGACGTGCCTCCCGTCCCTGTCCTATTGTTTCTTTTTTTCTTATTCGTATCCATTTCATGTATTCATAACTATGTATATACTTATACCTATTATCTTGTAAGTGATTGACAAATCAAATAAATAAATAAATAAATAAAATAAATAAATAAAAGCCTGCAAGAAAAGTCTACTCAAATTATTCCTTGAATCACCTTCATCTGTTTAGGAATTGAAGAAAGTCCCCCAGAATAGAAAAGTGGTTGTCTTACACTTTTAATACTCTTTTGCTTCCAACCCCTCTTCTTTTTCTTCTCCAGGCTTCTCAATTTCCCTCTAGTTAGCTAGTTAGTTCAAAATTGAAGAAATGACTCATCAAATATAAGTAGAGTTGAATAACATGTGCCTGAAACTAAAGTATATGAGCCATGCCTGCCCGTATTACATAATTTAAATAAAGATTTTATAATATCTGTGAAACTAAGGAAAGCAATGAGCTTTCTGAGTGGTCATTACTTGACCATTCTGATCCTTTTCACCAATGGGTAACTTCAAGTCTTGTGTGTTTTGTCTGGAATTTTGAATTGGGCAAAGATTAGAGGTTGGGACAAGCATATCTTGTCAGGTCTGGGAGCCCAAGGAAAACCAACAGAAAGGAAGATACTCCATCACCTGATGGGCCAGCAGGTCCTTGGATTCCAGCATTGCCCTTTGGTCCCTGAGGGCCACGAACTCCGGTTTCCCCACGAGGTCCTTGGGGACCTGTTCAAAGGAAAATATATATTTAACATCCTTGAGCATCTATTTCAAATTTCAGATATAAAAAGCATTGGAGTTTTAGGAGATCAGTTCATTGTTCTGCTATAGAAACATGAATATATCCTGAACTTCAATAACCCAAACTCTCAAATTGGGATATACAATATCTATAATGTTCCTTTCCTTTCCTTTCCTTTCCTTTCCTTTCCTTTCCTTTCCTTTCCTTTCCTTTCCTTTCCTTTCCTTTTTCCTTTCCTTTCCTTTCCTCTCCTTCCTTCCTTTCCTTTTTCCCATTTTAAAGCTCTACTCTATGATTATAGATTCCCCCTGAAGAATTCATCAGTAAAATGTTGACTCGAGAAATCACACAGAATGTTCTTCTGTTCATTAGCAACAAAATAATCTCTGATGATTTACAATTGCATTTTTGGGGTCACTTAATCATTACCATTGATGTTTTTGTTATTTCCAAGCTTACCTGGACAATTTATCTGCGCATGAGCTTCTACCAGCACAGCAGCTGTTAGAGCAAGGATCTGAACCAGCTGGGAGGACGGCATCCTTTCCCAACCAACTAAAGGAAGAAAAAATATTTTCAGCAGATGCCCTTACATCCAAGTAATCTTTTATTTCCAAAATGCCTTATGACGAATTTAAAAAAAAAAAAAAGGTTGAAGAGACTTAAGCATACATATAATGAGCAGGTTATTTCAATTAGGGAATGGCATGGTGATCAGTATATCAGTGTGGTGAAAGGTAAAACATAGGCTAAGGAGTCAATTTTTAAAAAACATCAGCCAGAGTTGCAGCATTCCACCCTCTGTGCCTCAAACAAGGTTTCCTTCATAATCCATACCTCAGTTTCTCACTTTTATGATGAAAACAGCTACTTGTACTTCTCGGAACAATTTGATGCTGGAAAGAGTATTTATGGAAAGCGTAAGTGCATATTAACAACTAAATAATCTTGATTTTGGCTGATGAAGATCCATAACATTGCATTATGGAGCATCTCCATGTCTCAAAAAGTTATTTCACTTCACTATGGAAGATCAGATCTTCTTCAGGTTAAACTCAACTCCTGGTGACTTCAAAAACACATTCATGTAGCAAAATTATGGAAGTGGATTCTCTTTGCCTTTTTAATTTTTTTTAAATTAAACCTCTCTGGGTCTACCCAAGTAGTAGCCACATCTGATCCAGTTTCGGGTATCAAAATTAGCCACCCAGCTGATTTTCATATTTTAAGTTCCATCAGTTCGAACTTTTAACCTACCACAATAGGAATACGTCAAAGCTAGTCCATTTTGTTGATCCAAGCAATATATGAACATATTCTTTTTTTAAAAAAAAGTTTGTTAAAATTATGAATACAGAATAAAAACTAATCAGAACTAATCATTAAAATGGAAAATGAGGGAAAAAAACAGGGAAGAAGAAAAGAGCAAAAACAAAAATGGAGAAATTGAAGCACAGAAACAAAAGGATTATAAAGAAGTGATTTCCAATTTTCTTTGATAGCAGCTATAAGTATGAATATAAGCTAACCTCTTAACCTATGCTTACAGTAAAGCTTTTGCTTTCCCTGTGGTCTATTACTTTTTGTCTAATCCTCAGAACTGTATATCAAAATTTCATTTTTCTTTTCTGTTTTCCACAAAAAGCATTGATAAGGGGTGCCAATCATCATTAAACTTCGATTATTTCTAATGAAAGCAGCCTATTTGACCATCCCAGCAAACATTAAAATGTTTTCTTGATAGAGAACTAGCCTCATTGTGTTCTATTTTACTTAGTACAAATTTAACAATTGCGGTAAAGGAGACCCTTGGAAATAATTTTATTATCATTTATTTAGAAAATATTTGATACTTCCTCCCCTTTTAAACCAGTCATATTATTTGCATCTCTTTATTCTACTGGTAGTTATGACATTCTCAACAGCGTTTTCTTCAAATTGATAAATTAAAAAGATGAACAAAAAGACAACACAGGGCTACCCTTCTTTATTCCAAAATTATATATTTAAATTACTTTAAAATTGCCCTTCTCCCCCTTTTCAATTCCAATTCCAATTAAGTCAGGACGACAGACTATTAATTACTATTATTACTATATTGCACGATGTATTAATTTTAAAAGTGGCATGCATCTTTATGGAATTCTAAAACGTACCATGGAATGCCAAAGATATCTACTCAAAAGAAAGTTCTCCTAAACTGTTAGGGCCTGTTCACAACAAACTAGATAGAGGTTGTAGCTTTGAATGAAGGATTTCAACTTACCCTTTCACTTCAGGTCTAAATACTGAGGAATGGTGAAAAAATTCAATTTATAGTGTATGTCTATACAATTGTTGCCTTGTCTTCTTTCTTTACCTGTCCCCTCTGTTTTGTTTACATATTTGTTCCATTACAGAAAAAGATTTTATAGAATAATCATCTGTCAAAACTGATTTTCTTTCAGAAATAAAATATACACAGTATATAAAAAATAAACAAACCACGTTCTTGGACAGTACAGTAAACTAATGGAGAGAGAGAGAAAAAAATCTTTTTCCAGGAAATTGTTTGCACATCTAAGGTTTCCATAAGACGATCTAATTCATTCATAAGGATATATGCCATGTAATTTTTGAGACCTATCCAAACTCTTCTCTGGACAACTGACTATAAAATGCACATTCTTTGTGTACATTATCTGTCCACACAGTAACAGTATGTACACAGACAGATGGAACAAAAACACTATTAGAAATCTGACACGGTTGACTTAGAGCATATACTGTGAGGAGGATGTCCTGTTCCATACTGAAGACATTTTTAAAAAAACAATGCATGGAAAGCTTCACAACAGAAAGGAAGGATTACTACACAAAATTAGTTATCCATTAGTTGGAAGGGTCCCATAAGGTGAGAAAGACCCACTGTTGCTCAAGGTAGGAAATCAAAAACAAAGCATCCCAAACGGGTGGTTAACAGATTAACAGAGTTGGAAGGGATCTTGTAGGTCATCTAGTCCAATCCCCCACCCAACCTGCAGATCCTACACCATTTTTGACAAATGGCAGTCTAATCTCTTCTTGAAGCTTCCAGGGATGAAGTTCCCACAACTTCTATAGGTAACCTCTGTTCCAAGGGTTGATTGTTCTCACTGTCAGAAAGTTTCTCCTTATTTCCAGGTTGAATCTCTCCTTGATCAGTTTCCATCCATTATTCCTTGTCTGGCCTTTGGGTGCCTTGGAAAATAGCTTGACCCCCTCCTCCTCTCTGTGGCAGCCCCTCAGATATTGGAGCACTGCTATCCTGTCTCCCCTGGTCCTTTTCTTCACTAGCCAAGCCCAATTCCTGAACCCGTTCGTCATATGTTTGAGCCTCCAGTCCCCTAATCATCCTGTTGCGCTTCTCTGCACCCTTTCTAGAGTCTCAACATCTTAGTTAGTTAGCTGCTGCTCAAAAACTTTCAGCAAAGGGGATTGTGCCCTGATAGAAGCCATGAATTTCATGAATCATTATGGAAATAACACAGATTACTAACTTACACAAATTGTACAGTCCCATTGATTCATATAAAGACATTGTCACAACATGTGTGACATTACTCATCTCTCTGTTCCTAGGTTTCACTGTCAAACTAACTTTTTCATAAGATTCCAACAGAATTTCCTTCCCAATGTTTTAAATGTTTTTAAATGTTTTATGATCATGATTCCATCTCTGGAATAGAAAGTAGAGTACAGGTCCTTTATCAAGTAATCAAAAATGCTTTTACTTCTCTCCTTGTTTATCTTTCTCAGGGCTAAACTTAGATAACATTTTCCCTTTGACCACTCTCCTTAATATTCTGAGCATCTATTCCATCTTCTCTGATTTTTATTGAAAATTGTAGTGCCCACAATTGATATGGTCTTTAGAAGTAAGTTCTGATCAATTAATTTATGGACCAGTAATCTCTTTTGAAACCCAGTTCAGAAATATCACATAATATTCATAATGCAGTTGTTCATAAACACCTATTTAGAAGAGATTATTTCTTTCAGTGACAATTTTCATATATAAATCCAGTGCCATCTCTATACCAAAATCATGTTTATTAAAGAAAAAAGCTCTATACAATTACATTTGAACAGGTACTTCTCATCAGGTTTCCTTACCAATACAGTTTTTTATCCATGTATTTCAAGTACATAGTTGTAAAACTCTTTTATCCTATGAGTGGAACAGCTTCCCTTCAAACATTGTGGGTATTCCAACACTGGAGGTTTCTAAGAAGAGACAGGACAGCCACTTGTCTGAAATGACATAGGATCTCCTGTTTGAGCAGGGGGTTGGACTAGAAGACCTCCGAGGTCCCATCCAGCTCTATTCTATTCTAATTCTAATCAGTAAGATGACCTTTGTTGCCATTCTAGCTTCTACCATATCTGGGATGCCAAAAATTGGATGACCATCAAGATGTCAGCAGAGAATTTGAGCCCTTAATCTTGTTGCTGCCACCTTCAGATCATTTCTATTTTGGCAATCCAGATATGGAAATCTCGACTTTGAGTCGTAGGTAAACCATTGATTTCCAGCTATAATTCAGCAAATGGGTAGCATTGGAAGTCTGTATGGATGTGATAAATGGACTGGGGGTAGTTCTGCAGGAATCTCTTTATGTCGCACCATCCTAATTTCTGAGGTCCTTTGGAGCAGCAGCCTCTTCGACTGAAGCAAGACAGCTGTCTTGCTTTTTTTTAGGTCCAACTTTCACAACCATAGGTAGCCACAGGGCACAGCATAGAAAAGACTAACCTACATTTGACTGCCAGGATGATGTCCTTGCTTTTCCATAGTCAGCTGACATCTGACAATATAATCTGACAATTTATTTTTGGGGTGCATTCACTGGTTTGCCTCTAACATATAGTATCTCCCTACGATCCAGCAATGGTGTATCAGAAGGAGGAGAAGATCTGGTTGCTCAGCAAAATGCAGGAAACAGATCAATTTTTGCATCTCCTGAACTTTGGTTTCCAACTTGATTTTCTACCACACTCCCACGTCCCAGCACATGGACTGCAGCTTGCAGCAGTGAGATCAACATGGAAGATGAGTAGGATGGGTTTATTTTGTAGTGGAGATCTTGGGTTACCCAATTCGTTGAGACCTAGTGGGATATCATTCTGAATATGGAGACAATGAAAGAAAGGAACTTCTGCTAAGCTGGATAACTCCAGACATGAAATTTTGGGTCTGGACAATCTAGAACTGCACCACTTGTGATCCAATCTAAGCATAGTTTCACAAAATTGTCTGCTATAACATCTTGCCTGTCAACGGCTTCTTCAGCCTCAACCACAATAATACATGGGCAAACAACTGATACAAACTCCAGGTAAACTGCTCCAAACTCGATTGCAGAAAATATGACTTCAGTGGTCAATACCTGGACCACCCTACCTGACTCGGTTATTACAGCCTCAACCCTTCATAGCTTCAACCTCAAACTGTCTGCTGTGGACCTCACCCCATTCCTAAGAGGTCCTTAAAGGGGGCGTGCATATGCACACCAGCATGCCTACTGTCCCTGTCATACTGTCCCCATTTATCTGTATGTCAGATCCGTGCATCTGTCATTTCTGCAGTGAAAGAAGAAAAGGGGGGGGGGACTCATAAAGAAATCCTTTCTTGATGTAACCTGAATATATTTAACCTTATATCGAATTTGTATACCCACACATGATACAATGGAGGGAGAAAAGCCAGATGGCCAGAACCTAACATCTCTGAGAGGCACAGCCAGGAAATGAGAAGATCATAAAAATTCCACAGTGAGGTGTTCCGGGGAATCTCCCAAAAAGTCCATTCTGAAAAGGAGGTGGGGAAAAATTAGGTATGCCCTGGGAAACTGTGAGAAAGATCGTTCCTACAGAAGGGTTGGGAAGGGAATTAACATATTGGCTTTTGTTTCCCTAAATAAACATTGAGATAAGGGGAGGGGTTCTAAACTCCCTTACCTATCCCTGTATGCCCGAGGGACCTCAGACGCTGCTTTGAATTCCTACATGAAGTGTCTCATCTCAATAAAGGATTCCTTTTGATAGGTTTGGTTCTCAGAAGTTCATTCTTATTGATTGAATGGGGAAAAGGTCTGTAGCCTGGCATAAAGCAGCCTCTGAGGTCCCTCAGGCATACAGTGATAGGTAAGGGATTTACTCCCCTCGTTCTTGTTTGTGTTCATACTTATACTTGTTATTTTGTACATGTTTGGGATAATCAGATGTATGCATGTAGTCTGACTGCTATGAATGCTGAAGGCACCTTTCTTGCATCTAATCCCCTTCCAAATGATCAGTTACCACAAATCGAGTTTCTTCTGTAAGGTGGAATAGCCATTGGATTCAGAAAGTCTTGTTCAGAAAATCACCATGACCACCGCTCCCACCCACACTGATAGGGCAAGCCACAATAGAGAGCAAATATCACTTTCTTCTAGCACTGATGATGTTACCTAGGTGGGTCATGAAACATCTGGAAGCAAACAAGTTGTAGCATCTACACGTCCTTTGGACAAACCCATAAAATGGCTGTACAAGATCTTTGTCTCCATCTTGTTTGTGATTCCCCACCGGAATGAAATCTCCACCAACCAGCACCATCTGCTTCCTACTTTTACAAACAGGCTGTGTTCATTTACAAATACATAAGGAGAGCTTCCGCTTGCATATTTCTAACTACAACAAAGATGATGGTAACAGATAAACAGATTAAGAGAGTTGGAAGGAACCTTGGAGATCTTCTAGTCCAAACCCCCCCTCCCAAGCAGGAAACCCTATTCAGACAAATGGCAGTCCAGTGTCTTTTTGAAAGCTTCCAGTGATGAAACTCTCACAACTTCTGAAGGCAGCTTCTGTTCCAGGGGTTGATTGCTCTCACTGTCAGAAAATTCCTCCTTATTTCTAGGTTATCTCTCTCCTGCATCAGTTTCCATCCATTGTTCCTTATCTGGTCTTTGGGTGCCTTGGAAAACAGCATGATCCTTTCCTTTCTGTGATAGCTCCTCAAATATTGGAAGACCGCTATCCTGTCTCCCCTGGTCTTTCTCTTCATTAGATTAGACATGCCTACTTCCTGCAACCATTCATCATATGTTTTAGCCTCCAGTCCCCTCATCATCCTGGTTGCTCTTACATTTTCTAGAGCCTCAACCTCTTTTTTATAGTGTGGTGACCAAAACTGGATGCAGTATTCTAGGTGTGGTCTTACTAAGGCTTTATAGAGTGGTATTAGTACCTCCCTTGAACTTGATTGTATCCCTCTGTGAGAGTGAGCCTCCCATGAACTTTTTCACCTATAAGGTATCAGGAAACTCAATTATATACTTCATTAGGTGGTAAGTATACCTGGGAACTGGCTGTAGTGGTGAAGTTATTTTAATTGCATGCATGAAATCAACAGTTCCCCCCTCTCTAGAATTTAGGGAGGATTAGCTACGTCATGATTTCCTTAATGCCTATAGATCAGAAGCAAACATGGTATTAAAATTTTGCAGCCTCCCTGGATCAAAATGCTGCGTGACAGATGGGTCTAAAATTCGCAGACCAGGAGCCTTTTTTCCCCACAGGATTTGTCATTCCATTTTCCATTCGAAAAAAGTTCGACACAATTCTCTTTGCCGCCATTATTGTTGGGCTCCCCAGGCAACCAGTTGACGTAAGTGAGCGGCTGATCGTTCAGGTACTTAAAGGTCCCTTCGGTCTTTAAGTCAGTTATGCCAAGGAAGGCCGCTTTGTTGTAGAGCAACACAATCTTTTGGATGGCATCATTCTCCGCGGCATTTCTTGGGGTCGCGAGCTGGCCTCCAGCCTTTGCGCACCGCTGCCTCAAGTCATCAAAGTTGCCTTCATAACCGCTGGTTTTGAACACTTTGCTGCCTACTGTGAGTCCACCTGGGAATTGGACAACTAGAATGAACAAAAATAAAAAAGGTCAACATCAACATCAGCCATTGTGTAGTAAATGATTACACTGTTGCAAATTGATACGAGGTCAACTTACTACAGGAAGAGATCATTGGCTCTTAAAATACTGCTGTTAGCAATATATCATTTTTCCAATCATCCCGGCCTTAGGAAATTTCCAATGGTTTGTCCAGAAATACTA
The DNA here is from genome assembly GCA_023653725.1 of Bungarus multicinctus. NCBI lineage: Eukaryota > Metazoa > Chordata > Lepidosauria > Squamata > Elapidae > Bungarus > Bungarus multicinctus. The sequence goes on from CM042844.1 coordinate 94,697,337, forward strand.
TGGTTTGCATAGCTATTGTATGTATATGCTACCCATCTTAGCTAGAGGCACTTCTAAGTGGCTTATAACCAGAGAATACATTAAAATAAGAAATATTAAAATCATATTAAAATTTAAAAATGTTTCACCGGCGTCGTTGACGTCGTCGGTGGAGGCCTGATCCTGCATCGTCAAATTCGGTGAGGGGATCATCTGGTCAGAGGACAATGATAATCTCGACGATGAGGGCTCCGGTTTCGTTGGCTCCGGTGACAGTGCTGGGGCTAGACTTACGCCAATCCTGTCCCTGCCGATACCGACAATGCCGGCATTGACGAGGACAGAGACTATAAGTACCATCGTCAGATAATGGGGCCTGGGTGAGCTGGGCCTTCCCATCCCTTTTTCTGATCTGGGACATCGAGACCACGACCAGCTGGTCGTCAGAGGACAGGACGAATTGTTTACACTTCAGCAGAATTATGGGCCCTCAGGGGAGTTCCCCTATCCCTGAGATAGCCCCCCGGCCTTTCGATGGCATTCCTTGATGACAGATCCCAGTGGGATCCCAAGAGGTGGCACAGTCAAGGGAAGAGCGCAAGAAGTTATTCCTGCTTGTATTCTTTAATTTCTAAATTTTTAATGGGGTTAGGGAGGGAAACCAGACTGGGTTTAGGGGATAACCTGGCTGAGACAAGGGCCAGACCGGGAGTGCGGCCGGGAGGTCCTGGGAGCAGGGTTGGTTGGATTGAGGATAGGGGCTTCTTTTCAGGGGGAGAAGGGGATGGTTATTAGCACGGTTAGCGGGAGAGGCAGGTATGGCATTGACAGGGGGCCGTATTATGTTATGGGAGCCCGCCCCCATTATTTACGTATGGTGGTGCGCTCCAACCCCCAGGTCATCTCCTGTTCTCTAGGTTGTCCAAACGATCCGGCCCCGGGCCTTCGGCTGATGGTTTGCAATGCCAGGTCTGTTGTTAATAAAGCCTCCAATTATCTCCAATTTGATTACTGATGGGGGGGGCGGACCTGGTGGGTGTTACTGAGACCTGGCTGGGCCGTGAAGGGGGTGTTCCCCTGGTAGAGATGTGCCCAGCTGGGTTTCAGGTTTTCCATCAGCCGAGGGCCCAGGGGAGGGGTGGGGGGGTTGCAGTAATTATTAAGGAAGATCTATGTCCTAGGGAATCCACTGTTCCTCAGACGACCGGATGTGAATCCCTTTTTGTGAAATATGGTTCCGTGGGCCTATTGATCACATACCTGGCTCCCTGCTATGTGACTTCGGCCCTGCCTGAGCTCCTCGAGATCATAGCCAGCTTGGCAGTTGAGACCCCCAGGCTGATGGTCATGGGGGATTTCAACTTGCCTTCAGCTGGTGGTACCTCGAGGATAGCCCAGGAGTTCTTGGCTTCCATGACAGCCTTGGGCCTGACCCAGTTAATTAGGGACCCCACTCACATTGGGGGTCACATCTTGGACTTGGTTTTTGTCTCTGGACAGTGGCAGGATGATCTAGGTGTAGGGGATGTAGTTGTTGAGCCCCTGTCATGGTCTGATCATTCACTCCTTAGGCTCGACTTCCATACTGCATCCCCTCGTCGCAGGGAGGTGGAGCCGATATGATGGTTCCGCCCCGGGCGCCTGATGGACCCGGATAGCTTCCTGATGGAGCTTGGGCCATTTCCCGGCGCTCGGACACACAACCCGGTTGAGGACCTGGTCACCACCTGGGATAGGGTGGCGGCTGGTGCCCTTGATCGGGACGTGCCCTTGCAGCCTCTGACCCGATTCCAATCCCAATTGGCTCCCTAGTTTTCTGAGGAGCTGAGGGAGATGAAGCATCGGAAAAGATGCCTAGAGAGTCGTTGGAGGACCACCCGCTCCGGATCTGACCGAACACTACTGCGGTCCTATATTAAGACCTATTTAGTGGCGATAGAGGCAGCGAAGCGCTCTCACTTCTCCGCCCTTATTGCATCCGCAGGGAATCGCCGAGCCGCCCTTTTTAGAGTGACCCACTCCCTCCTAGAGGTGGGAGCACGGGATGAACCTCTACAAGGGCGGGCTGAGGATTTTTCGAATTTTCTCCAGGACAAAATCACTCAGATCCGGGATGGGTTGGACTCTGACTGGGCAACTCCAGACGAGGGGATGGGGGTGGAGTTTGGTGAGGCTATCTGGGGGGAGTTTGATCCTGTGACCCTCGAGGATGTGGACAGGTTGCTGGGTGGGCTTAATGCCACCACATGTTTATTGGACCCGTGTCCCTCCTGGATGGTTTTGGCTGCCCAGGAGGTGTCACACGGTTGGTTCCAGGGCATTATAAATGCTTCCTTGAGTGAGGGGTTCTTACTTCATGCCTTGAAAGAGGCGGTGGTGAGACCCCTCTTCAAGAAACCATCCCTGGATCCGACCTTATTATCTAACTATCGTCCGATCTCCAACCTTCACTTTATGGCGAAGGCTGTTGAGAGTGTGGTGGCACGACAGCTCCCCCGGCACTTGGAGGAATCATCCTATTTGGATCCACGCCAATCAGTCTTCAGGCCCGGACACAGCATGGAAACAGCATTGGTTGCCTTAGTTAATGATCTCTGGAGGGCCCGTGACAGGGGGTTTTCCTCTGTCCTGGTCCTATTAGATCTCTCAGCGGCTTTTGATACTGTCGACCACAGTATCTTATTGCGGCGGCTGGAGGGGTTCGGAGTGGGAGGTACTGTGTTACGGTGGTTCTCCTCCTTCCTCTCCGACCACTCGCAATTTGTGTTGGCAGGGGGGCAGAGATCGACCTCGAGGCCCCTGATTTGTGGGGTACCTCAGGGGTCAGGGATCTCGCCCCTCCTGTTCAACATTTATGTGAAGCCGCTGGGTGAGATCATCCGTGGCTTTGGGGTAGAATTCCATCAGTACGCTGATGATACTCAGTTGTACTTTTCTACCCCGGGCCACCCTAACGAAGCCGTGGAAGTGATGACCCAGTGCCTGGAGAATGTATGGGGTTGGATGGGGCAAAACAGGCTTCAGCTCAACCCAGCCAAGACCGAGTGGCTGTGCTTTCCAGCGCCCCGATACAGCCAGCTTACTCCTTCACTGGCCATGGGGGCGGAATTTCTAGCCCCCACGGAAAGGGCACGCAATTTAGGTGTCCTCCTGGATGTACGGCTGTCGTTAGAAGATCATATAGCAGCCGTCACCAGGGGGGGGTTTTGTCAGGTCCATAGGATCTACCAGTTGTGGCCCTTCCTGGATCGGGACGCACTTCGCACGGTCACATCCACCCTCGTCATCTCCCGGCTGGATTATGCCAATGCTCTCTACATGGGGCTCCCCTTGAAGAGCACCTGGAGGCTCCAGCTGGTGCAAAATGTGGCCGCACGGGTGGTCTTGGGGGCTCCTCTGAGCTCCCATGTTACATCACTTTTGCGCGAGCTGCATTGTCTCCCAGTGGCCTTCCGGGTGCAATTCAAGGTGTTAGTGACCATCTTTAAAGCGCTCCATGGCTTGGGACCTGGGGACCGCCTGCTGCCACCGTCAGTCTCTCGCCGACCAGTGCGCTCTCATAGAGCGGGCCTCCTTGGGGTACCACCGGCTGGACAGCTGATGGCCCCAAGGGTTCGGGCCTTCTCTCTGAGAGCCCACTCTCTCTGGAATGAATTGCCCCTGGAGATAAGGACCATCCCCGACCTGTTGACCTTCCGGCGCGTACTAAAAACCCACCTATTCCATCTAGCCGGTCTGGACTAGAGTTATATAAAACGGTTATAAATTCGGTTTTTAAATGGTTTTTAACTTTTCTAATTCCCCACTTTTTACTCTTAAAGCCAATCTATTTAATTCTTTTAATTTATTTTAAAATTATTATATTTGTATTTATATGTTTTTATCTGGCTGAGTCCTTAGGGAGAGGGGGTGGTATACAAATTTGAATAAATAAATAAATAAATAAATAAATAAATAAATAAATAAATAAATAAATAAATAAATAAATAAATAAAGTGGCAAGGACGGGAGATATGTCCGAACCACTGATGAGCAGTTAAGAAGTACAAAATATAAATAAATAAATAAAATAAAATTAGGGTTTTTTTCCCACTCTTTCATTATAAATCTTTGTAAATACAAGGATTATCTTCCCAGGAAGCAACTTTACAGTGTCTTTGCAAATCCACTGTGTTGTACAGTAGAATAAGTATATGTGCAATAATTCATCCCTGCACTGATAGGAGTAAGTGTAGAAACCTGGTTGTGCCTTGGAAATAGAATAGAATAATAATGTTGTTTTACTCTACCTCATTTGCTGCCCTTGCACACTTGTTATTGAAAATGCAAGAGACTGTCTTGAAGAGCATCCTTGCTCCATGAAACAAGATGGAAGCTTCTCATGAACTTTCTTTGAAATGAAGCATCCCTTTGATATTTATACAACTGCAATGATTAAAGAGGTTGAGTATCTTCAACTTGTGAATAATTTGCAAATATGGAGCAGTAGCACCTTCCTAACTATGATAAACTTTCTATAATAATTTGGGGCTTATGAGTGCTAATCATTGGTGGGATTCAATTTTTTTTATTACCGGTTCTGTGGGTGTGGCTTGGTGGGCGTGGCAGGGGAAGGATACTGGAAAATCTCTAGTCAGAGGTGGTATTTGCTGGTTCTCCAAACTACTCAAAATTTCCACTACCGGCTCTCCAGAACTGGTCAGAACCTGCTAAATACCACCTCTGGTGCTGTTGCAATACACCTGCAGGTATGCCTTAGTTCTTCTAATACATTAGCTCTTTGCTGGGGATCAAATTCATCCAGAGAGATTTGTGAATTCTGGACATCATTTTTACCTTTTTGGTACTTGGCAAAGCTGGCCTGCAGAGATTTCAGCTGTCCTTCCAGGGCGCTAACTTTAGTCTTCAAAAGATTGACCTCTAAGAGAGAACAAGATGATGACAATCTGTATGATATTGGACCATAGCATCATGAACAGGGAAACACTGGCATAAAACTGATGTAGGAGAAAAGCAGGGAGAAGAACTGGGAGGTAGAGTTAAATGCATCATCAGCTTAGAGTCGTTACATTGCCACAAATCCAATGCCTCTTGAATTCTGTTGACCCTTAGCTGATGCTAAATTAACCTTCAATTTTAGTTGACTAGATTGTTGTATATACTCAAGCGACAAATCTTTTTTGAATTCAATTTAACGTATGGACCTGAATCTTTACGCCTGATAGCTGTTGACTAATCCAAACATTGACTTCTTTTCCCATGTGCCTTTTCCTTGCTGAAAATATAGGTGGATTCAACCATCCCATTACCAACTAATAAGGTAAAGGTAAAGGTTCCCCTCGCATATACATGCCAGTCATTTCCGGTTCTAGTGGGGGCGATGCTCAGCTCCATTACAAAGCCGAAGAACCAACACTGTCCGAAGACTTCTTCGTGGTCATGTGGCCAGCAGGACTAAATATCGAAGCACATGGAACGCTGTTCCCTTCCCACCAAAGGGGTTCTTGTTTTTCTACTTGCATTTTTATATGCTTTAGAACTGCTAAGTTGGCGGAAGCTGGGACAAGTAATGGGAGCTCACTCCGTTATACTGTGCTGGGGATTTGAACCACTGAACTGCCTTTCTGATCAACAAGCTCAGCATCTTAGCCGCTGAGCTACCGTGTCCCTTTATTATAAATTAATTAATATTAATGCATTAGTATTACCAACTACTACATTGATGATAAGTTGATGGAAACATCAAACAGGTTGATCTCAAATATTAACCATGTCTTCTCTAAAAAGGACACTGAAAGGTTGTCACAATGACATGAAAAGAACAGACCCAAAACAAATGCTGTTTAATGACATTTTAAGAAGGAAGCGGCATTCATGTCACTCACCTGAGAGACCACTGTCGCCTTTTATTCCCCTTTCACCCGTGGCACCCCTATCTCCTTTGGTCCCAGGGGAACCAGGTTTTCCCACTGGCCCTTGGGGACCTGGTGGTCCTTGAAGCCCTGTTGCAAGAGATCAAACCAGCAAGTCATTTAAGGTTGGACCCATTTTAAGATGTTTCTAAGAATAGACGAGCGAGATGGAAACCTAGCTTTCCTTAGACTAAATCTTCTCTGAGTCAAGCTCAATTCCCATTTCTCAGCCAAGATATTGAGGCAGTTTCTCACTGCCACCTGCTGGGATGGTTTCCAACTTCTCAATTCAGCCTACAGTCTAGGGATTTCCTGGTGGATGCCATCCAACTGCCAAGTGGCCCTGACTCTGCTTAGTTTTGGGAGATCAGCCAATGTTGGTTAGGAGCTGCCATCTGCTACAACTTGAAAATAAGAAAGTCTCTTGAAGATCAGGATCAACTCCTGACGAATAACATGGACGACACCTATGCAGCGTCTCGACTTCTTAGAATTCGTTTGCCAAATTAGATGGAATTCAATTAAGGGATTTTTGAGGGCTCTATCTCACTTGGCCAATTTGCTTAAAACAAACAAACAAAACTCAAGTAGGTGGCCACCAATCAGAGAAAGAGCAAAGAGAAGGGACCAAAGCCAGTCGTCTTCTTAGGTGAGAGCTCATTTCCCAGACTGTAGGATTAAGGTCACAAAGCTAATTGTTCTTCAACATCTGAATCTCACAGCAAAACTCACAATGGGACAAACTCCATATAGGAGAAGACCTCAAGCACTGTTACTGCTCTGGGCTTCCAGACCTGGACTGCAAAACTGCAGATCATTGTGAGATGGAAGCAAAAAAGATGCAGGAAAGGAAGCTAACTTTTTTTTGGCAGCTCAATACTACTGGTCCTAGACTGGACATTTTTAGAGCTGGGTGGAAGACCATGAAGGAAGACCAGGATTGCAGACTAGAGAGTTGGGACAGAGAGAAACCTGGGTGAGAATCACTGGGCATTTGGCTTATCTCCCTGCTCCAGTTCTTGATTTTAAAAACCCATCTTTTTTACAACCCTAGAATCCCTTAATTTTGGGGTAGAGTTGGGACGATTATGCCTGGAGAAATACAGTCACCTCTTTTATATCAGCACCCTCCCTCTCTTCCTCCCTCCCTCCCTCCCTCTTTCTTTCTTTCTTTCTTTCTTTCTTTCTTTCTTTCTTTCTTTCTTTCTTTCTTTCTTTCTTTCTTTCTTTCTTTCTTTCTTTCTTTCTTTCTTTCTTTCTTTCTTTCTTTCTTTCTTTCTTTCTTTCTTTCTTTCCAGAACATCTTTTTCTCTTTTCTGGTTTTGCAAGAATGGAAAACCTCTTACAAGACTTTGCTTCCTGCCCCTGTTTGCTCTTTTTAGAATTACCCCTTCCTTTTCGTTCTCTTATTTGTCTATATTTCAAAGCCCTCTTGTCTCCTGTCAGTTCCAGAAGCTGAGAGTAGGCTAAACAACTAATTTGCCAATCAGATCAACACCTAAACCATGAAACAAAAGCCAAAGCCATGCTTGAAATTCAACCGACCGCAATGTGGCACAACTCTTGACTTACCTTTGACACCCATGTCCCCTTTCATTCCCTTTTCACCCACTGATCCTTTGGCCCCAGCTGGTCCAGGGGCACCTACTTTGCCTTGAGATCCTGGAGGGCCAAGGGCTCCTTTGAGACCTACAGTGATATTGATGATAGAAAACTGACATTCATAATGAGACAGGCACTTCGCAAAAAAATAACGATCCACCAAACAGGAACGTCATTTCTAGTTTGCAGTTCTACTTTGTGAAATGCACAATAAAAGAGTAGGCAGATAGCCACCTAATCTAATCCCTATTTGCATCAAATTAATCTGATGCTTCTAAATTCATGTCCAACCTGACTCATCATGGCATTGCAGCAAAACCAATCAGAACCATTGAAAATAGAAAATGGCTACAAGAAATCACCAATGAACAATTAGACCTCGAACCAGAACTCTTCCTATTGGGGATCTTCAAAAAAAAATACATAAAGAGCACAAAATACTTATTAATACACATATTGACTGCTACCAGGATCGCCTTTGCCCAATGTTGGAAACAGTCATATACACCCATAGAGGAACTTTGTTATACAAAAAGTTATGAATTGTGCTGAAATGGATAAAAGATAAGGAAGCTTCAATATTTTATAAGGTATGGGAACAATGGCATAGCTGGATAGATCAGAGACAGATTAAGGATAGGTAATTATTAAATATAGAATATAGATAGAATGAGAATATAATTATGCACAAATTAATATCTGTAAATATTGCACAAATGATTGTTATATGATAAGCACCACAAATAGCTGTTATAGAGGGATATATTTTTTATGTTTCAATGTAATAAAAATTCAATATTTTTTTTAAAAAAAGAAAATAGAAAATGTAAGATTTCTTGCATCTGATGTTGAAGTGGGCTGCATCCTATCAAATGTTCCATTTTCTTAGTGTTTTATGTACCCCCAAATTCTTGGATGTTAGATCTAGCTCTCTATTTGTTTAAGAATTATTTATAAGAACATATGCAAATTTAAATCTAGATCGGGATCCAATAGCTGTAGATGCATTGGAGAGAAAATACAGTTCTATTTTTTTCCTCCATGTATTTTATTGCCATTTTTATCCCAATTCTTCTCAATATAAACCACACTGTTAATTACCTAAAAGGGTTTGAAGACAGAATTTGGAAAAATGCTTTGATCTTGTTCAGTAGTTTGGATAAACTCACTGATCTTTCTGATCTCCCCGTGATGGTTGAAGAGGAGATCCCTTTGGGACATTACAAATGGGTTGCCAATGATCTCTTAATTGATGTTTGAAAGAATACGGCCACATCGATCCATTGGATATGCCTGTTACACTATTCTTGGATAATTACTTTTTAATCAAGTTCCAGAGCATAAGTAGAGGGAGTCGGTCTCTCTGAATTAAACAAACTTACCTATTTCTCCTTTGACACCTTTCTCACCTTGTGGGCCAATATTACCTTTTGGTCCAGAAGGGCCCACATTTCCAGGAGGGCCCTGCAAACCCTGAATTCCACGTGGTCCTGGTCAAATGAAATGAACTATGTCAGAAAAGGGAGAGGAGTGTACCCGGGAGTACAGTGATTTGTTGTGTTCAACCAGGAACCTCAGGGGGAAGTTGAGCAGTGGTGGGATTCAATTTTTTCTACTATCTGTTCTGTGGGCGTGGCTTGGTGGGTGTGACAGGGGAAGGATACTGTAAAATCTCCAGTCAGAGGTGGCATTTGCCGGTTCTCTGAACTACTCAAAATTTCCACTACCGGTTCTCCAGAACTGGTCAGAACCTGCTGAATACCACTTCTGAAATTGAGACAGTTCTAGAAAGAGTTCAGAGAAGAGCAACCAAAATGATTAGGGGACTGGAGGCTAAAATATACAATGAACAGTTGCAGGAACTAGGCCTGGCTTGTCTAGGAAAGAGAAGGACCAGGGGAGACAGGATAGCAGTCTTCCAATATTTGATGGGTTGCCACAGAGAGGAGTGGGTCAAACAGTTTTCCAAAGCATCTAAAGGCCAGACAAGGAATAATGGATGGAAACTGATTAAGGAAAGCTTCAATCTGGAAATAAGGAGGAATTTTCTGACAGTGAGAACAATCAACCAATGGAACAGCTTCCCTTCAGAAGTTGTGGGAGCTTCATCCCTGGAGGTTTTGAAGGAGAGACTATCAGAAATGGTGTAGGGTCTCCTGCTGGGGTGGGGTGGGGGTTGGACTAGAAGACCTACAAGGTTCCTTCCAACTCTGTTAATCTTTTGATTGAATCTTCTTGAGTATGTAAGTTTACAAATAAAATATAGTGTTGGCAATGCATATCTCTGAGCAATGAAGCTAGCTGTCAGTAAGCCTTGATTAGATATCTCAATGGTACATGACAGTAGAGGTTTGTAAAATTTGGAGGCGGGTGGGGGTTGATGCCTCACTTGAAAAACTGGAAACCATAAACGTGGCCTAGGATGCATCTTACCTATTTGTCCAGTATCTCCTTTCGGTCCAGTATTCCCTTGAGACCCTTTTTGTCCTGCTGGTCCAGCAGGCCCCATCTTCCCTGGAGGACCAAGGCTTCCTTTGGGGCCTTGCAATCCTTTAAATGAGTTGAAGCAAGGATTATTAATGGAAAAGTGCACACAAGTCTATGTAGTCCATTTTGTCAGCTTCCCACATGTGGATCTGCTTCATTATTAAACCATCTTTCCAATCAGCCTCCATGTTTCCAGTGTTTTTCTCCCAGCTTGGAACTGAACCAGATGGATATTCCTTCCCACACTATCAAATCCATTTGCCCCACTTCTCTAATCAACTCAGGGTTCTGCTAGAGGTATCATTGGTCAGGCTCAAATTATCCTACTTCGGTCTCTGCTGCTCATTGCTGCCACCAGCTCAGCAGAACCAGGCAGAACTGGTAAAATACCATCACTGCCAACGCTCAAGCTCAAATTATCCTACTTAATGCAAAGGCCCAGCTCTTCAGAAACAAGACTCTTATGCTTGAAAGGTGTAAGGAAAGAGAAGAAGAAGTGCAGCAGAAAGGTGGATGGACTCAGCTACAGTTGAGCATAGTCCGGATGGTGGATGTGGTGAGAAAGAAGAAAACAGCAGAAGAAAGATCTGGAGAAGATAACAAAATACAAAGGCCTCAAACAGAAATAGAATGACTTGTGGCAAAAGAAACTACAGCTAGTACCAAGATTAAGAGGTGCCCTGGGTATACCTCAATCTGATTTAAACCTAATGTAAATAAAAGTCTAGTCCCCAGTTCTTGCTGAATTAGCCAAGGTAATATCTGAGAAGCAGCTCTGAAGGTTGACTCATGCAGGTCATAGGGTTCTGTCCACCTTCCTTCATCAGCTGTGCTTTCTTCACTTACATGTTTGAAATCATAATTGTCTTGACTTTTTCCCACAACCTTGTTGGACTTCAATTCCTATGATTCCCAGGCAACAAATAATTATAATAGGAGTTAAAGAAAGTTGTTGATGGGAGGCTCCATGTTTTTAAGCCACAAGATAAATTATATTAAGTGAAGCTCAAAAGCCTACAAGAAAAGACTGCTCAAATTACTCCCTGAATAACCTTCATCTATTTAGGAATTTAAGAAATTCCCCCAGAATAGAAAAGTGGTTGTCTTACACTGTTAATACTCTTTTGCTTCCAACCCCTTCTCTGTTAAATCCTTGTTTTTCTTCTCCAGGCTTCTCAATTTCCCTCCAGTTAGCTAACTTCAAAAGTGAAGAAATGACTCATCAAATATAGAGCTGCATAACATGTGCCTGAAATTAAATTATATGTATGAGGCATGCCTGCCCGTATTACATAATTTAAATAAAGATTTTATATATCTATGAAACTAAGGAAAGCGATGAGCTTTCTGAGTGTTCATTACTTGACCATTCTGATCCTTTCCACTAATGGGTAACTTCAAGTCCTGCTACTTCCTTTAGTTTGATCTAAATAAGATTTGAACTATCAGTTTTACAAACAACAAATGTATTCTGTTTTTCTTTCTTAACTCTTGTATGTTTGCATCCTATTTATTGACAGTGGCTAGAAAACAGGATACTTAGTAAGTGAGGGAAATGTTTTAGAGTTGTCCATAAACCTTAGTTGATGATATGAGGTAGAAAAAAGGGCAAATATAGTCAAACTAAATAGACCTTCCTTCCTTCCTTCCTTCCTTCCTTCCTTCCTTCCTTCCTTCCTTCCTTCCTTCCTTCCTTCCTTCCTTCCTTCCTTCCTTCCTTCCTTCCTCCCTCCCTCCCTCCCTCCCTCCCTCCCTGTGGGTGGTTCAAGAGACACTTAAAACAGGGATTAACTATATGAAACTTTTGAGACAAACTCTGAGATTAGAGATCTATTTCATCCATTTGATAAAATACGTTGAAAAATTCAGTTGTCTTCTATTCTGCTCTATCTCCACATGTTTAGCCAGAAGCCTGTTGGGAAACTGTATCCATGTTCTCTAAAATACAGCAACAGTTGTTCAATATAAGGGCTGCCCTTCTGTTCATGCAAGGCAAGTAGAGTTCTCCTCCAAACTTCCTTCTGAAGGAAGGGAACAGGATGAAGTTGTATGTACATTCTATTCTCTACCCAGCTCCATGTTTCTACACATGGTACTGAACTGATTTCTACTTATAGGAGAGTCACCAGCAGCGGTTGAAGCATTGTAAAAAGGAATCTGGAGGGCTAGAAAAGGGCTGGGCTAACCTACAAATCCCACCTTAAATTTTTGAGGTCCCTTGGCTCAATTACATACAATCTTACAAGTAATTGGTTGCAATTACTTGTTCTGAGATTTCTTTGGGAATTCCTTGGTGTTCTCTGAGCTTGGTTGGTTTTCTTGTAGATGTTTCCTTACCCAGCTAGTAACACCATCAGTGCATTGTTGAATTTTCTTTCTTTCTGCCTATTAAGAGCCAACTGAAGAGAGAAAGCGACAGGAAGAAGTGGACAAGGGGAAGAATTGGTAGAAAAGAGATTTATGATTCCACTGACACACACTTCACTCTCCCAATGGAGAAAATGCAATGAAAGGCAAACACCTCTTTTAACGTATGTCCAGAAAGCTGAATTAAACAACATCAGGAAGGCATGAATTCCTGACCTTGTTCTCCTTTTTCCCCTTTTAATCCTTGAATTCCATCTCGGCCGTCTCGTCCTGGTATCCCTTTTTCAGCTGGTTCACACACCACCAAGGAACAAGCATTCCAGCTATGGATGACTTTCTGTGGTGCTGGGCTGGACACCAATGCCACTGCTGACACTAAAGTGCAAAAGAGCAGGACCACTAGCATTGCTGAAAAATAGGACCTGAAAGAAGAAAAAAGTGACTGAGAAGGAGAAATAGGTAAAAATATGGGATGTAGGACATGTGAGATTCAGCTGTTGGTCAACTGAAGTTGGCAATTTGACATGCAAGGATATGTTTCAATTGGAGTTTGCAATATGACAAAGACTGTCTAATCTCTTCTTAAAAACCTCCATTGATGGAGCACCCACAATTTCTGAAGGGAAGCTGTTTCACTGGTTAATTGTCTTCACTGTTAGGAAGTTTCTCCTTACTTCTAGGTTGGGTCTCTCCTTGATTAGTTTCCAACCATTGCTTATTGTCCTGCCTTCAGGGGCTTTGGAAAAAAGGTTGACCCCTCCTTTTCTTTGTGGCAACCCCTCAAATATTGGAGGACTGCTCTCATGTCCCCCTTTGTCCTACTTTTCTCTAGACTGGCCATCCCCAGTTCCTGCAACCGTTCTTCCTATGTTTTAGTTTCCAGGCCTTTAAATCGTCTTAGTTGCTCTTCTTTGCACTTTTCCCAAAGTCTCAACCTCTTTTTTGTAATGTGGTGATCAAAGCTGGATGCAATATTCCACATGTGGCCTTACTAAGACTTTATAAAGGGATACTAATACTTTATGTGATCTTGATTCTATGCCCACCCCCCGTTTCACAGGTGTCTTTTTGTACCTATTTCTCTGGTATAAACTTTTAAGAAGGGAATTTTCTTTATTGTGCCTCTTAGCTATTTGTGCCTGTTAGTAGCTAATTGATGGTAGAAATCATGCCTTGAGAGAATACAATATGTGTGTTGCACCAACTTTCTTATCTCTCTTTGCAGTAAAATACAGGAACTGTTTGTTAGAATACAAATCAGAACTTTGGAGTAAGTTGCAAATCAAAGCTACGCAAGCGCCTTTCAAGATTTTGTCTGCCTTATGTTTATGCCCATGAGTTTTGATGTTGGGATGTTTTTGTTTTCTTATCAGTGGTAGGATGATTCTCTCTTCTGGGATCTCCGTTAATGCTTACCCATGCTCAAACTGTCTTTGGTCAACATTCAGGGTTGGGCTGCTGGGGGTTTGCAGGGGTTTGGGAGATCCTCTAGCTAAGATTCTGTGCAGTTCAGAGAACCCCCAAATCCCATTCCTGGCTGGCCCTGCCCACCCCTCCCTCCCAGGAGTCCCCACGCGGCCCGTTTTGGATGTAGGTAAGTGTAGGGCACGTGTGAAAGCTCAGGGAGGGTGAAAAACAGGCCTTCCGGAAGTTTGGGAAGATTGGGAATGGACCTGTTTCTTGCTTCCAGAGAGCTTCCGGAGCCTGGGGGCCATTTTTGCCTTTCCAGAGACTCACAGAAAGTCTCCGGAGCCCAAGGTGGGAAAAAATGCCCCCCTCAACATGGTGCAGGAGGCCACCTAGGCCATGCCCACCATGGCCACGCCCACCCAGCAAACCAACATTTGCTAAAATGTTTGAAGCCCACCCCTGTCAAGATTTTGCATGTAAAGTTCTCTGAACTCTTCTAAGTAGAAGAGAGACCAGTCAGTCACTGTAACCTGTTTGCTTTGGAGAAATGAAATGTTGTCTGGATCTCTCGAGAGACATTGGTGTTTTGGAAGAAGATTTTCCACCAAGTTTGAATGGAATCAGTGCAGCACAATTGATAGACCCATTGGAGAATTCAAGACCCTGCCAAGTCTCAGATCCCATCAAGGCTTTTCCCACAAGGTAGGGGTAGGGTTTCCTGCTTGGGTGGAGGGTTGGACTAAATGACCTACAAGATCCCTTCCAACTCTGTTATTCTTTTGTCATGCCGGAAGAGTTCTGATAGAGAGTTGAACCAGTTGATAAATCATATTACCTGGTGCTTTTACCCCCCTGTCAATGTCCTTGCAACATTCAACCTCTTTCTTCTCATATTTTCTCCAAATAAGGAACTGAAAATTACAACATTCTGTACAATGCAGCAGAAAAGCCACTAAATCTTTAAAGTATTTGAGGAAGCTCTTCAGATACCTTGGCAACACTGATTCCCTGATTCCACTGCTTTGAAAGAGATTCATTTGGTGAATCTACTTTGGGAGGGAGGGTTGATTGATGCTTCATTGAATCAAATTTCCCATTCCAGGATTTGCAAAGCTCGATTTACCAGTTATCTAACTGCACGCTACTGCTATATTCTGCTCACTACTAGGTAGAGAAATAAAACTTGAAGATGACACCATAACCTGATTGGCTTACAGGCAGGCTGGTATTAGAAATTCTTCAAGGGGTATTGTTTAAAGATAATGAGGTAAATGTAGAAGAACCCCAACAAAATAAATTGATAAAACAGTACAATCTGTATTGATATATAAAATAATATATTATAATTATAATGAGCACCTTAGGGCCAGTTGGAAGTTAGAAGATAAAAATTTTGTATGTAATCGTATTATTACAGTGAGCACTATATGAAAAACATGTTAACCCAGTCATTGCACTGTCCACAAAAAATGCTGGTTGTTAAATTCTGGATTTTGGGGCCACAATTATAGTCCCACAAACCAGGGATTGCTATCATAGCAATAGCAATAGCACTTAGACTTATATACCATTTTACAGTGCTTTATAGCTCTCTGTAATGGCTTGCAGAGTCAGCCTCTTGCCCCACAACAATCTGGGTCCTCATTTTACCCACCTCGGAAGGATAGAAGGCTGAGTCAACCTTGAGCTTGGTGAGATTTGAACTGCCAAATTGCAGGCAGCCGGCAGTCAGCAGAAGTAGCCTGCAGTACTGCACTGTAACCACTGCACCACTGTGGCTCATAATCCTTCTTCTTGATCCCAATTCTAAAGTAAATTGATTAAAAATTAAAGCCCAGGAATCTAAAATGAATAGGGTCTTCATTTGATCGGATGAAGAGACTTTGTTCCTTGATTGATAGGTAAATATAGCCAAACCAGCTTGGTTTTGCTCAGAAAACTTAGTACGCTCATTTTTCCTCTTCTTCTGTGAAATTCTGAAAAGTTACACAAAACTCCAATCTTTTGCTGCAGGCCTCCTAAGGAAGTCTTAACTGACCAGCTGTGTTTTAAATCAAGGTGTTCGACAAAGCGATAAAAACACAGACAAATTATACTGTCACTGGATGCAGAGCCATGAAAGCTGAAGATAATTCTGAGATAAGCCCAGAGAGATCTAGAATCAGATATGGAAAGCATTTAGTAATCCAAAAGCAGCTTTTCAATGACTTAGGAAGAACTAGGACCGGTTGAAATTAATCAAAGCCGTAGAGCAAAGGCAAAAGATCAACTTTTATAAGGAAGTAGTGGCAATATAATCAATACAATCTATTTCATGAGCACAGTTCATTTTCCCATTTTCCCCAAAGACCCACCAGAAAAGGAGAAAGCAAAACCAGATTCACTCACTTGGCAATTTCAGACATTCTGAGAGGACCTGAATAGAGATTATGCACTAAAGGGCTTAGCTGTCCTTTTAAAGAACATGAGTTAAGTAACATCAGCTCCAGTTTCTCAATCATATGACCTTACTGAAAATCTATGAGGAATTCATCCAAGTGGATGGCAGATACAAAGGGGAAAAAAAAGATTTCCCCATTTCTTGCCACTTGAGAAAAAGATGGAATCAGTATTTTAGAGAACAAAGACAAGAGCTCAAATATGCATACTATTTTGACTATTCTAGAAGAACAACTAAGCTTAAATCATTTGATCACTTGAGCAGCCTGCTTGCTAGGAATGAGATCCAAGGCTCAGATTTTCTTCATTGTATTAATGGACCCGCTGAACTTAAAGTAAGAACAGAGCAATTTTAGGAAATTGCTACTATCTTTGAGTTTCTCAATGAGTAAATGAGATTAGTTCTGCTCCAGTCATGATCCTTCCCAGGTATTAAAGTCTGAAAGAAAGGTTTTCCAAAAGAAGAAGACATTTCAGAGATGGGATTGCTTTGAGAGTATGGAATACATTCTCCTGGATTGCTTTGAGAATATGGAATACATTCCCGCATAGCATTTCATTCACATACAGTAGTCATTCAAACTGATGCAAAAATAATCTCTGCTAAAGATGCTAGAGATAAAGTTGATACCAAATGATGCTAGAGATAAAGTTGATACCAAATCTCTGCTAAAGATGCTAGAGATAAAGTTGATACCAAATGAACCTAAGATGTTTGAGGGGATTGACATATTCTCCAAAAGATCAGAAGGAAGGGCATGAAGTAATGGGTGGAAGCTTATTAAAGAGAGACTCAACCTAGAAATATGGAGAACTTTCCTGACCGTGAGAACAATCAATGGAATAGCTTGCCTCCAGAAGTTCAGAGTGCTTCATTGCTGGAAATTTTCCAACCATTTGACTGGGATGGTATAAGGTCTCATTCAGCTTTATGATTCTATGTTCTATCTAATGTAACGTGTATATGGTTTTAACCTTAACCTTTCCCATCTTGTGGGCAGGAAAGCATAACCACGTCATCTGGTTCACATGTGTTTCTTCACACGATCCAACAAGTATTCTGTCTGTCTGAATCAACAAATTATTACAGATCATATGTAATTTGCCTGAGGTCAATCGTATGTGCAGAGTATTACCAGGTTGTAATCTTGAAGAGAAGATGGGAGAAGGCCGACTCCGCTGGCATGGACATGTCCAGAGAGCAGCACCTTCCACCATGGGCAAGACTGCCTACCAACTGTGGATGACTTTGCAGGCGCCCAAACTAGAGATGGCAAGACACCATCAACAAAGATATGTTTGCCTGCACCCTGGAGACTCAGCTGACCATGCAAAGTGATGTTCAATAATACAAAAAGAGGAGCCTGCACCTGTGGGAATTTGCTAGGAAGAAGGTGGAGGTAGTGGAGGAGGAAGAGGAGGAGGCGGAGGAAGAAGAAGATTATGATTATGATTACCAGGTTATAATCTTAGACTTTATTATCTGGAAATAACATCTATTGAATCCAAAGGGGTTCATGTCCAAATAAATGCAAACACAATCGCACTCTCTGTCTTCCTTAAGAAGAAGCCCTGATTTTAGGCAGGAGAGCATTTTGGAAATTAAATATGAGAATCCAACCGTGCTGTCACGGAGGATGTCAAGCTTTCCTCCATGATTTCACAAGATGTTCTTCCCACATCCACCACAAAAGAATTTTGCAAGTTTCTGGTTTGGTTGCAACCGCTCCTTGGAGAAATGGGGCTCTCTTGAATAAGCAATTCTGCTGCAAAAATTGTGCAATTTGGTGTTCTTTCTGGAGGGCTTCAGGAACTCCAAGTATTTTATAATCACTAATGTACAATTCTGTCCACACCCTACTGAGACATGTACCTATGGACATAGTGTCACACTATTATTTTCTTTTAACAATAGTATCCCAACAGATATTCAAAAGCTAAATTGTTCACAGAAGCCCTGATCTGTGAGAACTTGGACTTCAAGGGCACTGAACAAATTTAGAAATTGGCTGTTATCATTTTGCCAGTTAGACTCAGAATTAGGAAACTAAGACTTAATAGAAAAGAACAGTTGCATTAATTGCACAACAATTGGACAAGCTTACCATAGTTGCAACTGGAAAATGTGAGCATCCAAAACCAAGCCAAGTCCAAAAATGCTAGAGAATTCCTGGAAGCCTGTCACTCAAACAAATCAGACGTGTCAGAAATGGTGTAGGGTCTCCCGCTTGGGCACGGGGTTGGATTAGATGACCTACAAGGTCACTTCCAACTCTGACTATCTGTTATCTGTTACATCAGCAGGAACATAGAAATAAACCACATTTACATATCATTCAAAAAAGAGAATCAAAAGCTAAAAAGGATACAAAAAACAAACAAACAAGTCCAAAACACTTCTTCACCAGCAATCAATACCCAGATAATCAGTTTCATTTTCTAAGCTCTCCAGAATTTTAACTTTCACTTCTTGACTTCTTTCATTTCATTCTTTCATTTTGCTTATTGTTTTAAAAGTTGATTAACAGTTGGGATGCTAATTTATTTCAATCTCTTGCTGGACTTTAATTGCTTTCTCTCTCTCTCTTTTTCTTCTGAAATATGTTGTTCTGCTGAAATTGGAATATGTTATTTCACAATGTATGGCTCTAACTCTTTTCAGTTTTCTGCAATTTCAGCACAAGTCTGATTTTCTGATAGATATTGGGTCAAGTTTAGAGAAATTGAAGATTTCATTGCAAATTAGACCTTATCAATTAACTAAGAGCATCCCTGTGTCTTGCAAAACTGGAACTTGATTTTTTTTAACCTTCCAGATCAAATATATTGTCTGGTTTATATAATGTCAGTTTTTTTAATACTTCAAATAGTATCCCCAAAATAATCTCAAAGTAGTTAAATCAGGGATGTCCAACCTTGACAATCTATGGACTTCAACCCCCAGAATGCTGGCTGGGAAATTCTGAGAGTTGAAGTCAACAAATTTTAAAGTTGCCAAGGTTGGACACCCCTGGATTAAATGATACTCCTGGAGTGTTGTTCCAGAACTTACATATTAACAAAACATGGAGCCTTCCATACTTAGGAAATGTGAATATGAATCAATAAAATCTTGTGGGTAGTTTGTGTTTCCATCATAGAAAACCTTATTTTTCATAAGCTTTCTGGAAAAGAAATAAGCTTTCTGGAAAATAAATGAGAAGAAAATAGAACAGTGTGCTGATATTTGTAGCAGTCGACAATCTAGAACACAACTGAGTTTACTGGGTAAAAATATCTATGGGATCATTTGGTTTTAACTTTAGCATTTTGGGTGAATCTAGTCACTGTGTAGATGGGCATCTTTTAGTCAGCACTCTTTTGGGTCTCTTTATGTGTGCATGTCTGTCTCTACTACCAGCCCAAACACTCCAGCCAAATTCACTTAAAAATAGTGATTGTTTTCAATGGCTTTGTTTTCACTTCTTTTGTTGGAGGAGAAATTAAGCTGTAAAACAGGCCCTTTAATGAGATAATTAAGGTTTATTGAATACATTGTGATAGACTACAAACATGTGGTTCCAGAGTATGAATAATAAATACTTGTTCACTGATGATGATTGGATGTTTTCTGAAGACTTTGCTAATGGAAATAAGTAGTCTACTATTATTTGGGGGTTCACATGGTTAATGCAGAGACATATAAACAGAAAGACTCACAAAAATGTTGCGGACTAGAACACAATGTATATTGAGTGGTAGAGTCAGGTAATTCAATTCTGACCCAACAGAAGATTTTCAATAGAATGTTGAACATAGAATCGATGAGGTCCCTTCCAGTCCAATTCTCTGGCAGGAGATCCTATCTCATTCCAAGCAAATGGCTATCCAGTCTCTTCTTAAAAACCTCCACAGATGGAGCATCCACAACTCATGGATGTAAACCATTCTACTGATTAATTATTCTCATCATGAATAGATTTCTCCTTAGTTCTAGGCTGTTTCTCTCTTTAATGAGCTCCCACCGATTAATTTTTGTCCCAACTCTGTAGTCATACCTAGCTCTGTTCATGTATGACTTAGCCTCCAGACCTTTTTATTGAATAATAGTGCTAATCTTCTATGGGAACAATGAATACTCTGCAATTAGACTCAACCAGTATTCCCATTACTATGATGCCTATCATAATCCAGGAAATAAATTTATATATTTTTTAAAAAATCACTTCAGCCCATAAAGTATTCTTTGTCCTTATAATGTCTTATAACTCTAATTCGCCATGATCTTTTGGAGTGATATTATAATTTAGTCATCTTTGTTTTGGCAAATTGAAGAGGTTTAAAGGCACCAGCATGAAACTCAAGGAGCTGATAGATAAAGGAGCTAATATGTTTACCTGAGCAAAACTATAGAGAGATTGTTTCAAAGGATAAGTTTTCTGCCTTCCTTGATCCAGTTGTGAAATGAAGGAGATTTCATGGCTATGATATGATGAAGATTGACAAATGGGGAGGGTATCAGAGAACTGGCAATAGAATGAAGAACTAAATGTTGAAATTACACAGTCCTCTGGTAATTTATTGGGTTTTTTTCAAGAGTCTTTTCCTAAAACCATGTGACCAATTCATTTCAAAACAAGTATTACATTGTAAGTCTAAGAATGTTAATCAAAGAATGTTGAATATCTTCTTCTTGAAGTGATGCTAAGCATTTTAGAAAACTTTGATTAACATTCTTAGACTTACAATGTAGAAGATAAAATTTGTAGCTCAGGGTTGAACTGTGGGGTCCTTGGTGCAGGTATGTCATGGCCAAGCTAGGTAATCTCATTAATGCACAAATGATTTGTTTGCTTGTTTGTTTGTCAAACATGTGCAAGATAACAAGTATAAGTATGAACATAAACAGGAACAAAGGGAGTAAATACAGATAAATGGGGATAGTATGACAGGGACGGTAGGCATGCTGGTGTGCTCATGCACGTCCCCTTTAAGGACCTCTTAGGAATGGGTGAGGTCCATGGTAGACAGTTTGAGGTGGAAGCTGTGAGGGGTTAAGGCTGTAACAACCGAATCAGGTAGGGAATTCCAGGCATTGTCCACTCTGTTGCTGAAGTCATATTTTCTGCCGTCGAGTTTGAAGTGGTTTACCTTGAGTTTGTATTGGTTGTTTGCTTGTGTATTATTGTGATTGAGTCTGAGGAAGTTGTTGACAGGCAAGACATTGTAGCAGAACTATGCTTAGATTGGATCGTAGGTGGTGCAGTTCCAGATTGACCAAGCCTAAAATTTCAAGCCTGGAGGCATAAGGGATTCTAATGTAAGTAGAGGAGTGTTACCTAATTTGGTAAGGAAGCATCTGCAAGAAAACCACCAAGCTCAGAGAGCTCCACAGCTTTAGAAAAATAGGTTCATGTTAACTTGAGCATAGCTTTTTCAGCACTGGTGCCAGCAGCTGGAATTCTTCTCTAGCTGTGGCATCTTTGAATGGCCTTTTTGGCCTCCCCGCAGAATATGAGGTCGCCAGATCAATGAACCATCATTTTACATGTCCCGGTGGTGCCTTCAATTTTGCACCAGCTATGGCACTATGGACATTTTATTTTAGATCAAGTGCTTTTTGGTATCTTTGGAGTCTCGGTTTAGTTTTCTGCAAGGAAGAATAACAAGATGTTTTGAAGAAAAAATCTTCAGAATTTAAGTGTCTATGGAGATTCTTAGTCCTCCAGGTCATGGTTGTCCGAAAGGTGTTTTTTTTCAAGAGATAATTGGACTTTCTGGTTTTTCTTTGAAGACATTTCACTTGTCCTCCAAGAAGCTTCTTCAGCTCTTGGACGAGAAGTGAAACGTTTTCAAAGAAAAACCAGAAAGTCCAGTCACCTCTCGAAAAAAAGCACATTTGGTTCAGAATTTAAGGGACAGCAAATGACACAGGAAGAAAAATACCAACATGTTCTTATGCACAGTGGTTTGCTTGGTATTACCATGTATTTTGAAGTTCACTATGCAGCTGTATTATGGGTGCAGAAACGTGATTTACTTATTTTGCATGAATGTAAATGATCTGGTTCTAACATGCTAAAAATATGCAAAATATTTGATTTGATTATGTGCCCTTCAGTTGGAGTCAACTGTTAGGGACAATAGGTAGATTTTCTCCATGACAATCTTTCAGGTCACCTGAGGATGCCTCCATTATCATTAAAACTGAAGTCCATCAATCTTGTTGCTGGTCATCCTCTTCTTTTTCCTTTCACGTTTCCCAGCATTATAGTTCCCCTCCCCCGAGAGTTAGATCTTCACCTAAAGTGTCCAAAATAGGATAATTTGAACCGGATCGTTTCAGTCTTGAGTGAGAACTCTGGGGTTGATTTCACCAATGATCCATACATAGGTTTTCTTAGCTTTTGCAATACCTAAATTCAAAAGCATCCGAATTTTTCCTATCCTGCTTCTTCAAAGTCCACCATTGCTTCCATAAAGGGTCACAAGGAAAGCCCTGGCTTACATAACTGAGATCTTTGTAGGTATAAACAAACCAACATATCTGGCCTGGAGGGTTAAAAAAATCAGGTTCTTGTTATGCAAGAAATCACAAGATTTTAATATTTCTTTTTCCAAGGCCTTCCTAACTGTTCCATCAAGTTCTACCTCATCTACAGGGCATTTCTTGACTGCTCGTTTCTTTACCACTGATAGTTGATCCTGAAAGGGAAAAGCTATTCACCACCTTGACGTCTTCATTACCCATTCTAAATATTAAATATGTGGGAGTGTAAAACTATACATAATTTGATTACTGCAAATGCATATTTTCACATTTGACTTTCTGCAGGCTGGTTAAAAGAATTAGGGAAGTACAAAAAGTTTGACAATCCTAGGAAATACAAGAGAAAATAAAGTTTGACTGGAAGGCCGGTAAGCATGTAGAAAGTACAGAAATAAAATCTGCTATCAGGCTGGATGTGTTGAAAAGCATTGTGAAAGTAGACACTGTTAATACAATCCATCAAAATTAAGAAATACACACACACACACACACACACATCATAATATATAATATATATTGTACTCCATGTTGATCTTGCTAAGATACTTCAAGATGAAAACTGGCTATTAGGGATGGTCAAAACATTTCAAATTTCAAACATGTGACGATTAAAATGCTCCATTGTTAAGCTGGAAGCAATTGTTTTAGCTTGAAATGGACGGTTCCAACTATTCTGGAAATTTTCTAACATCTTCTTTTTAGCCCGAACACCCATTTCGCTACTTAAATCCAGCTGAAGCTCAAAACATTTATGGGAGGACAAAACAGCCCAAGCATTTCAAATCTGAAATATTCTGCAAACCTTTTAACTTCTGTGTTCTTCACAGTATTCCCAACAAATGGTGATTCAGCTTATAGAAATGGAGAAACAGAGGAGACTAACAGAATAACAGAGTAGGAAGGGACCTTGGAGGTCTTCTAGTCCAACCCCCTGCTCAATCAGGAGACCCTATTACCATTCTAGACAAATGGTTGTCCAGTTTCTTCTTAAAAGCCTCCGTAATGGAGCACCCACAACTTCTGAAGACAAATCATTCCACTGATTAATTGTTCTCACTCTTAGGAAATTTCTCCTTAGTTCTAGGTTGATTCTCTCCTTTGCTTCTTCTCCTGCCTTCAAGTGCTTAAGTTGACCCCTTCTTCTCTTGCAGCCCCTCAAATATTGGAAGATTGCTGTCCTGTCACTTCTACTTCTTCTTTTCACTGGACTCAATGTACCAAATTTCTGTAAATATATTCTTCATATGTTCTAGCCCCAATTCTAAAACCTATAAACCAAATAATTAAAGAATTTCTGGAAGATTAAATTCAAACTACCAGTATTTTACTTTGTGTTTAGTTTATTACTCATTGGCAACCTTGAGTTGAAAGTCACCATAGTCAATTTCTTAACACACACACACACACACACACACACATTCTGCTCTGGATTATCCTTGATGCTTGCTTGTGTAAGCATGACTCATAAGCATATTAGGTATTAAGCCTCACACAATTGCTCTTGTGTGGACTGGAGGATTAATTCTTTCTTTGTTAACCACCTCCAGTTCCCCTTCTCCATCTCCACTTAGAGGGAGGAAAAATTGAGGCGGGGATACTTCCTGCTTCAGATATCCCTTCCTTAAATATGGAATAGTAAGGAAAGAACCAGCAGTTTCATAAAATTTTCATCCTCTTTAATTGGTTGTAATGATGGCTGGTAATCAATACACAACCTGAATTTTGGGTTGCTTTCAATTCTGTTCATGCACTTGAAGGGTTTTTTGTTGTTCAGTTGTGTCTGTCTCTTCATGACCCCATGGACCATAGCATACTGGATTCCCCCAATTTTCCATTGTCTCCCAGAGTTTGCCCAAATTTATGTTCATTGCATTGATGACACCATCTAATCATCTCATTCTCTGCTGTCTCCTTCTTCTTTTGCCTTCTATCTTCTCCAACATCAGGGTCCTCTCCAAGGAGTCCTCTTCTTCTCATTTGGTAGCCAAAGCATCTGAGCTTCAGCTTCGGTCTCTGTCCTTCCAAAGAAGATTGATTTCCTTCAGGATTGGCTGGTTGGACCTCCTTGCAGTCCAAGGGACTCTCAGGAGCCTTCTCCAACATCACAATTTGAAAGCATCAAATCTTCAGTGCTCAGCCTTCCTCATGGTCCAATTCTTGCAGCTATTCAGTATTACTAGGAAAACCCAATAATTTATACTTATTATATTTTAATGCTTATTTAGTGTGACTTGAATGGACATGGCTGGGAATTAAACTAAGAAGCAAAGTAGGTTTGCAAACCAAGCGTCCTTGATCACTCATTAAATCTTTGCTAGTTCAGGTATGAAAAGGATAACAGATAACAGATATCCAGAGTTGGAAGGGACCTTGTAGGTCATCTAGTCCAACCGTCTGCCCAAGCAGGAGACCCTACACCATTTCTGACATGTGGCAATCCAGTCTCTTCTTGAAAGCCTCCAGTGATGGCGCCCCCACAACTTCTGAAGGCAACTTCTGTTCCATGATGATTCTCACTGTCAGAAAATTGCTCCTTATTTCCAGGTTGAATATCTCCTTGTTCAGTTTCCATCCATTTTTCCTTGTCTGGCCTTCAGGTGCTTTGGAAAATAGCTTGTCCCCTTCTTCCTCTCTGTGACAGAACCTCAACTATTGGAAGACTGCTATCATGTCTCCCCTGGTCCTTCTCTTCACTAGACTAGTCAGGCCCAGTTCCTGCAACTGTTGTTCATATGTTTTAGTCTCCAGTCCCCTAATTATCCTGGTTTTGTGAATGAAGGATTTGTAAAGGATTAAGCTTGGGTTAAGATTCAAGAAGCTGCCCAGAGAGCAACAAGAACTAAGATCTACTAGTGCAATAAAACCTTCTTATAAAGCTTAATATGGATGAAAGAAAATTGATTACGATTAACATAAATGGATTTAATTTGGCTATTAAAAGAAGAAAAGTTTTCCATAAATTAGAGAAATTAAAATTTGACAATTTGCCTACAAGAAGTACATATTAAAAAAATAACAGGAATATATATTGAAACAAAAAAAAAGGGGGGGGGGAAATTATTCATGTTGTTGACACAATGTAAAAAAGGAGGTGTGGTCTTATATATTAGAGATACAATCTTGGCAGAATTAATCTACACAGATGACGATGGAAGGATATTGATGGTAGAAATTGTTGAAAGAAATATCCTTCTGGGTTCAGTTCCAAGTGGGGAAAAAGACACTGGAAACATGGAGGCTGCTTGGAAGGTTTAATGGTTACAGGGCCTCATGGCCTGGAGCTCCAGAGAAGAATGATCACATGCTTCAAGGTGAGAAGAGAAGAAAAAGAAAAGGGTTGAGGTGCTGAGAGTGCTGGGTTTTATACCCTCTGTTGGGATTTGAATTGGAGCTTGTATTCTAATTAGTTGTCAGACTCCCAGGGGCGGGGGTCTTAACTTTGTAGGCTGTCCTGAGTGCAAGGCTAGATCAAGCGGGTGATTATGCTCTTAAAAGGGCTTTTGGCAATTGCTATAGCTTTTATCTGGAGTTCCTTCTTATGTTAAGTATTCTGGCCCAGGCCTTAATGGCCCACCCATTAACAACAAAGGTGGGGGTGAGATTCTGCTTCTGAGGTGAGTTTCTACTTCTTGAGAGACTATTCTTTTTAGGAGAAATATTCTGCCTTTTTAATATTTCCTAGGCTATTTCAATTTTTCTAGGAGAGGGGTGGATGCTAACTTTCTACAATCCCTCATTTTTATTTTTTTTGGGAAAACACATGAGAGTTTTGACAAAAGATTAAAAGGTGATCAGATCAGGGAGACTTGATGGGTGCTTTTAATTTTTTTTTTTTCTGATGCAAAGGAAAAGCATTGAAAAAGAGGCAACAGAAAAGGATTCCTTCAGTAGCTCCCAAAAGCTTTCAACCATAAAGGTGTGGGAAAACTTCTGGTTTTTTGTTTTTTTTAAACAGTATCCAATTTTCATGCCAAATAATTTTCAAATGTTTGATGTACTTTTTGTGAGCTTACAGTCAGGTTGTAAACACAAGCCTCTACCTTCTTCACAACCTTTAAATTACAGGCTGCCCATATCCAAAGTTATTTATTATTTATTTATTTATTATTATATTTATATACCACCCTTCTCCAGGAGGACTCAGGGTGGTGCACAGCCAACAATAAAACTTTGTTACAATTTACAAAAGTTAAAAATAAATTAAATATTTTAGGCTGTTTAAAATTATACCCTCCCCCAATAAGTTATTAAAACCCAAATTTTAAAATCCAGATTAAAACACAAATACTAAATTAAAAATCCCATTTCAGCCTAGGCCGGCCTGCTCGAAGAGCCAGATTTTTAATGCACGTCTGAAAGCTCTCAGGTCCATATTATTGCGTATTTCTGGAGGCAGATCATTCCAGAGGGCGGGGGCCCCCACAGAGAAGGCCCTACTCCTAGGGGCTGCCAGCCGACACATAGAAGCCGACGGCACCCGAAGAAGGCCCTCCCTGTGGGAACGCACAGGTCGATGGGAGACTACCGGCAGAACGCGGTCATGCAGATAACCTGGCCCAATGCTATGGAGCGCTTTAAAGGTCAAAACCAGAACCTTAAAGCGAACCCGGAAAACCACCGGCAGCCAATGCAGCTCGCGCAGGAGAGGCGTCGCATGGTAGCTTCGTGACGCCCCCACAACCACCCGCGCGGCCGCATTTTGTACCAGTTGGAGTCTCCGGGTGCTCCCCACAGGGAGCCCCATGTAGAGAGCATTACAGTAGTCCAGGCGAGAGGTGACAAGGGCGTGAGTGACCGTACATAAGGCGTCCCGATCCAGAAAGGGCCGCAACTGGTGAATCAGGCGAACCTGCTAAAAAGCCCCCCTGGAGACGGCCATAATATGATCTTCTAAAGACAGCCGTGCATCCAGGAGGACGCCCAAATTGCGAGCCCTCTCTGTGGGGGGTAAGATCTCTCCCCCAATAGCCAGCGACGGAGTCAGCTGACTATATTGGGGCGCCGGAAACCACAGCCACTCAGTCTTGGAAGGGTTGAGCCGGAGCCTGTTCCCACCCATCCAAATCCGCACGGCCTCCAGGCACCGGGACATAGCCTCCACAGCATTGTTGGGGTGGTTTGGGGTGGAGATGTAATGCTGGGTATCATCCGCATACAGATGACACCGCACCCCAAAACCACGGATGATCTCCCCCAGCGGTTTCACATAAATGTTGAACAAAAGAGGGGAGAGGACCGACCCCTGAGGCACCCCACAAATGAGGGGCCTAGAGGTGGACCTCTCCCCCCCCGTCAACACAAATTGCGAGCGGTTGGAGAGGAAGGAGGAGAACCATCGCAGGACAGCTCTTCCAATCCCCAACCCCTCCAACCGCCGCAATAAGATACTATGGTCGATAGTATCAAAAGCTGCTGAGAGATCTAACAGGACCAGGACAGAGGAATACCCCCTGTCACGGGCCCTCCAGAGATCATCAACCAATGCGACCAATGCTGTTTCGGTACTATGCCCGGGCCTGAAGCCCGATTGGAAAGGATCGAGGTAAATCGCTTCCTCCAGATACTGAGGGAGTGACGTGCCACCACACTCTCAACAACCTTCACTAGAAAAGGAAGGTTGGAGACTGGACGATACTTATTTAAAACAGCCGGGTCCAGGGCAGGCTTCTTGAGGAGGGGCCGAACCACTGCCATTTTCAAGGCATTAGGGAGTGACCCCTCTCTCAACGAAGCGTTGATAATCCTCTGGAGCCAGCCTTGTGTCACCTCCCTGGTGGTCAAAACCAACCAGGAGGGACATGGGTCCAACAAACATGTGGTGGTATTCAGCCCCCCCAGCAACCTGTCCACACTCTCAGCATTCACATGGACAAACTCTTCCCAGATAATAGTCTCAAGACTTGCCCCGGACACCTCCTCCGGGACCATCCAATTGGAATCCAACCCACCCCGGATCTGAGCGATTTTGTCATGCAGAAATCGGGAAAACTCCTCTGCCCTGCCCTGCAAGACGTCCTCCGGTGCTCTTGGCTCAAGCAGGGAGTGGGTCACTCTAAACAGAGCGGCAGGCCAATTTTCTGCCAACGCAATAAGGGCGAAGAAATGAGAACGCTTCGCCACCTCTATCGCCACAAGGTAGGTCCTAATATAGGACCTCACCTGTGTTCAGTCGGACTCAGCGCGGCTAGCCCTCCAAACACTCTCCAGACGTCTTTTCCGGCACTTCATCTCCCGCAGCTCCTCCGTAAACCACGGAACTGGATGGGATCTATGCCGGGTCAGAGGTCGCAAAGGCACAACTCGGTCCAGAGCCTTGGCAGACAACCTATCCCAGGTGGCCACCAAGTCTCCAGCCGAGTTATGAGCCAGAGTCTCGGGAAATGGCCCAAGCTCCCTCTGGAACCGCTCAGGGTCCATCAGGTGCCTGGGGCGGAACCATCTGCACGGCTCCGCCTCCCTGCGGTGGGGGGTGGCAGTACAGAAGTCAAGCCTAAGAAGAGAATGATCTGACCATGACAAGGGTTTTATGGTTAAGTCCCCAAAGCTACAATCATTCAACCACTGACCAGAGACAAAAATCAGGTCCAGCGTGTGTCCTCCTATATGAGTGGGGCCAGAAACTAATTGGGTCAGGTCCATGGCCATCATGGAAGCCATAAACTCCCGAGCTACCCCAGAGGTTTCCACAAGCGAAGGCAGGTTGAAACTCCCCATGACTAAAATCCTAGGGGTCCCAACCGCCAGCTTGGCTATCACCTCGAGGAGTCCAGGCAGGGCCAGTGACACATGGCAGGGAGCCAGGTATGCTATCAAAAGGCCCACCTGAACCCCCTGTCCCCACTTCACAAAGAGAGACTCACAACCAGCCGTCTGAGGAACAGTGACCTCCCTAGGACAAAAGACCTCTCTAATAAGCACCGCCACCCCACCACCCCTTCCCTGAGACCTAGGCTGATGAAATGCTAAGAAACCTGGTGGGCACATCTCCTTCAGAGGAATACCACCCTCTAGGCCCAACCAGGTTTCAGTAATGCCTACCAGGTCCACGCCCTCTTCCTGAGTAAGATCGCAAATCACAGGGGCTTTATTCACAACGGACCTGGCATTGCACAGCATCAGCCAGATACTCAGGGCCCGAGGCTCTGGACAACCAGGCCTGCAGGATGGGTGAAGAGGGTCGGAGTGCGCTACTGCTTGAAGACAGCAACTGCGCGATCCCACAACCTGGTATGGCCCTCTACCCCCGCCATATCTGCCCCTCCCACTTACTGTGCCAATAGAACTGGCCCCCGGCATCCCGCCCCCTGTCCGCCCCCTCAACGCATACCCCTCTGAGCCCTCCCAGACATGCATGCCAGCCTGGCTATCCCCAGATCCTCGCGGGTTGTCCCCCAAACCCGGTTCGGATTTCCCCAACCCCCTTAAAAACCCCATTAAAAATCTACAAACCCCAGAATTCCGCCCCAACACGTTTCCTGCGGCCGCAGTTATGGTTCCTACCTGCCTAGCTCTTAGCTTCCAGGGTTTGTGAGGCTAAATTGAGATTAGCCAGTGTGCAACCAGGCTTTTTAGTATTTTTAAAGTTACACACAATGAGCCCTGGGACTTCTATTCATGAGACCACCAGTGCAACATATTCTGCTTTATTGAGCAACTGGGCAGCATCATTTGTGAATTACAGTCAGGACTTGGGGTTTGGAGATCTCTTTGCTGCTATCTCTTCAGGAATTGCCTGAGGGAGATGCCCTCTCCCCCATGGAATTAGCAGTGTAATATGACTGCTTGGGCCTTAGTGCCTCAGAGCAGCAAACAAAAACAAAACAAATAAAAAAAACACATTAAAACAAAGCTAGGAGCAGCTTTTTGTGGAGGTAGGTAAAAAAGGGTTAGCCTCTATCTAATTCTAAATGGTGTGTCTCTTTGTGTGTGCCTGTGTATGCAGCTAGTTTTACAATACAAACATACTGGACAATTTTCCCTCCCACCAGACAGAAGTACAAGGTGTTCAGAACTTGCTGGGCCAGCCACTCTCAAATACAATCCTTACATGAGTACATCAAACTGGTTACAATATAAATAATACAAGAAAGAAAACATTACAATAGATTTCACATTACAATGAATTTTCAGTTACAATGAATTTCCATCCTCCCCCCATAATCTTTCTGTCTTCTGGGGATTGAAAAGAGTCTTTTAGTCTTTTACTGGTCCATCTTAGGGTCCTTTCCTTCACGTCTCTGGGTGGCATAGGCTTGGCGTGGTGGTATGGGTGGTCAGTCAGGCTTGGGAAGGTCTGCCCACTCTGGTTTGCTGTAATGACTTTCAGTGGAGACTGGATCCAAACCCAATTCCTGGCTCCAATGGATAGAATGTCTCTAGCGGGCAGCATCTGCTTCCACATGTGGCAGGCCTGGAACACACAGAACAAGGGTCCCCTCCCCACTTCGCTGGTAATTCCTACTCACGCGCATACTCCCTAGGATCCTGTCCACTTCCTCAGGAGCAACAGGGTCAAACCGTTCCCAGGTAACAGGGCAAGAACCTGCCACAGAAACTTCCACCGGATCAGCAACCACGCCAGCATCTAACTCGGAATGAAGTCGAGTGATTTTGTCTTCCAGAAAATCCGCAAATTCCTCAGCGCACCCCTTCAGGTGGACCTCTATCTCCTCCTTCCCTAAGAGGAGATGGCTCACCTTAAAGAGGGTCGCTGGGCGATTATCTGCAGATGCAATTAGTGTGGAGAAGTATTTACACTTCGCCTCACGAATTGCCACAAGGAAGGCCTTAGTAGCAGCTCTTACCCATGTTCGATCAAGTTCATCCCCTGTCTTCCGCCAGCGGCGCTCTAGATGTCTCCTCATGCGTTTCATCCCTCTCAGTTCCTCTGTATACCACAGGGCACAGAGAGGTCTACGGGTAAGGAGAGGGTGGAAGGGTGCAATCCTATCCAGAGCCTCAGTCACCTTCCTATTCCAAACAGTGACTAAGAGCCCGGCTGGACTGCATAATAGATCTGTAGTTATAACCCCCAGCTCCTTGATAATGCTCCAAAAAAGTACGATAGCTTAGAATGGAGAGAAAAAAAGATGTGGGTTAGCATCAAGGGATTATGTTGATCTGTATGTTCATATTCAAACCCAACCTTTACTCATTAATATGAGAAATATATAGATTTCTCATTATCTATATATTAGAGCAATTTCACCCAGCTTCTTCTTGTGTCCAAATAATTACTTGAGTAAAATAAATAGGCCCTTGGGATTTGTTTTGCTCCATGAAGGCAAGCAATTCATCTTATTAAGGTGAACAGGAGGTAAAAATGTGCCCCAATTAGATATTTGTAGCCTCATAATTATGGAGCTCCATTGCTTCCTAAACATATGAGGAACAGTTGCAGAAATTGGATATGCCTAAGTTTAATGGAAAGGAGTGACTAGGAGTGACATGATAGCAGTGCTCCAATATTTGAGGGGCTGCCACAAAGAAGAGGGGGTCAATTTACTAGCAAAATCACCTGAAAGCAGGGCAAGAAGTAACAGATGGAAACTAATCAAGGAGAGAAGCAACCTAGAACTAAGGAGAAATTTCCTGATAGTTAGAATCACTGGAACAACTTGTCCCCATAAGATGTGGGTGCTCCATCACTGGAGGTTTTTAAGAAATGATTGGACAACCAATTTGTCTAAAAAGATATAGGGTTTCCTGCTTGAGCAGCGGGTTGGACTAGAAGATCTCCAAGATCCCTTCCAACTCTGTTATTCTGCTTTTCTGCCACTTTTAAATTTATTTATTTATTTTGTCAAAAACTTACAGTTCAATAGAAATAAGAATAAACATAAGTTTAAATATAAGAAATAGGAACTAATAATTGGGGACGATAGGACAGGGACGGTAGGCACGATCGTGAGCTTATGCACGCCCCTCACAGACCTCTTAGGAATGGGGTGAGGTCAATGGAGGTTAGGTTGAGGGTAAAGGAGTGGGGGTTTGAGCAGGTGACAACAGAGTCAGGTAGTGAGTTCCAGACATTGACCACTCTGCTGCTGAAATCGTGCTTCCTGCAATCAAGTTTGGAGTGGTTTACATTAAGTTATATCTGTTGTGTGCAGTTAAAGCTGAAATATTCATTAACTGATAAGACATTGTAACGTATGATTTTTTGTACTATGCTTAAGTCCAATCTTAGTCAGTGTAGTTCAAGGTTGCCTAAGCCTAGACTTTCAAGTCTGGTGGTGTAGGGTATTCTGTTGCGAACAGAGGGGTGCAGTAGTCATACTAGTACTTTGTATCTTGCAAAAACCTGGAAGAGGTTCCAGCAGGCACTCAAGGAAACCAAGGGGAAATTACAGAAGAGAGTAAATCCACCTGGTTACCCCACTTCACTTTTACAAGCAACAGAGTTGTTTGCTCTACCAAAGAGTCCCCTTCAATGTTTCTGTAGTAGCATCCCCACAGAGAACTGCCCAACCCTTGAAATAACTGGCTTGGCAAGATTTTATTTTTTTCCACATACTTTCAAAAATTTAAACTGTGCTGGCCGGTTCTCTCCTGGGCTGTCATCAAAATTTGACAGTAAAACAGTGTAGATTGTAAATCTTTTTTTTCTCTTATAAATAAATCAGCTTGTTGCTTGAGCTGTCAAGCAAAAAGAACTCCTGGCAGTTCCAAGGTCTTGAATAATGCATATGGTATAAGAAAACAAATATTTAGAAATTCTCCAGAGCCTATTATTTTTTAATAGGAATCTATCTCTCTTTTTTATCTTAATTGGAAATAATGCATATTCCTTGGTTGACTTTTTCTGATGCATAAAATGGTTGTAAATCATTTTTTGGGAAGCCTAAAGTATGGAAGATATTGCTATAAAGCAATAGAAAATGACACCTTGGTAAATGCAAACAGTACAACATTTTTATTTTCCCATATGATAAAATTGAACAAAAAGAATGATTTGCTTTGAAAATCTCCACACTAGGAAGCGAGGTTCTACCAAATGTAAGTGTTGTATCAAATGTAACTGAAAGTTGCATATTAAAAATAGCACATTTGATACAAGGGAGCGGATTAAGTCATGCTGACTATTGTCAGTCACAGAAGATTTTTTTAGAGTCCATTGGCCATATAGGATTTTGGGAGGTAATCTTTGTAAACTAGTTTAATTCTGTCTTCTGTGATTTTTTTTCTTAGAACTTCTTTGTTTAGCCAACAGTCCAGGCATTTCTTTATGGTTCCCCTCAAGTAGTAATCAGGCCTGGCCCTGCTTAGTTTCATAGTCAAGATAAAGACAACTAAAAGTTGAGGAGCACCCTTTTGATACGGTTGACATGGTGGTCTTTTAGCTCCTTTCAAGGACTGCATTTGTCCCATCCAAATGGTTCCCATGATAAAAGGTTCAAATGACCATTTGTGGTGCCTTCAAATCAGGACCAACTGTGTTCCTATTGACAAAGTCCCCAGTTCTGTTCCTTGGAATAAAAAGGGGTAAGACATTGAAGGCAATGAGGACAAAACATGGAAAGGAAGGAAGGAAGGAAGGAAGGAAGGAAGGAAGAAAGAAAGAAAGAAAGAAAGAAAGAAAGAAAGAAAGAAAGAAAGAAAGAAAGAAAGAAAGAAAGAAAGAAAGAAAGAAAGGGGAGGGAAGGAGGGAAGGAAGGTGAGGGCAGAAATGGAGATGAAGGAAATGGAAGGGAAGAAAGAGAAAGGAAGGAAGGAAAGAAAAGGGAGGGTGGGAGGAGATGGAGATGGAAGGGAAGGGGAGGGAGGGTCAATGGTTTCTAGCCTGATGCCTTTTAACCAGTACAAATTGGTTCAAATATGCATTATTAGCTCTAGGAAACCTAGTTTGCTCTAGAAGGCTACATGGCTATTTTCAAAGCATAAATAAATGGTGCGTTATGAGCCACAGTGGCACAGTGGTTAGAGCACAGTACTGAAGGGCTACTTCTGCTGACTGCTGGCTGCCTGAAATTTGGCAGTTCGAATCTCACCAGGCTCCATGTTGACTCAGCCTTCCATCCTTCTCAGGTGGGTAAAATGAGGACTCAGATTGTTGAGGGGCAAGAGGCTGACTTTGTAAACCGCTTAGAGAGGGCTGTGAAGCACTGTGAAGTGGCAAATAAGCATAAGTTCTATTGCTATTTCAAACTCATTACTTGATTGATCATGGGTAGTCTTTGCAGAGTGACCACCACTGCGACTGGCAACTCTATCAAAATACCATGTGGCCATTACAACAACACTTCCCATGTGGTCAATAAGCAAGACATACAAACCACGACTTTCCCTTTTTGAATTTCACTGCTGGATTCTCCATTGACTCCGCTTGTTGGGAGTCATCTATGAAGCACACAAATAGGAACTGTGTGACTGTGGGTCACTGCAATAGGTCATAAGGATGAAGGACTGGTTGTGCAGCAATTTTTTTTAGTGCTGTCCTAACTTCAAATGGCTGCAAAACAGAGCAGTTGTTAAGCGAGGCCTACTTTAAAAGAGGCCTATGTTTTTATTTATTTATTTATTTTTAAATAAATGGGTGGATGAACAGTCAAAAGGTGACATTTGTTTCATGCATTTATTGAACATTCTTGAAACACAAGGGGGAATCATTTATAGGTGCTCTACGTTTTGACGTCGTGGCTTTCGGCTTGTTATATCATCGGCAGCTCTTCTCTTCAGCACAGGATGCTGGTCTTCCTTCTCATCAGATGAAAGAAAATTCACACACCACTAAGCGGTCTTCCTCACAGGACACAGAGTGCCAGGCTCCCTGCACATCTGCTGCCACGCACTCCTTGGTCCCACCGGCGGTATTCGGTTCTCCCGCAGCCCAATTGGTGAACTTCGCTGAGTCATGGACGACAAGATAGGCTCCCTTGTTGTGCCTCTCCAAAACACTTGCGAAGGCCTTATTCTCATTTTGGAGTTGAGGGGAAGGAATCCGGCCACGGGCCCGGGCACATATGTTTCCGAGAGCTGCAAATTTCCCTACTTCCTTGTTAGTCACATATAATCTCTCACTGCCACTTCCAAAGGATCGAGCTAGAAACACAATGAAGAAGCACATGTTTGACTGCAGAAAATGCTCCACAACTCATGTTATTTTATTGTGTTCCCTTCCCTAGATATAGAGCAACAAGCATATTTTGACAAGAAGAACAAGCAAGGACGATTTTGTACTTAGTCCTGAAAGGAAATGCCTCCAAGATCAGCAGAGAGAGTGAACAGTCAGGGACTTGCAAATGCCAAACAGCATTAATAATTTCTGGGGGATTTTTTAAGTTAAAAAAAAAATCTGGTCCTTTTTTTTATTTGGAAGAGAAGCACTCAACAGTTCTGGACTTCCAACCAAACTGCTCTGTTTCTGATCTGAAATAGGACTTTATTCTAGTTTCCTGCTAAACATATCCCTCCTCCCAGGAGACCCATTAAAGTAAACTGTATGTGGACAAAAAGATGACAAAAAAGCCATCTGGCATCTCTTCAAAAGAATTGTGGGTTGCTTAAGCAAGATCTTTCTCAAATTCAAACAAAACATAAAAAAGACAAGGAACAGTTTGGATTTTACAATACAGATCAGGAATTAGACAAAATATTACAAGGAAGTAAAAAAAAAAACGATCACCAAAATGTACAATTGCTTATTGGAATTCAAAATGGAAGAGGAAATGATTAAGGAGGACATGATAACATGGGCTAAAAATTGTGGCCACAACGTTCAATTAGAAAATGGGAATGAATATGGCAAACTAACTATAAATTAATGTTATCAGTTTCGTATAAAGAAAATATTTATAAAATGTTCTATCGCTGGCATCTCCCACCAGTAAGATTAACTAGAATGTTCCCCAATATGTCCTCCAAATGTTGGAAGTGCAACTATAGCCAGGGAACATATTTTCACATGTGGTGGACATGTCCTAAAGCACGAAAATACTGGTCTAAGATATAGGTGTGGTTAGAAGAGATGACAAAGCTAAAGATTAAATTTAACCCAGAAACCTTCTTATTAGGAATGTCAGAATCGACATGGAGCAAAAAACACCAGCATCTAATATTACACATCATCACAGCAGCAAGAATAGCCTTTGCCCAAAACTAGAAATCAACGATGGTACCCACAGATCTGTCAGTAATTAATAAAATCCACCAATGTGCAGAAATGTTCAATTTAACCATGCTATTAAAAAATAAGGAAGAGGAGATTTCTCTACAATATGGAATACATGGTACAAATGGTTGAATGAAAAGGAAGTAAAGATGTCTAGTGAAAATGATTAAAGAAATACCAAGGGACAATAGAAATAAGGATAAATGTATATATAGCTATGTATATATGTATAGTAATATAAATAAATAAATATTGTATTATAATGTATTAATAACATAATTAAGTAAGGATTTAGGAATTAAGTTACAGATTTATTTGTAGCAAATGATTTTAATTGACACTAACAGAAATGCATACTGTTATGAAAATGCTGCAAAATATGAGAACATGGGTTCTCTTTTTAAAATATTTTTTTTTGAAACTTTGAATAAACAATTTTTTTAAAAAAGAAAGCAAGCTCTTTCAAAGACTTTCAAATTACCTCTCAGGTAATGCATCCTAAAAGTGTAGGAGACTGCACAACAGCACTTGTCAAACTCCAGAATATATCTGGAAAGAAAGCATGAAGTGATACCAAAAAAAAAAATAAAAAAAATTCCATATCTTTCAGCATCTCACTTCATTTGGCCATGTCACATAGGGGAATTCATTGGAGAAAGCAATTATAGTTTGGAAGAGTTAGTGGTAAAAGGAAACCAAGGCACCAAAGTACACGATGGCTGGACACCATCAGAACTGACCCCAGCCAGAATATAGAACAATTCAAAGATTGGAAGATGTGTTTAATTATCCATATATTAACTGATGCCAGAAAATTTGCACAAAATTGAAAGAGCGAAGAGATACGTAGAGATGAGAATGTGATTAGAAAAATATTAGAATGTGCTGGAATGAATACATTAAGGCTGACAATTAAGGAGAAAGAACAAACTGAATACTGTATGGTATGGGATCTATTTTATCAATGGTTAAATAATAAAAATGGGAGTTAGAAACAGGGAAAAAAAATAAAGAAGATAAAAGAGATAATAAATATTGTGACTAGTATGTTGAATATCACTACGTTAACATTGAAGAATTAATATTAATGTAGTGAAGAATGTTGTAATCTTGATTATTGTTTAACAAAGATATTTGTACCCAGAAGATGTTCAACCAAAGATGATATGGTTATATTAAAAAATTAAAAAAAAAACTTATTTAAAAAAAGATTGGAAGATGTGGAGATACCAGGCCCAAAGGATGGCCAGGAATCAGACATGACTCAGTGGCTCACCTCATTATCATCATCATCCATATGTTTTAGCATCCCACTGAACAGGAACAGCGATGGAAGCTTTGAAAAAGGAACCGTTGGCAATGTTGTGAAATGATCGGATATACACATTATGAAAAGGGTGTTTTGGACTTGGTGCAAATAGAGACTTTCTCTGCTATTCCCACAAAGATCTTGACTTTTTTTCAGACATTTTCAGAGTCCGAAAAAAAAAAAATCCTGTGATTTTAGGAATGCATTCAGTCACCCGAAAATGGAACCTTTGGGAGAAAAGCCAGGTTTTCAGGTTTTCTTACCTCTGTGGACTGTCAAAAAGGCATTTTCCACCTCTTTTATCTTTCTTTCAAGCCTGTCTACAGCGGCAGCCACAGAATTCAGTACTAGAAAGGAAAACAGCATCCCATGATTGAAGGCAAGCCAAGTTGAACCATATTGGTTGGCATTCAAACAACGAGCAGCTATTCTTTCTTGGACCTGCCTGTTCATCCTTCAGGTGAGCGCTAGGCCCCTGGGCTTCATAGATTATTGGTCCTCAGAAGAATGCATGAAATGGCTTTGGGTGGGGAATTAGATCATGGCCTCCTTCTCTGGCCTACTTGAACCTCGCCCTCCATGAACAAGAAGGACTTTAGCAAGACTGCTTTCCTGACTATCCCATTCCAGATGGGAATTCACACACTGGAAAGCTCTTCCGAAGAACAGACAACCTTGCATTACAAG
This sequence comes from Bungarus multicinctus, assembly GCA_023653725.1. Lineage (NCBI taxonomy): Eukaryota > Metazoa > Chordata > Lepidosauria > Squamata > Elapidae > Bungarus > Bungarus multicinctus. The sequence continues at coordinate 94,736,168 of CM042844.1, forward strand.
CCTTGCTTCAGCCACGATGTGCTGATTTCTATAGCTATGATTTGTTCGTTGTTGATTTGTTCATTTCATCAGTGAAAGATCTCGAAGGAGCTCTTTAACTAACTCTGCTCTCCAGGAGCCTTTTTGCATTCAGAAATAATTCAGAATAACGGAATAATGGAAGGGACCTTGGAGGTCTTCTAGTCTAACCCCCTGCTCAGGTAGGAGACCCTATGCCATTTCAGACAAGTGGCTGTCCAATCTGTTCTTAAAAGCCTCTAGGGATGGAGCATCCACAACTTCTGAAGGCAAGCGGTTCCACTGGTTAATTGTCCTCACTGTCAGGAAGGTTCTCCTTAGTTCTAGATTGCTTCTCTCCTTGATTATTTTCCATCTATCACTTCTTGTCCTGCCTTCAGCTGCTTTGGAAAAGAGGTTGACCCCTTCATCGTTGTAGGAGCCCCCCAAATATTGGAACACTGCTATCATGTCTCCCCTGGTCTTTCTTTCCACTAGACTAGACATACTCAATTCCTCCAACTGTTCTTTGTATGTTTTAGCTTCCAACTACCCCAATCACCTCTGCACTCTGTGCTGCATTCAGATAACAGGAATGGCACCCATGCACTTCCACTTCTGCCCATGTGCTAAGCCCCCTCCCCATTCTCAAATATAGGTTAAATGATCACATTGTCCTTCAGGATCCGTGTCATGTCCGTTAGCCAGAGATGTTCCCAAAAGAAGAAGACTGGACAGCAGGAGGATCAAATGCATCTTTTGACCATATAACCTGTACAATTCATAGAGACAAAGTTATTGTAGCATGCATGTGGTTTTTAAATTCACATTCTAGTTTGCTCACAAAATGCATAGCCAAAGATACAGTCCTAGCCCAATCTAATAATTTTTGATACACATCTACACAAATCACTAATTTAATAAACCACAAGCATGCATTAAGCATACTTTCTAGCCCATTCATTAAAATATCCAGCAAAATCGCTCTTAATAACTATACAATTCTTAATTAGTTATCATATATTGCAAGCAAATTATTTCTCTGCACTTACGCTCTGGATTCTCTTCTACAGTAGATGTGGCACCCAGAAACTATCTTCCTCCCAGTGTAAGAATTATTTTATATCAGTCATGGATTGGGCAACACGAAGCATTGTGCAAACTGATTGCTCAAGGTGATACCTCCTGTCTTTTACTTTTCCTCCTCCCTGCGGTCAAATGTTTATTTAAGAACAGCCTGGACTTTCCAATTGAAAGCTTAGAAAAATTGGAAATCCTCTAGTCAAAACAAAGGGGGAGACCAGATATGAGGAAATGTTGGAGAATACAGGGTATGAGCATGTGAATGAATGTCCCCCAAAGATTTTGCAACACTTTGCAGTAAATACATAGAACCTTGAGGTTTCATAACTTTGTGGAATGTTCTCTTCAGGATTACACTAAACAAATCCAGAATTTTGCAAACCACCATAACAAACACACCCAAAGGCACACACACACCACATATATTCATATATGTATGTATATATATATATATATATACACATACATACATACAGTGTTGTGTAAAAAAACAACAACACACCATCCAGATAACAATGAGATTAAATTCTCAATACTCACCCTCTTTTACCTAGCCTATCAGCCTTCAAGATTTTTCTTCCTTTGCTTCTCTTCTTTTGCTTTGCATCTTTCGGCTGTCATAAGTAACCGGGGGGGGGGGGGGGCAGTGGGCCATAATATATCTGGGAAGCGAGCTGGAGTGAGTAGGAAACGAAACTGTATAATCTAGGGGAGGGGGAGTCTTGCTTAGGTTTCTATTCTTTGCTATGCGCAACTGCAACTCTTTATCAAACTATGCCAAGGTCAACGGACAGAGGCCTCATCACCACCTGAAGATGCCCACATGATGTTATGCACCACTTCTAATTGGAGGAGCGATATGGACTGTTGGGGGTGGGAACGTTGCCATCACTTTGTATATGTACTTTTCGCGCTCATTTCCTCAGATTCAGAATTCTTTTGTTGCTACCATTTTGATTTCCAGTAAAAGATATCTTTTCTCTAACAAATGGAGTTTAAGTGTTTCTTTCTTGGATTTTGAATGGAGCACCAGCTGTCATTATTCTGAATCTCACTTTACCGGCCCACCCGGAGAAAAACCAAATTTTCTTCCGAGGGGGTTTGCAAACAATGTCTAATCCAGCCAGCGACCAAGAAGACCTGGGAGCGACTGGAGGACCAGAATCCCTGTTGATGGAGGGAACAGAAGAGCCCGACTTCTTAGCAGAGCTAAGTCTTGGCGAAACCCCAGCTGTAAAACCCAAATGGTCCCTGGGAGTCGGTTGGAAGGATCCTGTGGAAAGGCCCCCTCCAGGAGTGACCACGACCCGTCATCGAGGGAAGGATGAGCCATGGCAGGAGAAGGAACGAAGAGATTTCTTACTAACGCAAGCCATGCACCTTTTACATGAAGCTGCCAGAGAGGCTCAAGCTGATCAAAGGTACGAGGGGGAAGAGGGGGAGGTAGCCCCAGGCAGAAGAACCAGAGCAGCCACCCCCATAAATCAACCTGGGCCGGCGCAACAGGCAGCAGCAGCAGCACAGGGCCCCCGGCTGGGGGGATAATTGCCAGAAGGCGTAGAACTCCGAAAGTGCCTCCGTTGGAAGTAAAATATGGAGGGGATCCCCAGGAGTTAGGATTTTTCCTAGCACAAGTTTGGAGCCATATGGAGGAGTATGGGCAGGATTTTTCCTCAGAAGCAGCCAAAGTCAGGTGTGTGACCAGGGCTCTGGAGGGAACTGCTGCAAAGTGGATGGTGACTTTGCATAATGATAATGCCCCTCAGCTGTTGAATTATGACCAGTTCATGACAGCATTGCGCACTAGATTTGAAGATCCTCTAGCTGAACGCAAGGCTAGAATCAGGATGAAAACCATAAATCAGGGGCGGAGATCAGTAGCTGATTACACCCAGGAGTTTAGAGAGCTGGCGTGCCATATCTGCGGCTGGTCCCAGGGAGCCCTGATAGAAGCTTTTAAAGATGGGCTGAATGAAGATGTTTATCAACGCTGTGTGGCCAGAAGAGACCCTGGTGAGCTGCAGCAGTGGTACGTGCTGGCAGCAGAGGTGGAAATTGACCTGACCCGAAACAGACGCCGGGGGGATTTTGGTTTGAGGAATTCCCCTCTAATCAGGCCTGAAGAAGCCTTAAAACCTCTAAAAGGAGGACCAGCGGCAAAACCCAGGACCAGGGCATGTTTCCGATGTGGGAAAGAGGGTCATCGGGCTGCAGACTGCCGCGCCAAGCTGGAACCAAAAGGGGCGCCAGGAGGAGGGAGAAAATCTGAGAGACCTCCAGCCAAGCCTCGTGGATCGGCGCTAAAAGCGGAGGAGGTTGTAGAGGTCACCCCTCAAAAAAGAGGGGGGTTGAGAACTCCAACCTCTTCTGAAGGGAGTGAATCCGAATTAGAAGACGACGCACTGGTAAGTACAAACAAGGGCCCTATGACCATTCCAGTGAGACTAAGGATACCCACGTCAGGGGCCGAAGGGGACATGTTGGCTTTGTTAGACTCTGGGTGCACAAGGTGCGTAATCAGTTCGGAGGTGGTAGAGAAGCTGGGCTTAAGGCTAAAGACTCTAAAAACGCCCATAGCTTTTTGCCAATTGGATGGATCGGTAGCCGGGGGTGGACCTGCTCATTTTATAATGGAACCAGTGGAGATGACAATGGGGAACTATAAAGAGACTCTGTGTTTTATTGTGGTTCCTGGGATGGAGCGCCCCCTAATACTGGGTTTGCCCTGGCTCCGGAAATGGAACCCCCACGTTAATTGGAGGAGGGGATCATTACGCATACATACACACCAACCCCCAGAAGGGGAGGGGCAATCCCAATTGAGACCCAAGAATCCCACGGAGTTGGCTTCTACTGGCACTGAGATTCTGAAAGGGGAGGAGAAAATTCCAGAGGAATACTGGGACTTAAAGGAGGTGTTCAGTGAGAAGGTCTCGGATGAGCTCCCCCCTCATCGCTCAACGGATTGTAGTATCGAATTTTTGCCAGGAGTAAAACTCCCAAAACCGAAACTGTATTCGATGACCCTGCGGGAATTAGAAGAATTGCGATTATTCATTGAAAAAAATTTACAACGTGGTTTCATCCAACCTGCTAGGCCCCGGGTGGCGGCTCCAGTGTTGTTTCGGGAGAAGAAAGATGGCTCCTTATGCTTGGTAGTTGACTACCGAAATCTCAACGCAATTTCGGTGGAGAACGTGTACCCCCTCCCCCTGATGAAGGACATGCTGGCCCACCTGGCTAAAGGAAAGATTTTTTCGAAACTTGACCTGAGAGATGCATACTACCGAATCCGAATTAAAGAAGGGGATGAATGGAAGACTGCTTTTAATTGTCCGATGGGTTATTTGCAGTATTCCTGCAAATGATAAATCAAGTATTGCAAGAACATTTGTACAAAGGAGTGTTAGCTTATCTTAATGATATTCTTATCTACACGGAAACTCGTGATGAGCATGTAAAACTAGTGCGGTCAGTCCTGGAGAAACTTCGAGCGGCTCAGTTGTATGCCAAGCTGTCTAAATGTGAACTCCACCAGGAGAAAATTGACTATTTAGGCTATCGCATATCACATGATGGCATAGAAATGGACCCGGGGAAGGTGCAGGTGGTCTTGGAATGGGCCCCTTCCCGTACCAGGAAACAACTGCAAAGTTTCTTGGGGTTTGCCAATTTTTACCGCTAATTTATTCCTGCTTTTGCGAAGATCGCGATGCCTATCACAAATCTCCTTAAAACCAGAGGGGAGGTAAAACCAAAGCCTAGTACACTACTGGAGTGGTCCATGGAGTGTTAAGCTGCTTTTGAAAAACTGAAATGTCTGTTTGCTGCTGAACCAGTACTTAAGCACCCAGACATGGACGTTCCTTTTGTAATCCAAGCTGATGCGAGTAACGTAGCCGTCGGAGCGGTGCTACTTCAGGTAAATGAAAAGGGATCTCTGCAACCATGCGCATATACCTCCCGTAAACTAACTGAAACCGAGAGGAGATGGGCCATCTGGGAAAAAGAAGCTTTTGCAGTTCGATGGGCTCTGTTAACTTGGAGGCATTTCCTAGAAGGAGCCAAACACCTTTTTGACGTCTGGACAGATCACAAAAATTTGGAGGCGCTGAAAACGCCTTGGAAACTGTCTCCCAAGCAAGTTTGCTGGGCGCAACATTTTAAGCGTTTCAATTTTTCTTTAAAGTACATTCCTGGGGGAAAGAACTTCATGGCAGATGCTTTGTCTAGATTACCTCAGTATAATAGTGCTCGCCAGGAAGTGGTAAGGCCTATCATCCCAACTGAATAGTTGGCAGCTCCAATGGTTACCAGAACTCAGAAGAAAAAGGAGATTGATTTGTCAACCGATTTATTTGCACAATTGAAAGAAGCTCTAAAACTTGATGATTGGTTCCTAACCCACTCGAATGACTGTACTATTAGAGATGGAGTGGCCTGGGTGGGGGCCAAATTATATGTACCAGAAAAACTAAGACACCAAATCTTACATCAAGCTCATGATTCTAAAGCTGCTGGGCATTTTGGGTTTGTGAAGACCCTACACTTGGTCAAAAGACAATTTTGGTGGCCCACGTTGAAAAAGGACATGTTGCTAGCTGCCCTGTCTGTGCCTCGGCCAAGCGGCCGCCTGGTAAACCAGCAGGCTTATTGCAGAATGTGGCTAGACCAACGGCTCCATGGAAGGAAATCTCCATGGATTTTATAGTAGAATTACCTGGCAGTGGAGGAAATACAGTCATTTGGGTAGATCTGTTTTCCAAACAGGTACATTTTATACCCTGTGCGAAGATCCCGTCAGCGAAGACGTTGGCTAAGTTGTTTATTCTGCATATCTACAGGTTACATGGAGTTCCTGAACGCATAATCTCTGATAGGGGCATCCAGTTCACCTCAAATTTCTGGAAAGAGTTCCTAAAATTACTAGGCTCCGCCCAGGGGTTAAGCTCCGCCCATCATCCACAAACCAATGGGGCCTTCGAGAGAACTAACTCGGTATTGGAACAGTATCTGAGATGTTACATTAATTATCAGCAGGATGATTGGGCTGACTTACTGCCTTTTGCTAAGGTGGCATATAACAATTCGGTACATAGCAGCACCGGATTCACTCCATTTAAAGTGGCCTCGGGACAAGACTTTGTACCCATACCCGAGCTTCCGCAAGAGAAACCTAACATACCCTCATTAGACGAGTGGATAAGACATCTCCAGCTAACTTGGCCAGTTGCCTGCAAAGCATTAGATGATGCTCATCAAGCTCATAAAAAATTTGCAGATAAAAAGAGAAGTCCACAAAAATCATATCAAGTTGGTGACAAGGTTTTTTTATCAACCAAATATTTGCAGACCACACAGAAATCAAAAAAGCTTGGACCTAAGTATGTGGGACCTTTTCCAGTTGAACGAGTTGTGAATCCTGTGGCAGTTCAATTGACACTACCTAAAACCCTCCGTCAGATCCATCCTGTTTTTCACGTTAGTTTGTTAAAACCTGAACATACATCTGATCTAAGGCCGACTCAAGTAGCCCCCCTGTACCATTACTCATTGAAGGTGAACAACATTTTGAAGTTAAAGAAATTTTGGATTCTAGGAAGAAGAGAGGTCGAATCCAATATTTGGTTGCTTGGAAGCATTTTCCTTCTTCCCAGTCTGAATGGGTAGACGAGAGAGATGTTAGAGCTCCCAAGCTGGTGCAGGCATTTCGCACTAGGTATCCTGACAAACCCTGAACATTAATGCTGTTGTTACCTGTATGTAATATATAATCTTTTATTCTTATATTTTTTTTTAGGACTAACGTCTCTTTGCAGGAGGGCCGAATGTCAGCCTTCAAGATTTTTCTTCCTTTGCTTCTCTTCTTTTGCTTTGCATCTTTCGGCTGTCATAAGTAACCGGGGGGGGGGGGGGGGGGGGGCAGTGGGCCATAATATATCTGGGAAGCGAGCTGGAGTGAATAGGAAACGAAACTGTATAATCTAGGGGAGGGGGAGTCTTGCTTAGGTTTCTATTCTTTGCTATGTGCAACTGCAACTTTTTATCAAACTATGCCAAGGTCAACGGACAGAGGCCTCATCACCACCTGAAGATGCCCACATGATGTTATGCACCACTTCTAATTGGAGGAGCGATATGGACTGTTGGGGGTGGGAACGTTGCCATCACTTTGTATATGTGCTTTTCGCGCTCATTTCCTCAGATTCAGAATTCTTTTGTTGCTACCACTTTAATTTCCAGTAAAAGATATCTTTTCTCTAACAAATGGAGTTTAAGTGTTTCTTTCTTGGATTTTGAATGGAGCACCAGCTGACATAGCCATTATCTTGATTTTCGGGCAGTATCCTTCTCTTCCTTCCAAACCACTCTGGCCAAATTCTTATAACGTTGGGGTTCTTGATGCTCTCTGGGTTTTTGTTTGTTTGTTTGTTTGCATTTCATTACCCAACTAGACTCCCTTTTATCCCTGATGGTGTTACCTAGTTGGGTGATGAAACGTCTGCATGGAAACCACTTAGCTCAGAGAGCACCAAGGACCCCACAGTTCAACTCTTTCTGAACTGGTGCTTTGGGTATGCTCAAAAATCAATGTTATGTTCCCAAGGATTTAAAAAAAGAGGGAGTTTTACCTTGCCCAACAAACATTAAATGCCTTTTACTGACAGAAAACTGATGCTGTTATTATTTATTTATTAATTATTTATTTATTAATTACATTTATATACCGCCCTTCTCCCTAGGGACTCAGGGCGGTGAACAGCTCTTCTAAAAACCCCACAAATACAAAAGTTAAAAAGTAATTAAATATTTGAATCAGCTGCAGACTAAAATTAGGAAACCCCCCCCTACCCTTAAAACCCAATTTAAAGTTAAAAATGGAGATCAAATTTAAAATCATTATCTCAGCCCAGGCCGGCCTGCTCAAAGAGCCAAGTCTTTAACGCGCGCCTGAAGGCCCTCAGGTCCGTGCCGGTACGAAGTTCCGGTGGCAGAGTATTCCAGAGGGCTTTTCTAATAACAAAATTCTCTTCTATAGTTGCCTACGACTTTTTTTTAAAAAAAGTCTTTTTATTGTCCTCAATATTACTGCTTGCTAGCTCAGCTTCTCTTTTCTAGTATCAGCATTAGTTTTTTCTATTGGTAAAAAAGGCATTCTATGTTTTTTGGTCGAGATAAAAGTCCCTCTTTTTTAAATCCTTAGGAACCTAACATTATCTTTTGAGCCTATCCAAAGTGCCAGTTCAGAAAGTATGAAAAGAAGATAAACTTCTAATTTCCAGTGGGGAAAAAAAACAACCTTGAAGTTTTGAATTTTAAAGCTATACAAATCTCAGGATAATTTGTGGATTATTATAGAATTTGAAAAGAATCGAGGAAGAGACATTTTATAACTTAGACCTATTTAGTTTGTGTTAAAAACTAAATTGAAGAAGGAGACTATTCACAAAGGTTTAATTATTCCTCTTTTCTAGGAACTTATGTAAAAAGCATTCTTTTAAAATCCCAAATTACCCTAGACATTCTGGGTATTCAGTGCCTACAGATTTGCATATCTTACCTCATATCAAGTCCCCCCCCCCCCCCCCCCCCCCCCCCCGTTTCAATTCTTACCTCTTTTGTTCTCCTGTTCATCTCTATGCGATAGAGGGAATACAAGGATAATAAAGGGGAAAAATAATTACTTCTTTTAAAATATGGAGTTTCATCGCCTTTGTTTTTGTTTTACAGTGGATACTGTATTTTATTTTGTGATAGGTTACCAGCAATTGAAATACCTTCTAAATTGAAATACACAGTAAACCCTGTAGTTCAATAAAGAATTAACTAACCACTCTTGGCCAAGCCATGGATAAAAAAACAATAATAAAAGAGACTCTTGGAGGACCTTTTCAAGAAGACACTACTGAGGCCCCTTAACCATTCTTCATCTTTTTGTTTCTATGGTTGAGGGCTGAATTTTATGAAGAAACAATACAGCCTGATCAATTTTGTCTGTTAGTGGGACATTAAGAAGAATTGCCTACAGATATTGTGGAGGCTTTTTAAGAAGAGATTGGACAGCCACTTGTCTGGACCACTCCAGAAGGTAATTGGACTAGAAGACCTCTAAGGTCCCTTCCAACACTGTTATTCAGTCATTCTTTCTATCATCCCATCAAGTCTGGAATGGTATAAGGGAAAGGTGTCAAAGTTGATTTCAATGAAGGCCGCATCAGGGTTGTGTTTGACTTCGGAGGCAATGAGGGCTGTGGGGGCATGGCCACGGTAGGTGTGGCCAGCTGGACACTACTAGTATCGGGGGCACCTTTGGTAGCCAAGTGCTAAGGACTCCCTTCAGTCCCTCTCTCATTCTCATTATAATCTCCCTCCCTCCCTTCCCTCTTCCTTCTCCTTTCTTCTTCCTTTGCCTCTTTCCTTATTTTTCCTTCCTTGCTCTCTTCCCCTCTTTCCTTCTTTTTCTTTGTCTTTCTTCTTTCCCTTTCACCTTTCCCGTCCCTTCTTCTGTGCTCAAACGCAAAAGGGGAAATATTTCTCCGTTTGTTTTGCTTTGAGTTTGTTTTGCTAGCATCACCCGTGCACAGTTTAGTGAAGGGGAAAGAAGTCCCGATACGTCACATGATCCACCATGATGATGTGACTTTGACACCCTCGGTCTAGAGTGCCCTGCCTGAGCAGGAGGTTGGATCAAAAGACCTTCCAGGATCTGTCCAACCTTATTATTCTATGTATTTCTCTCCTTTTGGATCCTTTCTTTAGTGGTTTTATTCCACCGTTTCTTTGGTATTAGTCCAACTCTGGTCCCGCAATGAGTTCTCCCATGGAGAGTTGGCTGTGGTGACTTGGCCAATGAATATTAATATTTAATATTAACTCCAAGTTAAGGAGCCTCATGATTCAGCCTCAATTAAGTCCTTGTAAGACACAACAGAGTTCACTAAAGGTAACTCCTTCCTCCCTTCCATCCTTCCATGCATCCTTCCAGCATCCATCCATCCATCCTCCCTTCCTTCCTTTGTTCCTTCCATGCATCCTTCCTTTGTTCTTTACTTCCATCCTTCCATGGATCCTTCCTGCTTCCTTCCGGCTTCTTTCCTTCCTCCCATCCTCCCTCCTTCTCCTCTCCTTCCCTCATTCCCCCCTCCTTCCTTCCTTCCTTCCTTCCTTCCTTCCTTCCTTCCTTCCTTCCTTCCTTCCTTCCTTCCTTCCTTCCTTCCTTCCTTCCTTCCTTCCTTCATTCTTCTCTCCCTCCTTCCCCTCTCCTTCCCTCCTTCCTTCCTTTCTTTCTCTCTTTCTTCCTTCCTTTCTTTCATTAATTCATTCATTCTTCTCTCCCTCCTCCCTCTCTCCAAAATTTCACAACATTTTATATCTGCCATGATCCCCGTCCTTCCATCTTTTTAGAAGGAGAAGCTGGTTTGCTCAGAAAATGTTCCCTTTGGCTGTAGGTGGTTTCTTTCTTAAGTTTCCTATAGTGGAGAAAACAAAACAACAGTCAGTTCCATGACTTCTCAATCCCCGGTTTATACGTCAAAAAATATTGGGTTTTATTCTTTCTCCCTCCCTCCTTTTTTCTTACATTGCATCAGTAGAAACGGGAGATAAGAATGGGAGATAAAGTGATGGCATTATATTAAAATACCTGCCACCCTGGCTTACGGGGGACCTCGCCAACCTGCCTGCCCCCTCCTTAATTGTAGTGACAGCCAATTAAGATTAAAGGTTCTTGCTTCAAAAATAGGTGTGGGGAATAGATGATTATCTCAAAGCAATCTATTTACTTCTGAAGCCAAGGGATTAAACTGCTGCATTAGAGGAGTCGTTCCTTTGACATCTGAAAGAAGATCAGCAAAAGAAGAAAATTGATACGGGCTGTTCTAAAAAAGTAAAATAAAGTGAGCTGAACTCAATTTCAGCTAGGCTGAGTTTGTTGTTTTCCATGCATTCCATTCTTCGTTCCCACCAAAGATATAATTATTTAAACCAGGGGTCTCCAAACTTGGCAACTTTAAGACTTGTGGACTTCAACTCCCAGAATTCTCCAGCCAGCTCTGCTTAAAATTAAACTATCTTAAAGTTGCCAAGTTTGGAGATTGAAATGCTTAGCAAATCTTGAGGGGGGTGGGAGGGGAGAATTTGTGTTTATTGGGTTGCACCCTAGGAATACAGGCAGTCCTCGACTTACAATAGTTCATTTAGTGGCTGTTCAAAGTTACCATGGCCCTGAAAAAAGTGACTTGTGACCACTTTTCACACTAACGACAGTTACATCAACCTCCATGGTCACATGATCAAAATTCAGACGCTCAGCAACTGACTCATATTTATGAGGCATCACATGTTCCCCTTTTGCCACCTTCTGACAAAGTCGGAAAGCCATATTCGCTTAACCCAACCGTGTTACTAACTCAAAACTGCAGTGATTCTCTTAACAAATGTGCCAAGAAAAGGTGGTTAAGATGGAGTCAACGCTCACTTAACCAATGTCTCACTTAGCAACATAAATTTTGGGCTCAGTTGTGGTCGTAAGTTGAGCACTACCTGTAATTGGGTGCAATATCAGGGCTGGAGACTAGACTGAAGCATTTTTTTAAATGCACAAAAGTAGGCAATTACAAATGTATTTTTATATTATCTACAAGGGACCTTGGAGGTCTTCTAGTCCAACCCCCAGCCCAAGCAGGAGACCCTACACCATTTCTGACAGATGGCACTCCAGTCTCTTCTTGAAAGCCTCCAGTGATGAAGCTCCCACAACTTCTGAAGGCAATTTCTATTCCATCGGTTGATCGTTCTCACTGTTGGGAAATTCCTCCTTATTTCCAGGTTGAATTTCCCCTTTAGAAAATAGCTTAACCCCCATCTCTTCTCTGTGGCAGCCACTCAGATATTGGAGCACTGCTATCTCCCCTGGTCTTTCTCTTCCCTAGACTAGCCAGGCCCAGTTCCTGCAACTGTTCATTGTATGTTTTACCCTCCAGCCCTCTAATCATCTTGGTTGCTCTTCTCGGCAGACTTTCCAGACTCTCAACATTTTTTTCATAGTGTGGTGACCAAAACTGATTCCATCTCTGTAGTTGCAAGCTTGGGAAAAGAGTGTCTACTTTTCTTTATATTCCTCCATAAATTAATAGTCATGTTCTCCTTAATTGATCTACAAACGGAAGTTTTAGGATTTCTGTAAGGATCCCGTCAGAAACACAGCTTCCGAATTTGCAGCTGAACTCCCAATCAAATTTTATCACTGCTATTTTATGACTTCATAGGAACCAAAGTGCATATTTTAAAAACTGTTTGCATAAATAAATAAAATGCAGTCCCAGGGAAGCCATATATCCTTTAGCAAATATTCAAAAATAAAAATAAAAAAATAGAAGGATTCTCTGCCAGTATTGAATGTCCCAGTGCATAAGCTCTTATTCGTACGAATGAAATAAATTCATATGTATTTATTTAATACCTTGATTTAATACTTCTCTAATAAATCCCTTTCAAGGTCTTTCCAGAAGAAAACGCAAACAAGAATCTCCTTCAAGCATCAGTAAAAACAGCAAGAGCAGCAAAACATTCAAAACCATCTGTTTCCAAAAAATATTCAATCCAAGGCACAATTGAACTCAATAGAATCTATCTTCTTTTTTCTTTTTGGGGGGTGGGGAAAGAGAAGAGAGCCCCAAAATAACTCCATCTTTTAGAAAAGCATATTAGTTCTCAGATTTCCTTTCCCTTAAGGGAATCCATTGACTTCTTTTCCTTCCCTTCCATTAACTTCTTTATCTATTTACTTCCTTTCCTTTCCTTCCCTTCCCCCTTCCCTTCTTTATCAATTTACTTCCTTTCCTTTCTCCTTTTCTTTTCTTTCCTCTTCTCCCCTCCCTTCCCTTCCATTTTTCCTTTCATCCCTTCCTTTCTTTCCTTTCCTTTCCTTTCCTTTCCTTTCCTTTCCTTTCCTTTCCTTTCCTTTCCTTTCCTTTCCTTTCCTTTCCTTTCCTTTCCTTTCCTTCCTTTTCCTTCCCTTCTTTATTCTTTTACTCTCCTGCAGTTGCTTCTTAAAAGCCTCCATTGATGAAGCCACCCACAACTTCTGGAGGCAAGCTGTTCCACTGGTTAATTGTCCTCACTGTTAGGAAGTTTCTCCTTAATTCTCGATTGGTTCTCTCCTTGATTAGTTTCTATCGATGGCTTCTTCCAGTGCTTTAGAGAACATGTTGACCCAGAGGCTTATAGAAATTGTAAGGAAAGTAGGATCTGTTTTCTCTTTCTTGCATAGTGCCAGAATAATCTATCAGCAGACACAAACTTTACAGTAATAATTAGAGCTACGGAATTCAGTGTGACACGAGAGAGCAGACAGATTCACACAGAAGAATAGGCCCTGACGTCCTTCCCATGACCTTGGTTGGTCATCCTTGATCCATTCTCAGATTCTTATCTGGAATTCAGGTTCTCAGGAGGCAAGGAAGGAAGAGATTAATTTATCTTCTGTCAATAATAAGGCAGGAGGAAGGAGGGGGAATGAAAACAATATGGGGGGAGGGAAATGGGTAAAAATGTAAAGGAATTTTGCAAAAGCACATTAGGATAAAATGAGTTCTGTTGTTTTTACACTCCAAGGGATTATTGTTGGGTTTGCTTTCATTGGCAAAGTAATCCAGCTGGAATATGGATCAGCAATACATTTGTAATGAACAAAGAATAGTTTGATGTAGTTTAATTTATTTAGGATGCTTTTAAGTGGCATCGGAATAAGCCACTGATTGAGCCCGGTTTTGATGGCAATTAATTACTTTGATTAAGCTGTTGAAGCAGAATGATTAATTGACTACTGTAATAGGTTGCTGGAGTTAATGAATATGCCTAAATGCAGCCTTTTTAAAAAATGTAATGCAAATACGCAATTTAGAACAGTGCCACAAGTTTAACTAAAAGACTTAAAACTAATATTATTGCTTATCTCCGCCCCCCCAAAAAAGAGTATGGGTCCATTGATATGATTTGCTTTGGACGTGATTACATGAAGCTGCTGGCAGCAGTCACGCCCGAAGATGGAAACGTATATAAATAGAATTATACACGCACCCTCTCACACTCACAAACATATATTATTCTTCATTAAAAAGGGCTGAGATTTCATTGGAGGGCCACGTCTTGCAAAAATCACTTCATTATCATCTGAGAATGCCTTAGACTTATTTGTCTATCTGTTTAACAAAATAACAGACTTGGAAGGAACCTTGGAGGTCTTCTAGTCCAACCCCTTACTCAAAAACCCAACTTCCCTATATCATTTCAGACAAATGACTGTCCAATCTCTTCTTAAGAACCTCCAGTGCTGGAGCACCCACAACTTCTGTTGTTCCACTGATTAATTCTTCTCAGTTTAAATCACTGTAAAATGTTTTTTTTTAAAATAAATTTTATTGAATAAACATTAAAAACAATCGAACACAGTGAGACTTTCTTGGCTATCATTTTGGCCATACAAGCTATAGTATAGAAATACATGTTATTTCTGTTTACATTTATATACAATTATATACATATTTAAACTGTCTTTTATACTTATGCATTCGTATCATCTCATATTTGTCCATTATATTCCATTCTCTTTGGTTTACAAAACTTTAACTTTCATTCCTATAAAGTGTCAACCCTTTATTTCGTTTTCCTTGACTCTAGCCATTGATACATTTTACTCCAGACTTCATAATACTCTGTCTCACCCTTGTCTTTGATTTCTAAAGTTACTCTATCCATCTCTTATTATTTCACTTTCTGTAGGGGTATCTTCATTCTTCCAGTTCTGGCATATACCAATCTCGCAGCTGTTATTAGATGTATCATTAAATATATTGTTCCTTTACTGTATTTCTCATTAATAATTCCCAGTAAGAATGTTTCTGCTCTGAACTCCACTTTCTGGTTAACCATCTCTTCTATCCAAACCTTTATTTTCAACCAGTATTTTTTTGGCTTTTATTCCAACAAGGTGGACTTTTACTAATTTTGGCCAATCTAGTTGGAGGAACATGCCATCTGTAAAACATTTTATATTGGTTCACTGTAAAATGGTTGTTTTCTGCAGGTGATATTTGCAAAATGACAGCATAGGGGTTGTAACATCCATAATTCACAATCCACTGAGCCCCAAAACCGGAACCCCACATTTCACTCTCTCTTACCCTGCAACGCACACTCTCTCACACACAGAGCAACGATTGCAACCTCCTTTTTCTCTCTTCTGTCAATCCTGCACAAGGTCTGGAATGGATCTGCCAAGATCGCCAGAAGGCATTTCACTTCCTTTCCTCTTTTTTCCCACCGTGGAGAGAAAAGAGAGGAAAAAGAACAAACAATTCCAAAGAGTTGTGAGGTCAGGGGACATTATGGTGGGCAAATCTGAAGCAGGTGAAATCTCATTTTTGTGGGATGTTCCTAGGACCTTCTCAGAGTCAGTATAACTGTAAGGTAGGGTCATTGGGTCTAGGCTGCAAATGTACGACCACTAGAAGAAGGACCAGGAGGGACATGACAGCAGTCTTCCAGTATTTGAGGAGCTGCCACAAAGACGAGGGGGTCAAGCTATTTCTTAAAGCACCTGAGGGAAGGATGAGAAGCAACAGATGGAAACTAATCCAGGAGGAAAGCAACTTAGAAGTAAGGAGAAATTTCCTGACAGTTAGAATGATTAACCAGTGGAACAACTTGCCTCCAGAAGTTGTGGATGCTTTTAAAAAAAAGATGTTGGATAACCATTTGTTTGAAGTGGTGCAGAGTTTTCTACCTATGCAGGGGGTTGGACTAGAAGACCTCCAAGATCCCTTCCAACTCTGTTATTCTGTTATTATTCTGAAGAGTGCAGTCATGTAGTGGTCACCCAAATATTGGTAGTTATAGTCCAGTTCTAGGAAAGAGACTCCGGTTGCTTCTTTGGAAAAGGAATTGTAGGGCAACTTTCCTAAGAGAAGAAGAATTCAACTACTCAGCGATGGTGCCAGTTAGTGAGATTCACATCTCTTACTGCCCCCTGTCGTTGAAGGATGGCCAACATATTTCTTTTAAAAATAACAATGCATGAAATCAACAATCCTTGATTTTTGCAAATATATAGTTTGGCATTTTTAGCTGAATACTGGGGAGAAGGAGGAGAAGGAGCAGCAAAAGGAGCAAGAGGAGAAGGGGAAGGAGAAGTCAATTCAGTAATGTTACATTTAAAAAGATAAAGTCCCCTTCAGATCGAATATGAGACAATTGTGCATTTTTATTTTTTTTTGCCAGTTGTATGAAAGCAGTTTGTAACAAGAAACCAAGAAATGAGTGTGGAGCCACTAGGGGGCATTTTAAACCAAACATTTTACAGAGATTTCATTTACAGAGAAATTGCTTTTTATCTGTTTATATTACCTGAATGTATCTGAATCAGTTTCTGTTGACAAGCTGATCAAACTTCCTTTGTCATCCCTATTGTGTGGTTTAATGCCTGGTTCTGCTATCTGGCTCCATCTTTCTTAGCTAAATGCCTTTTTCAAAAGCAATCATTTAGGAGCCCAGATAATAGCCTTCATACTCCATTTGTTTAGTTTTCACTAAAGAAACGAAGGAGAAGGAAAGACAAAAACATGTTTTAAGGGAAAGTTTTCCCCTGCTCTTTACTAAATAGTTTGTTTATATAAAGAATATAGTTTTCAAGAGCATATTAAAGGATGTGATAGCAGGAGAAGAGGAAGAGGAAGGGAAGGAGAAGGAGAAAGAGAAGAAGAAGAAAGAAGAGAAGGAGAAGGAAGAAGGCAGGGTAAGGAAAACTATGGGGTCCTTTGCACTCTTTGAGTTGGTGATTTTCTTGCAAACATTTCATTAGCAAACTAGGACCATCATCAGTGGTAGAAGGGACTGTGGTCTGTAGCGGGTGAGGAAGTGGAGGAGGATAGGGCCCCTCATATCTTAAGTATTGGGTAACTAATGTATTGTGGGCCAAGGACCAGATTTTTTAAAAATAGGTGGGAAAATGAATGAGTCAAAACTGAAAACCATCAAATCATTATTATCATTATTAAATTTCTTTGCTACCTATCACACCATGGTGCTACTCTAGGCAACTTACAACTGTAAAAAACAACCACAGAGGAATAAAAAGGAAGTTTAAACAAAGAAAAATAAAGTAATAGAGTCACAAATGGCAACTTCAAATCTCAACAAGTAAATGCTCTGTCCTACATATTGGCAAAAAAAATCAGAAAATAAAATACAGGCTGAATAGTCAAGACCTTGTTGATGATCCAAACTCTGTCAAGGATCTTGGAATACTCATCTCTAATGATCTAAGCTGGGGGGGGGTTGGGGTTGGGGGGCACTGTCTTGCGGTGGTTCTCCTCCTTCCACTCCAGCCGTTTGCAATTTGTGTTGGCGGGGGGGGGGGGCAGAGATTGGCCCCGAGACCCCTGATTTGCGGGGTTCCTCAGGGATCGGAGCTCTTGCCCCTTCTGTTCAACATTTACATGAAGCCTCTGGGCAAGATCATCCGTGGCTTTGAGGTAGAATTCCATCAGTATGCTGATGACATCCAGCTGTACACTTCTACCCCGAGCCACCCCGATGAAGCCATCGAAGTGATGGCCCGGTGCCTGGAGGCCGTGCGGTGTTGGTTGGGGCAGAACAGGCTTTGGCTCAACCCATCTAAGACTGAGTGGCTGTGCTTCCCGGTACCCTGATACAGCCAGCTGGTTTCATCACTGGCTGTGGGGGAGGGGGAATTCTTGCCCTCACAGAGAGGGCCCACAATCTGGGTGTCCTCCTGGATGTGCGGCTGTCATTGGAAGACCATGTGGTGGCCGTCGCCAGGGGGGCTTTTGGTCAGGTCCATAGGATCTACCAGTTGCGGCCCTTTCTGGATTGGGATGCACTTCGCACGGTCACCTCCACCCTCGTAATCTCCCGCCTAGACTATGCCAATGCTCTCTACATGGGGCTCCCCTTGAAGAGCACTTGGAGGCTCCAGCTGGTGCAGAATGCGGCCACGCGGGTGGTGTTGGGAGCTCCTTGGGGCTCCCATGTCACGCCGCTCTTGCGCGAGCTGCATTGGCTCCCGGTGGTCCTCCGGGTGGGCTTCAAGGTATTGGTTACCATCTTTAAAGCGCTCCATGGCTTGGGGCCGGGGTATCTACAGGACCGCCTCCTGCCATTATCGGCCTTCAGCCAGCCAATATACTCCCATAGAGTGGATCTCCTCGGGGTGCCACCGGCTGGATGGCTGGTGACCCCAAGAGTGCGGGCCTTCTCGTTGGGGGCACCCTCCCTCTGGAACGAATTACCCCCGGAGATGAGGACCATCCTTGATTTCCTGACCTTCCGGCAGGCAGTGAAAACTCATCTATTTCACCAAGCCGGTCTGGCCTAGGGTTCTCTTAGGGTTTTTAATCTGGTTTTATCTGGTTTTTAGTCTTTTTAATTCCCTTTATATGTTTTTACCTTTCAGCTACTATATTTGATTGTAATTGTTTTTAATTTTGTATTGTTGTTGCATTTTTAATCGGCTGTACACCACCCTGAGACCTGTCAGGGAAAGAGGGCGGTATATAAGTTTAATAAAATAAATAAATAAATAAGTGCTAGAGCCCACTGTAACTATATAGCCAAAAAGGCATTAAGAGTTGTTAACCTAATCCTACGTAGCCGTTTCTCTGGTAATATAGTAAGTATAGTATATAAAATCATACATTGCAATGTCCTATCTGTCAATGAATACTTCAGCTTCAACCATAACAACACAAGAACTTTCTTTCTTTCCTTCCTTCCTTTCCTTCCTTCTTTCCTTGACCTACATTCCTTCTTTCCTTAAACTTCCTTGACCATCCTTATTTCCTTCCTTCTTTCCCTTCCTTCCCTCCCTCCTTCCTTTCCTTCCTTTCTTCCTTCCTTCCCACAGCCTGCCACCATCTCTTTCTCTCTCTGCTGAATATGCCAGGTCCCACTAATATACTAAAAAATAATCAATCATTTCTTTAAAGGCATCATTTGCCATGATGGCAAAACATAAATTGTGCCAAAACTATTGGTTGCTTCTTTCATTCATTTAAGATGGCAGATTCTTCCAATAATTTTTCAGCATGAATTTAGTTCAAATTTCATGTTAAATGGCTTCAGGTAGCATATTATTCAGTGCATATTATTTGGGTGGGATGCATGGAAATCATGTAAAATGTACATAATTGGTGGAGACTATGATAGCACTACCAATAACAACAGCAAATCATGCATTCATGTGAATAATAAGAGGAATGAATATCAACAGGCAGAAGATAAGATGCGATCAAAATGGGGTGCGGAGTGCCTGTTTCTGGTGGCAGCAAGCAAAGATTTTAAAATATTCAGCTGCCTCTGAAAGATATATTGAGACTGGAAGATATATAATGAATATCTACAGAAACACACTGAGCTTCCTATAATTGCATCTGCTGATACTCTAGATCAGACAAGCCAACTTAAAAAGCATCCATTCCAAGAGACTTTAACAGTTTCCTGGAGACACAATTCTTTTCTTCCTGTTTGATGTCTTTTCTGAGGAAGAACAGAAGACTTTGAAAATATGCAATATTGATCTTGACTCTCTTTTGCCAATAGTGAATATGATCAGAAAGCAACAGGAGATCACCCAGTTTGCCATTTCCTTCAGTACAGACAAGGCTATTTCAAATTTGCAAGAGGTCCAACATTTCACCACTGCCCCAAAATCTGGATTTTCAGAAAATCCATTCCTAGATCAAAAACTGCCATGTTGATCTCTTGGTAGTTATTGCTAATAAAACATATGTTGGTCAGATGTAACCGATTGTTCATAATGTGAACCAGTTAGTGAGGGAAGAGGATTATAAACAAATGTTATTATAAGCAAACCGATGATAAGCACATTGTTACAGGAACTGAGCATCTAGTGAAATGAAGGGCTAGGGAAGACACGACAGCAGCCTTCCAATATTTGAGAGGCTCCCTCAAAGATGAGGGGGTCAAACTATTTTACAAAGCACCAAAAGGCAAGACAAGAAACAATGGATGGAAACTAACCAAGGAGAGAAGCAATCTAGAACTAAGGAAAAATTCCCTAATGGTGAGAGCAATCAACCAATGGAACAACTTGACTTCAGAAGCTGTGGGAAGCTTTCAAAAAGAGACTGGTCAACCATGTATCTGAAATGGGATAGGGTCTCCTGTTCAAGCAGGACTAGAAGACCCCAGAGGTCCCTTCCAACTATATTGTTCGATGACTTTTGGCAGTGGTCTAGGAATTGAGACATTGTGGTTATATAATGACAACCAGCACCCAAGAGAAGATACTGGACTAAAAATGTGAGCACGGACTTACACCAGGTCACTTAACACAGAAGGACTGATTGATAATATTTCCAATAAGTAGGAACATTAACCTCTAAATCAGGTGGGATAGGTAATTACACTCACCTTATCTGTATGTATCCAAGATCAGCAAGAATAGCATATCCTTCAGCTTTTTAGAGGTAACAGTATAAAATCACAACTTAAAAGGGAATATAGTGGGAATGGGTGAAGCAGTGAGAAGAATATTAAAGTGCTAAAATATCACCTGCCCTTCAAGTATAGAACAGTGAATTAAAAATGAGTAATCTAGGATCATTTTTGAACATTTGTTAGTCTCCAGTCAGCAAGTATTGTTCTTGATTGATGGCTGCAGATGTCCAGCTGGTGAAAAGAGCACAAACCATTGATGCCTTAACATCAGCCGAGAGGAAAACAAACCATGCAATTCCATCTTCATTTCGCTTTGAATGCTGAGTGCCTTAAAGATCTTCTCACCATGGGTTGGTGTCACAGGCTGATGAGATGTGTATCAGAAGTGCTCAAGGGAATCAGAAATGGGATGATCTTCGCCCAGAAAGTCTTCCTGCCCCTCTATCTGTCGGTTCCAACTCTTACCCAGTTTTTGTCAACTTCAAACGCTGTTGTTTTTAAGGTTTTAATAGAGCCCACTGTAACTACATAGCCAAAAAGGCATTAACAATTGTTAATCTAATCCTATGTAGCTTCTTCTCTGGTAATATCAAACTACTACCTAGAGCATATAAAACATTTGCTAGACCAATACTCAAATACTCGAATACAGCTCATCAGTCTGGAATCCACATTACGTATCTGATATTAATACAGTTGAGAAAGTCCAGAAATATTTCACAAGAAGAGTTCTCCACTCCTCTACTCGTTGCAGAATACCTTATGCCACCAGAGTTGAAACTCTAGACCTAGAAAACCTAGAATTACGCCGCCTTCAGTCTGATCTAAGTACAGTATATAAAATCATACACTGCATGTCCTACCTGCAAATGAATACTTCAGCTTCAACCATAACAACACAAGAGCACACAATAGATACAAACTCAAGGTTAACTGCACCAACCTTGATTGCAGGAAATACGACTTCAGCAACAGAGTGGTCAATGTCTGGAATACTCTACCTGACTCTGTGGTTTCTTCCCCAAACCCCAAAAACTTTAACCTTAGACTGTCTACTATTGACCTCACCCCTTTCCTAAGAGGTCTGTAGGGGCCGTGCATAAGCACACCAACGTGCCTATAGTCCCTGTCCTATTGTTTCTTTTTATTTTTCTTATAGGTATCCATCTCATGTATTCAAAACTATGTTTATTCTTATACCTGTATCTTGTAAGCAATTGACAAATCAAATAAATAAAAATAAAATAAATAAATATTCTACTATTTTTTTAATGATGTTGCTCAGCAACAGTGAGATGGGGGCATATAAAGAAGGGAGGGAGGGAGGAAGTAGAAGAAAGGGAGGGAGGGAGGAAAGAAGGAAGGAGGGAAGGAAGTAGAAGGAAAGAAGGGAGGAAGGAAGTGGAAGGAAAGAAGGGAGGGAGGGGGGGAAAGAAGAAGGATGGAAGGCAGTAGAAGGAAAGAAGGGAGGAAGTAGAAGGAAAGAAGGGAGGGAGGGAGGAAAGAAGGATGGCAGTAGAAGGAAAGAAAGGAGAAGTAGATGGAAAGAAGGAAGGGAGGGAAGAAAGAAGAAGGAGGGAAGGAAGTAGAAGGAAAGAAGGAGATAGTAGAAGGAAAGAAGGAAGAGAGGGAGGGAGGAAAGAAGGATGGAAGGCAGTAGAAGGAAAGAAAGGAGGAAGTAGATGGAAAGTAGGAAGGGAAGAAGGAAGTAAGGAAAGAAGGAAGGAGGGAAGGAATTAGAAGGAAAGGAGGGAGGGAGGGAAGGAGGAAGGAAGGAAAGAAGAAGGAGGGAAGGAAATAGAAGGAAAGAAGGAAGTAGAAGGAAAAAAGGAAGGAAGGAAGTAGAAGGAAGGAAGGAAAAGAAAGATGGAAGCACAAAGTTTACTTAGTGTTGCATTTGCTATGCTGGCACATAAGGTTGAGTTGAGTTGAGACCTGTTGGTGACCTCAAGATTTGTGATGCAGCTCTTAGCTTTCTTCATAGATCTGCTTCCAGGTTAATGAAGATAGTCTCCACCCAGCCACCTCCTCAGTTTAATGACAGAATGGAGAAAAACATGTTGAACTATCCTTGACATTTTGATTCCCAATAAGAATAGATTTAAGCCTCTCCTTTAAGTGAGACCCAGGAAACCAGCTTTAGGAGTGTTGTTTTGTTTTGTTTATCTTTTCTCTTTCTTCAGCCTGCCTTCAGGTTTTACTTTCTGGTTTTGCCGGGTCTCGATAATTGCTAGGCAACAAGGTAGAATGGCCAGCATGAGGTGTGATACAGCATTTTGAGAGGATCGAGACCCAATGACATTTAATGAGAGGAGCTTTCCACTGGGGGTAAAAACATGCTTGAGCCAGTTTCTAAGAAATGCAGGTAGCATCCAAAGTTTCCAGAGGGTATTAAAAATAAACCTTCAGTGTGCATTTCATATCTCAGTATATGTTTTATTTATTTTTTTACACTGGGCACTCCCTAATTTTCAAAGCACAGGCAGAAAGAAAGAGGAAGCAGAAAAAGGGCTGCAGGAAAAAAACAATTATCCATAATTAGGGTGAGAAACCACACCGCGTTCTTCCTGTATAACAAACGTGGATTGATTAAAACCGGGAATATGTACAATATACACTTGCAATTCATCATAAATGCAAATCATGCCACAATTTTCTATTTCTGCTTCAGCTATTCTTAGGATGATCATTGATGTCTATTTTGGGTTTGTCCTCTCTCTATATTTTTATCTCCCCATTTGCATATTTTGCATTTTAAAATGTACCCGTGATCGGGGGTTTTTTCCATTCTGTTTTTATTTAAAGAGTGCAACACCGAACAAATTAAAAAGTGCAATAATGAACAAAAACAAAACAGTTAAAGAAAAAAAAGACAATTTGGGAGAATAAAAAGTAAGCTTATAATTTTAAGAATAGATTTTAAGCATCCATTCTCAAGCTTTTGATTCTAAAATCCTTTTATATGGTCACAGGTAATCCATTAAGAAATTACTGTATTAATATGATAATATGCGAATAAAATAAAAAAGGTTCTTTAATACTGTTACCTATTAATTATTCAGCCAATGCTATATCCCAATTTTTAAAATACCAAACCTAAGAAAGATGTACTTTAGTCAGCCAACCACAAAAATGAATTATTTTCTTACACACACTCATGCCATAAATCTAGGAAAAATTTAACATTGCCAATTTTTGAGGAAACGATGACTACTTTTAACCAAAATCATTTTGGAATTTTTCAAACTCTTTTGACCAGGATCATCAACAGGACAAAACTTTGAGTTTACCTCCAACTTAATCATCTGTTATCACCATTCTGTGTTGTTCAGTTGCTAAGTTGGGCCTGATTCTTTGTGACCCCATGGACCATAGCACACTAAGCCCTTCTGTCCTCCCACTGTCTCCTGGAGTCCACCCAAACCCATGTCCATCAAATCAATGACACCATCTAACCATCTCATCCTTTATTGCCCATCTCCTTTTGCCTTCCATCTTTTCCAACATTGGGGTCTTCTGCAAGGAGTCCTCCCTTTTCATCTGGTGGCCAAAATATTTGAACTTCAGCTTCAATATCTGTCCTTCCAAAGAGCAGTCATGGTTGATTTCCTTTAGGATCAACTGATTGGATTTCCTTGCAGTCCAAGGGACTCTCAAGGGTCTTTTCTAACACCACAACTCCAATTACATCCATTCTTTGGCACTCAGTCTTCCTTATGATCCAACTCTCACAGCCATACATCATTACTGGGAAAATCATAGTTTTGGCTATATGGACCTTTGTCAACGAGATCCTGTCCCTGCTTTTCAATATGTTGTCTACGGTAGATTTGCCACAGCTGTCCTCCCACAGAACATTTTTTAAATTTCAGGGCTGAAATGATCTTGTTATCACCACTCTCTTATTATTATCTCTCTTTATATAAAAGCCAAGTACCACTCACTCATCACGAAATCTCCAGAACCATAAAGCCTACAAACTTGAAATTTGCCATGTATGTTCCTTTTGGCTTATGTGTTTCAATCACCAACAATCACTGAGCCAATGGATTGTGAACCAGATTTCTCCTGCATAGACCGATCACAAAGTTTCATCGCGAAGCATGGGTATCCAGCTACTTATTATTTATTAAAGTCTGTCTTTAGCAATACTATAAATACTATACTATATATAAATACTATAAATAGAACCACCAGAGGAATATCCTAATTATGAACTTTCCTAGATCCTTCCTAAAGTGCCCACAGACAAATTTCTCATGAGAATTGTAAGGGGAGTTGAGGATAGAGAAGGATTTTTATGGAAACATCCCCTTTATTTATTTATTTATTTATTTATTTATTTATTTATTGAATTTTTATACCGCCCCCTCTCCCAAAAAGGGACTCGGGGCGGTGTACAGCCTACTAAAAACATACAATAAATACCCAATAAATATAATTAAAATAAATTAAACCAAATTGATCCGGCTGTCTATCCCAAAAATTCAGTTAAAAATTAAAAGCTAATAAAACCCCGATTAAAATTAAGTTAAAACTAAAATATAGTTACTGGGCCAGGCCAGCCTGTTTAAAAAATAGGGTTTTCACTGCGCGCCGGAAGGTCAGAATATCCGTCATAGCCCGTATCTCCGGGGGGAGATCATTCCAAAGGGAGGGGGCTCCCACAGAGAAAGCCCGAACCCTCGGGGCCGTCAACCGACAACGGCCGGGCGGCGGTACCCCGAGGAGGGCAACCCTGTGGGAGCGTACTGGGCGGCGGGAGGTTGATGATGGCAGCAGGCGGTCCCGTAAGTACCCAGGTCCCGAGCCATGGAGCACTTTAAATACTGTCAGTACCACCTTGAATCGAATCCGGAAGGCCACAGGAAGCCAGTGCAGCCTGCGGAGAAGCGGTGTAACGTGGGAGCTCCGAGGAGCACCCACGATCACCCGCGCGGCTGCATTCTGGACCAGCTGCAGCCTCCGGAGACTCTTCAAGGGGAGCCCCATGTAGAGAGCATTGCAATAATCCAGGCAGGAGATGACGAGGGCGGAAGTGACTGTGCGAAGTGCGCCCAGATCCAGAAAGGGCCGCAACTGGTAAATCAGACGAATCTGATAGAAAGCCCCCCTGGCGACGGCTGCAATATGTTCTTCTAAAGACAGCCGTACGTCCAGGAGGACACCCAAGTTGCGCGCCCTTTCCACGGGGGTCAAGACCTCTCCCCCCACGGCCAGCGAAGGAACCAGCTGGCTGTATCTGGGCGCAGGAAACCACAGCCACTCGGTTTTGGTTGGGTTGAGACGAAGCCTGTTACGACCCATCCAACTCCGCATGGCCTCCAGGCATCGGGACATCACTTCGACGGCTTCGTTGGGGTGGCCCGGGGTGGAGATGTACAGCTGAGTATCGTCAGCGTACTGATGGAACTCCACCCCGAAGCCACGGATGACCTCACCCAGCGGCTTTACATAAATGTTGAACAGCAGGGGCGAGAGCACCGACCCCTGAGGCACCCCACATCGTAGGGGCCTCGGGGCCGATCTCTGCCCCCCCGTCAACACAAATTGCGAGCGGTCGGAGAGGAAGGAGGTGAACCACCGCAACACGGTGCCTCCCACCCCCAACCCCTCCAACCGCTGCAATAGGATACTGTGGTCGACAGTATCAAAAGCCGCTGAGAGATCTAACAGGACCAGGACAGAGGAACAACCCCTGTCCCGGGCCCTCCAGAGGTCATCCACCAACGCGACCAACGCCGTCTCCGTGCTGTGCCCGGGCCTGAAGCCCGATTGGAGGGGGTCAAGATAACTCGCTTCATCCAGGTACTGCGGGAACTGACGTGCCACCACACTCTCAACAACCTTCGCAACAAAGCGAAGGTTGGAGACAGGACGATAGTTAGATAACAATGCTGGGTCCAGGGACGGTTTCTTGAGGAGGGGCCGCACCACCGCCTCTTTTTTAACCTTTGCAGATAAATGCCTAAGAGTACTTTGTTAGGAAAATTTCAGAAGTCAGGGAATCCCCGGAGTTAACTACTAAATACCTGTCAGGCAAATGTGCTAAATTTACACAGCCTAGAAGGTTAGTGAGCAAGTAGAGGGCTGATTTAGCCCTAAGAAGATACAGATCCAAATCATTCCACTGCAAAATTCAATTATTTTTGTCCGCATTAATTCACAGTAGGTTTTTTTTAGAAATATTTCTTTGGGCACTTCTGACATGCATGGATCATCTTAAACGTTCACAAGTCTTTTGCCAGAGAGTGGTGACAACAACTCCCGTCATCTCCCACCTAGACTATTGCAATGCTCTCTACATGAGGCTCCCCTTGAAGAGCATCCGGAGGCTTCAGCTGGTGCAGAATGCGGCCGCGCGGGTGGTTTTGGGGGCTTCTCGGAGCTCCCATGTTACACTGCTCCTGCGCAAGCTGCATTGGCTTCCAGTGGCCTTCCGGATGCAATTCAAGGTGTTAGTGGTCACCTTTAAAGCGCTCCATGGCTTGAGACCTGGGTACTTACGGGACCGCCTGCTGCCATCATCGGCCTCCCGTCGGCCAGGGCGCTCTCACAGGGTGGGCCTCCTTGGGGTGCCATCAGCTGGACGATGCCGGCTGCGGCCCCGAGGGTGCGGGTCTTCTCTGTGGGAGCACCCTCCCTCTGGAATGAATTACCCGTGGAGATGAGAACTATTCCTGATCTACAAACCTTCCGGCGTGCGCTGAAGACCCACCTTTTCCAACAAGCCGGTCTGGCCTAGAGTTACTGATAGGGTTTTAAATTGGTTTTTAACAGTTGTAGTTTTTAAATTCTTCCTTGTTCAGTTTTATTCTTATTGTATTCCAGCCATTAATTTAATCTATTTTAATTCTATTTTAAAATTGTATTTGTAAGTGTGTTGTTTTTACTTGGCTGTACACCGTCCCGAGTCCTGTTGGGAGATGGGGCGGTATATAAAATCAAATAAATAAATAAATAAATAAATAAATAAATAAATAAATAACTTAACCAGTGGAACAGCTTGCCACCAGAAGTTGTGGGTGCTCCATCACTGGAGGTTTTTAAGAAGCCATTGCATGGCCATTTGTCTAGAATGATATAGGGTTCTTTCCAACTCTGTTATCCTGCATTATTTCATTTTTTTAAAAAAAGATGAATAAACAATGAAATATATTTCATTTTTTAAAAGGTGAATAAAAGGTGAATAAACAATCAAAGTTTTATGGACACTTTAATGACTTATTGTCTTTGACATATATAACATCATTCCCATCCAGGAATGTGGAGAAGATACCGAATGGCTGTAGTTCCCATCCAATCATTTATATTTCTATCCCCACTCAGCATCTCATTGAGAGTGACAGAACATCCCAGCTCATGTTCTAAAGTTATCTGCATAATATTAACTCATTCATTAATATCACTGGCATTTCTCAATTAGTGCTGCTGATAGGTCAATAAAATAAAACTCAAGATGAATATGAAGTTCCTGAAGCTGCCATCATGATTTAATAATAATTAAAAAAAATGAATTGAACATCCTGCAAGGGAATGCTCTAATGTAAATCAATCTTATCTTTAATATCTTCAATCAACTTTTTTTTAGTATGCAGTGTTTGGCATTAAGGCATGGGAAAGATCAGACTGTCAAATGAACACCTATCCAAGCATGCTGTATCTCTTAGCTGTAACTATTCCCAAAAAGGACAAATGCAGAAGAATCTCTGGAAATCTGTTTATTGAGACTACAACTCTGCTTCTAAGGAATGATTTTTAGGGCTTACTCAGTTGTTTATGAAGTACAATCTGGAAAATAAATGCTGTATCATGTTTATTATGAAAAAACGCCCACCATGAAACGAAAAAAAAAAAAAAAACAATGAGGAATTTGATCTTCCTGGAGGGAAAAAAAGCTTAATTATGACATAAAATATCAACTCAACTCAAAGAAAATAAGCAGTGCATCTTTTATACACCCATTTATTCACAACAACTGGTCATAATCTTCAATGCAGGAACCTGTTTATCATTCATATAACTTTGTTAAGGTACCAGATGGTTCCTGGCGAATAAATGAATCATCATTATACACTCCAGGGTAATCCAGCTCTTGAGATATGTGTGTACACATTTAGAGTTGAGAGAGGAATGGGGGAAAGAAAAAATCTGCCATGGATTTCTATGGAAACCATTTGGCACAACCCAGCAAAAACAGAATTGTGCAACGAACACGGTCTGGTTGCCTCTCTCGTATGCAGTCCAATCTCTGCATAAGACAATCTGTCTTTGCAGAAGACAAATGCAAATTCAGGAAAAGTTACTTCTGAAACATGCATTTTAAGAGTAATTATGTTCTTGTTCCTCCCACCCACCCCAAAATAGTTTAGAGAAGGACAAACTAGATAAATGTATGTTCTTCTATTCCTTTTTAAATCAAGCCAGTTGTATTACATTTAAAAAGACCTTGTCATGTCCCTGTCAAAGTCTGAATCCAAGCAGGAAGACGAACAGCTGACAGGGAGGGGGGAGTGTGGCTCCATTGTTGGAGGAAACTGGGGAAGGGAAAAATCTGGCTGGGCAGAGCAGGTAGAACAAGGCAGAGGGAATTCAGAGGAAGACCAGGCTTACCCCCTCTTCATCCTAGGGCACACAGGGAGGAATGGAGAAGAGAGCAATGTGGGTTGTGTGGTTTATGGGGGAGGAAAGGGCCCTGATTCCCTTTATTAGCCTCACCTGGGAAGAGAGTTTAAAAGAGATGCAAGCTGAGTGCGGCAGCTGCTGGGAACAAACATGAATTTATCTTGTGTTGACTTTGGCTATCTGCATTCCTGGCATCCTCCCAACTGCGATGAATTACTGCCATGCCTTCACATCTGGAATCCCTTCTCTTGTCCTGCTGGATTAATACCTCATTTTTGCCTTGATTGGACTTATAGTTACAGTTTTTGTTGACCACATTTTGGACTTGAGTCTCTGCAGCCAAAGGCTGTTCCTGGGACAGTTTTTCTCTAGACCAGAAGGTAACCAGGACATTGGGGGCAAAGCTGGAGCTAATAAAGGGACTCCTACTGATTATCTGACTGTATGGCCTTTGTGCCACACCCCAGGTCATCATAGACCACATCATGTATCTTTGAGAAGCCTTCATAGTTTGGGAACTTTTTCAGAGTACAAACAGGTGCGTACTTTGTAATGGTAGGATTCAAATAATTTAACAACCAGTTTTCTGCCCAAATGAGTTCTTCCAAGAACCAGTTCACCAAAGTGCTCAGAAAGTTAACAACTGGTTTGCCCAAACTGGTGCAAACTGGCTGAATCTCACCACTGGTATTTTGGTTATCCTTTGTTAATAATCTGCCTGAAAAAGCTAACAAGCTAGAACGATACCTTAGTAACTGATGAATGGATTTTGATGAGGTTGCTTGTTGAACCAGAGATTTTTCACAGCTGAGATGAAGAAAACAGCTGCCCCTGAATCTTGAAAGTAATATCTGATATACTTTGAAGTTCCCTATTTCCATGGCTAGACATCATACTGCAATCAGGGGCATTCATGGGAGATCAAAATGTGGAAGGTGATGTTGTACATACAGATTTTGATTCTCATGAATATCCCTGCATGCGTGCAGTTACCTTCCAAGTATATAATCAGGACTCACATTTTTTCTTCCCCTTGGCTAATAGTGTCAAGATTAACTAGAAGCCCCTCTCTACCAGAAAGCCATTTTGCTTGCTTGTCGGTGGTTTATCTATGGAGATTCTCCATCATCCAGATCAGGGGTCTTCAAGCTTGACAACTTTAAGACTTGTGGACTTCAACTCCCAGAATTCCTCCTCCAGTCATGTTCGCTCAGGAATTCTGGGAGTTGAAATCCACATGTCTTAAACTTGCCAAGTTTGAAGACCCTTGATCCAGATCATGGTTGTCCCAAAGGTACATTTTTTTGAACAGGCAAGTAGACTTTCTTTGGTTTTCCTTGAAGATGTTTCACTTCTCATCCAAGAAGTTTCTTCAGAACTACTGAAGAAGCTTCTTGGATGAGAAGCGAAATGTCTTCAAGGAAAAACAAAATCCATTTGTATTTTATTTTTTGAAAAATGCTCTTTTGGGTGGTTGAATTTAATTAGTAATCTAGGATGGGTTCTTGGGAGGTATAACTCAGAACAGAAGGGATATGTGAAGCTCATACGAGAAATGGTAAAGTTGCTTTAAGCGTAATTTCTGAGAAATACTCCCCTTCTATTTGGCAACACTTGTGTGTGTGTGTGTGCGTGTGTGTGTGTGTGTGAGAGAGAGAGAGAGAGAGAGAGAGAGAGAAGGACTGCCCAATCTGCAAAATCTCACCACTTCAGTATGAAATAGTGAAATATTAAATCAGACCTTTGATAAGATGCCGAAGAACAGGATTGTAATGAAAAGGAGCATTTGCTCATATTACATCTGCCACTATATATTACATCAACCCAGCTACAGGAAGGTATTTTAGGATGACATTAGTAGCTGGCTGATTTAATTTCACTTTTTTTTAAAAGGAGTATATGCCATTTTAATTCCATTTATTTTGGCCGCTGCCAATTTCAACTTGAAAATGTGGGAGAGTGAAGGAAAGAAGAAAAAGAAAAGAAACCAGGGCAAATAAAGTGGCCCTACTGAATGTTGATAAGCCATTTTTTAATTTATTAAGGTTATACGGAGGTGCTTCTACGTGGTTTGCATCCCAGGAAGGAGCCTGGAGGGGACTGGTCATGTTCTGTTCAGAGATTACCAGAGCTACGAAATAGCCAATTCCACAGCTGAAGAGTGAAAATGGAAACTCACGTTTAATAATCACATGTGGCAATGCCATGTCCCACTTGACTCCTTCAGGATTATTACAGATGAACAACCTGGCCCATGGGTCACTTACAGTGGCCACCCATCCTTTATTATAAACAACAACCCTTGATATCAGAAAACTGGTCCTTTAGATTTATTTGTGTTTCAGAAACTCACTCCTGTCCTTTATTTTGGTCGCTTAACATTTGCCGTACAAAATGTAGCATTTGTGGCACAGTCTTTTGCATTCATGATGCCGAATTGTCTTTTCAAAAAGAATTTACAGATACTTTTTGATTTTATGTATTTTAATTAGAACAGGCATCTTTGTAAAGTTGTTTTTTTTTTCCTTCTCGGTTTTGCTTTTGACTTTTCCTTGCTAAAGCAAAGTTATAAATGTAAAAAATATGTGGGTTGGGTTTTTTTTTTTTTTTCATTCTTGGGAACCCTGTTCAGATTTGTCACTGTCTTAGGTGGATCCTTTATATTTTCCAAGAAAATATGGTTAAATACGGTCTTGGCACTATCATAACTATCTGCCGGCCTCACATCTGAGATCATGTTGGTGAAAGAAGGACTAGGGGAGACATGATAGCAGTGTCCCAGTATCTCAGGGGCTGTCACAAAGAAGAGGCAGTCAAGCTATTCTCCAAAGCTCCTGAAGGCAGGACAAGAAGCAACAGGTGGAAACTCATCAAGGAGAGAAGCAACCTAGAACTAAGGAGAAATTTCCTGACAGTAAGAACAATTAATCAGTGGAACAACTTCCCTCCAGGAGTTGTGAATGCTCCAACATTGGAAATTTTTAAGAAGAGATTGGATAGCCATTTGTCTGAAGTGGTGTAGGGTTACCTGCCTAGGCAGGAGGTTGGACTAGAAGACCTCCAAGGTCCCTTCCAACTCCGTTATTCTATTCTATTCTAAAGTTGATAATATGATTTTAAAGTTTATTTCTTAGCGAAAGTAGTTAAGAAGTAGGAAGTAAATTAGCATGATTAAAATCTCTAATTCATCCAGTGTCCCAAGTCACCACATAGGAGGTGGATTTCAACCCATTTGAGGTGATTTGAGGGAAGTTTAAGGGGATGTCAGGTCTCAGAGAGAACTGAACACATGCCTATATACATATATACATATTGTTGTTCCGATGCTAAGTCATGTCCAACTCTTCGTAATCCCATGGATCATAGCATTCCAAGTACCTCCTGTTTTCCAGTATCTCCCAGAGTTAACCCAAACTCATAATCATTGTGGCAATGACACTGTCTAACCATCTGAACCTCCACCATCCCTTTCTCCTTTCTCCTTCCATCTTCCCCAACACCAGAGTCTTCTCCAAGGAGTCCTCTTCTTTTCATTTGGTGGCCAAACTATTTCAGCTTCAGTTTCAGGATCTGTCCTTCTAAAGAACAGTCCTTGTTGGTTTCCTTTAGGAATACATATACACATATAGAGTATAGAATATGCATATACATATATCAGGTTTTCTGCTTTGGATCGTATTAGCAAGTACTCTCTGAATTGCAACTCCTACCCCAGGATATTTTGCTTAGAAACCTTACCAGCGTTCTCAGAAATAAAAGTAATAAGAGAGGAATCTTATCATACAAATAAACTTTGTATGATAAACTTTCTACTTTCAGCTGTCAATACACCGTATTTAATATTAATTCCAAAATTTATGATTCAGCCTCAATTAAGTCCTTGTAAATCACAACAGATTTCATAAATCTCTCTCTCTCTCTCCCAATATTTAAAATGCAGAATAAAACAAATATTTAAAATGTGGATTAAAACCAAAAGTAAAAAATATATATAATAGCACAGACAATGCAAAGGTATAGTTAGTAGATAAAGAAAAAATGAAAGTGAAAGCAGTACATTAAATATAATGGTGAGAATATGCAAACTACAGAAATTGAACAAAAGAGACTGCATGTATGTATTATGTATGTATGTATGTATGTATGTATGTATGTATGTATGTTCATATTTTTGCCAAATCCAAAGAGTAGCGTTATCTCTGAAATGTTAAGTGTGCTTGAGCCTCCTGCGTCTCAGAGCTATTAACCTCATCGTCTTAACAAATGCGCCATCATGGCTCTCATCGTTTTGGAAGCAGGTGAAGTTTTGCCAAGTTCAAAGTAAAATAAAAAATAAAATAAAGTCTCAAAAGTACTAATTGCATAAAGTAAGAATTCTGTTTGCACCAAAGCTTGTTGATGAAATCTATCTTTCCTTTCAAAATGTTTTTTAAAAGCTCTTCTTCTTAAGTTCTGTTTGTCCTGAACACGCTAGAAGGCATTAAGAGAAAGAAGAGGAGTGAAGAAAGATCTTAACGATTAAGTTATGCAATCCTGCTTCCTCCATTAAGACACATTAAAATATAAAGATTTTTTTTTTCTAAATTTAAGAAGATATATGTGTGGATTTTAAGAACAAATCTAAGGCTGAAATTGGGCTAAATGAGGTTATAACTACAGTATATTCTCCACATACCCATAATAGAGATGGGTGAGATAGATGGTGCTTCCACAGAAGTTAGCGTTAGAGCCAGCTGTGAGCAGCCGCCACCAAAAAGGCTAATACAGTCCTCAGTGGTATGAACAGAGGGATAGAATCAAGATCACATGAAGTATTAGTACTGCTTTCTAAAACCCTAGTAACACCACACCTGGCATGCTGCAACCAATTTTGGCCACTATACTACAAAAACAGTATTGAGACTCTGAGAAAAGTTCAGAGAAGAGCAACTAAGATGATCAAAGGCCTGGAGACCAAAACATATGACGAACAGTCTGCAGGATTTGGGTTTGGTTCGTCTAAAGAAAAGAAGGATTATGGGTGACATGATATCAATATTCCAGTATTTGAGGGGCTGCCACAAAGAAATAGGGTGTCAATCTATTCTTCAAAGCACCTGAGGGCAGGACAAGAAACAATGGATGGAAACTAATCAAAGAGAGAAGCAACCTGGAATTAAGGAGAAGCTTCCTAAACAGTGAGGATGATTAACCAGTGGAACAACTTGTCTTCATAAATCATGGGCACTCCATCAATGGATGTTTTTAAGAAGAGTCTAGACAATCACTTACCTGAAATAGTATAGGTTCTCTTGCTTGAGCAGGGGGCTTGACTAGAAGCCCTCCAAGGTCCCTTTCAGCTCATTCATTCTTTTCTAAAAGGTTTGGTGCTCAACTTGTTTATTTATTTATTTATTATTTATTATTCAAATTTCTATACCGCTCCCTCTCCCAAAAAAGGGACTCGGGGCGGTGTACAGCCTACTAAAAACACATAGAATACACATAGAATAAATACAATTTAAATACGATTTAAAACTAGATTAAATAAGTGAGTCCGGCTGTATCCCATCCAACTAAAAATTTAGACATTTAATCAGGGATTAATTAAAAAATTTAAAAATATAAAATTTAGCAATTAAAACCCAATTTAGATTTAAAACCCAAGGACCCATTACTGGGCCAGGCCGGCCTGCTTGAAAAATAGGGTTTTAACTGCACGCCGGAAGGTCAGGATATCCATCATGGCCCATATTTCCAGGGGGAGATCATTCCACAGGGAGGGGGCTCCCACAGAGAAAGCCCGCACCCTTGGGGCCGCCAGCCGACAACGATCAGGCGGCGGCACTCCAAGCAGGGCAACCCTGTGAGAGCGTACTGGGCGGCGGGAGGTTGTTGGTGGTACTAGGCGGTCCCATAAGTACCCAGGTCCCGAGCCATGGAGCACTTTAAATACCATCAGTACCACCTTGAATCGAATCCGGAAGGCCACAGGAAGCCAGTGCAGCCTGCGGAGAAGCGGTGTTACCTGGGAGCTCCGAGGGGCACCCACGATCACCCGCGCGGCTGCATTCTGGACCAGCTGCAACCTCCGGAGACTCTTCAAGGGGAGCCCCATGTAGAGAGCATTGCAATAGTCCAAGCGGGAGATAACGAGGGCGGAAGTGACTGTGCGAAGTGCGCCCAGATCCAGAAAGGGCCGCAACTGGTGAATCAGACGAATCTGATAAAAGGCCCCCCTGGCGACAGCTGCAATATATTCTTCCAAGGACAGCCGTACATCCAGGAGGACACCCAGATTGCGCGCCCTTTCCACGGGGGTCAAAACCTCTCCCCCCACGGCCAGCGAAGGAACAAGCCGGCTGTATCTGGGCACAGGAAACCACAGCCACTCGGTTTTAGTCGGGTTGAGATGAAGCCTGTTACGACCCATCCAACTCCGCATGGCCTCCAGGCACCGGGTCATCACTTCGACGGCTTCGTTGGGGTGGCCCGGGGTGGAGATGTACAGCTGAGTATCATCAGCGTACTGATGGAACTCCATCCCGAAGCCATGGATGATCTCACCCAGCGGCTTCACATAAATGTTGAACAGCAGGGGCGAGAGCACCGACCCCTAGGGCACCCCACACAGTAGGGGCCTCGGGGCCGATCTCTGCCCCCCTGTCAACACAAATTGCGAACGGTCGGAGAGGAAGGAGGCGAACCACCGTAACACGGTGCCTCCCACCCCCAACCCCCCCAACCGCCGCAATAAGATACTGTGGTCGACAGTATCAAAAGCCGCTGAGAGATCCAACAGGACCAGGACAGAGGAACAACCCCTGTCCTGAGCCCTCCAGAGATCATCCACCAACGCGACCAACGCCGTCTCCATGCTGTGCCCGGGCCTGAAACCCAATTGGAGGGGGTCGAGATAACTCGCTTCATCCAGGTACTGCGGGAGCTGACGTGCCACCACACTCTCAACAACCTTCGCAACAAAGCGAAGGTTGGAGTCTGGACGATAATTTGATAATAATGCTGGGTCCAGGGACGGTTTCTTGAAAAGGGGCTGCACCACCGCCTCTTTCAAGGCGGCGGGTAACAGCCCCTCTCTCAAGGAAGCGTTTATAATACCCTGGAACCAGTCACCTCCCGAGTGCCAAAACCAGCCAGGAGGGGCACGGGTCCAGCAAACAAGTTTCTTTTCTGGACAATTGTGTTATTAAGATTTTAAAAACATTTTAAGAATGAATTAGTCAGTGAGGTTAGGGGACCAATACAGTGCAATGGCAGGTTTTATCACTGAGCTATACTTTTTGAAAGATTAAAAGATGTCTTCATACATATACATGGACAAATGTAATGGATTTTTGCAAGTTAGAAAGCCTACATAGATATAGATCTTTTTAATCTTCAAGTCTTGTATAGTTTGGATGTGTAGGTCCTTCTCCATACCTCATGCTTTCACACAGTTGCGGACCCTCAAAATTGCACTTGCTTGCCCATCCCATAATCCTTTGCACCACTATTGCTAAAAAGTTTGAGTGGTGCTTGTTCTATGTGGCTACTGTAGTGGACCTAAAACTGGTTGCACAACCAACCTTTTGCTCACCCATTCTTGCTATTGTATTGCTGTCTTTATTTCCTGGTAAGGTGAAAAAAAGACAATACACAGAGGTAGCATAGCTGTCCTTCAGATCTGTTCAGCAGGATGGAGGCACAATCACGAGTTGACTAATAAAGGAGAATGGTTGTAGCTCAGGGTTGAAATGGGAGTACTCTCTGAGCTTGGTTGTTTTCCTTACCCAAAGGAGGTAACGTCATCAGTGCTAGATGAAGAAGTTACCCAGTTTAAGTAATGAACTATCTTCAAGAAAACAGCCAAGTTTATAAAGCACCCAAATAACTTCAGTACATTGTTGATGTTTCCTATTTTGAGTAATGAAACATCCATGAGAAAACAGCCAAGCTTGGACAGCACCGTGAACCCCTCATGACCTGACTCCAGAAGAGAGGGAAAAGATCTAAAGACATAGAATTGCAGGATAGTTTCTTGCCCACATAGCTCAAGAAAAAAAATTATTTATTATTTATTTATTTTATTTATTATTTAATTAAGTTTATATACCGCCCCCTCTCCCAAGTTGGGACTCAGGGCGGTGTACAGCCCAGCTAAAAACAATGCAATTACAAATATAAAATTTAAAAATAGATTAAAATGAATTAAATAAAGGCTGAAAAATTTTAAACTATAACAAAATGATAAAACAGGGTAAAAAGTTATAAAAATTAAAACCATTCCAGTGATACTAAGCCAGACCAGCTTGCTGAAAAAAATGGGTCTTCAGTGCGCGCTGGAAGGTTCGCAGGTCAGGGATAGTCCGCATTTCCAGGGGTAACTCATTCCAAAGGGAGGGCGCTCCCGCAGAGAAGGCCCGCACCCTCAGGGCCCGCCAGCCGGCATCACCCAGCTGGCAGCACCCCGAGGAGGCCCACCCTGTGAGAGCGCACTGGCCGGCGGGAGGCCGATGGTGGCAGGAGGTGGTCCTATAAGTATCCGGGTCCCAAGCCATGTTGCAATACTGAACTTTTCAACTTTTTCTCTGAATATTGTCCCCAGGACTAACAGTACGATGAGAGTGGTGTGTCAGAGCATCAATCCTGAACAGGCATTACACATGGAACTAGATTTATGTACTTCGGATCATTATTCATAATATAGATTCAGTGTTCACGCTGGCACAGAAATGAGATGCGAACTCATGCTTCACCTCCAATATTATAATGTATTGCAGAGAGAATTGTGTCTGGGAATCAGATAGAGCCTTTCGATGGTTGATGGATGGGACGAACAAATGACTCGAATGCCTTAATGAGTTTCGAAGAGAGGGAAATGCGCTCCCTTAAAAGTTATGAACCCTCCTGTAGATCCCCAAAGCAGAAAATACACTTTGAATACATTCCACGAAAAAGGTCTACAGCAATTAATGAGGCATCGCGCTACCCCAATAAACAAGTCGAGTCATCTGTTCACATTTACATTTGATGCTATCCAGGCCTGGTGTTGGAATTCATTGTTGGAATGTATTTCTATGCAACAACTGTGGTAGTATTCAGCCAGTAGATGACAGTGTTTACAAGTTTGGATCTATGGTATACACTCTATGCATTTTTTTGTTCTAAGCAGAGTTTCCTGTTTCCTGCTACAGCTTAAACAGTTGAGCAGGAAATCACATGGTGACTGTGCTCCTGTTTGCTCTGTAGTGCTATATACAAGAGCTGTGATGGTGCAGTGGTTAGAATGCAGTACTGCAGGCTACTTCTGTTGACTGCCAGCTGCCTGCAATTTGACAGTTTGAATCTCACCAAGTTCAATGTTGACTCAACCTTCCATCCTTCCAAGGTCGGTAAAATGAGGGTACAGATTGTTGGGAGCAATATGGAGGTTTATCACTACTGAAACACTACTCAGGAGACCCTGAAGACACAGATAAACCTCCAAGTGTTTCAATGACCCTCTAAAAGGATGCAAATGACCAGCTGTCTGCAAGGAGTATAAATCCTTCAGTTCCCCACCATTCAGTCAAAGCTGAAGAAGCTTCTTGGTTGAGAAGTGAAATGTCTTCAAAAAACAAGAAAGTCCAGTTGTCTCCTGAAAAAAAAACCTTTGGGATATCCACATTGAGGTTGTCCATGGAAGGAAAATTCCAGGATTGACAAAAATCTCAGCTATGAGATTTTTAAATATTTTTTTTTAAACGCCAGAGGATGAGGTCAAAGCTCCACCTACCTTTTGCTAGATTTGCAATGTACATAACAAAATTGATGGAGCTTCAACTGTAGCATCCCAACTGCCATCTTGACTTTGGATCATATCATCAGGCCTGCAGATCGCATTGAGGACTGTAGCCCATGAAAGGATTGCATTGTGAATGGGTTTAGAATGCACTCGCCCTATCTCTTTGTTATTGTAGTTTTTAACTGGTTTTAAATGGTTGCAGAAGAATTATGCTAACCATTTAGCTTTGTGTTTTTATTCTATGCACTGCCCAGAGTCACAAATGGACAGCTACATAGATTCAATAAATAAATTAATAGATAAACAAACACTTTGAGGATACCTATGGGAAAAAAATCTAATGGCTAGTTTGAAGAAGAAATCAATAGCTTTCTTCATGTCCCTGAAAACCTGGGAGAAATTTTACAATAATTTCTTTTCATATTCTACCAGAACATTTAACAAAAAAATTCTGCACAGAAGCAAGTTCATTTTTCTTCAAGCTTCCATCCAAACTTATTTTTTTCCCCATTTCACTTCATTTCATGGGTCTTCTGGGTTCCACCTGGCCCGAAACTGCAGAAAATAATATTCAGGATGAATTCTGAATCTCTCATTGGGTCTATAAATACAGTTCAAGCTAATATACCTGAGATTTCCTAAAGGCATTTTTCAGACTATTTCCCGGAGACCCAAGGCGGACGCTACTGTACTTTTCTAGATAAAACTCAATATGTGAAGCCTTTATCCATATGAAATAAAAGTGAAATGGTGCCATAATTGAAAACTGTGGGAAGGAAAGAACTTACATTAAATTGTACCGGATTTCAGATCAATCTGGCTAGTATGCCTAAGGACAGAATAAAACATTTTTTTTAAAAAAAAAAAAAGTACTTTTGCAGAATTGTGAAAGACTCAGAGTGACGAATTTTAAGTACAATACAATTTTGTTTCGGGAACGCTTCTTTCATTTTCTCTATTAATTTAAGCTGCCTGAATATATTATTACATTCCTTAAAACTAATTGGACATTTAAATCAGCAAATAATTAGAATGAGATTGCATATACCATACAGCTGAGTTAACTTTGAGCCTGGTAATATTCAAACTGCCAAATTGCAGGCAGCTGGCATTCACAGAAGTAGCCTGCAGTACTTCACTCTAACCACTGCACCACGCTGGCTTCCCTCTTCCTCTCCCTCTCTCTCTCCCATCCTCCCTCCCTCCCTCTCCTATCTATCTATCTATCTATCTATCTATCTATCTATCTATCTATCTATCTATCTATCTATCTGTATTGCATTAAGTAAAAATATTTTTTGCTTTATTACTGCAGGCGGGTTACATATTCTTAGTAAAACTTATCTTGACAGAATGCATGTGGGCTACAGGGATGTGCAATTTCCAGAAATACTTTAGAAGGTGTGAAATGCAGTGGGGAGTGACTATAGAATCTATCTGCAACTCTTTAAAGCAGCCATGTCTTTTCCTGGGAAACAGTAGGGCTGCATCACCAAACTGCTGGCAGGTACTGTAACTCTTTAGAGAGGTATCAGGTGTGAAGAATCAGGATCACCTGTACCAGTTCAGAATATTTTTTGCTCAAGTTTGTGCACAAAAATCTGGTCAACTAACAATTTCAGCACTAAATTGAAGCTAGATAAATTAATGAATACTGGGGATAGAGGGTGGCTGGATTTGGAGCATTTGTGGACGTGTAATTATTCTGAGCTGAGTCCTCTCTTGACCCCACTCCAGGCTCTTCCTGCTCTTCTCCTACAACTGGAGCAAAGTTTCCAAAGAATTACTTAGTACTTTAATTAAAAAAGTTATAGGTGTGTGCGTTCTTCAGTTCTTGCTTAACATGGTAGGAATACATGCAGAGTCCAATGTAGAAGAAAATGAAAAGTTAACAGTTTTTTCAGATACCTCTAGCAAAGAAGAAGAAAAATCAGTGAGTTACATTTTGGAACTCATGTAATCATCAGGAATTAGGCTAAATTCATGGAAGGTTTTATCTTTCAATGGTGGTGGACTACTGTAAGTTCAATTTGCAAATTATGGGATAATTTTTCTTTTTCTCAATAGCCTGATAAAAGTCAAATTAAGGATTAAAGCTCCCAGAAGTCTTCATGTACAGAAAATGAAACACAAATCCATGTGCCTCTGTTACCAATACTTTCTAATCTTGTCCTTTTGGGGGAAGGTTGGGGCTCCTAAAAAAACCGGGACCTTTCAAATAGCCCCCAGTGGGCTTTTAAAACTCCCCAAAAATCCAATCAATTGTTCTATAGCTGGAGTTTATTTTTTATTTTTTTCAGATTTCCCCCCCATCCCCATCATTATTGCACATCATCTGTGTAGGAGTAGCTTTATATAGCAGAAAATGTATGCTGAGAGAAATAAAAATAATACTGTTCTTCACACAAGTCTTTCTGGACACTGATCCTTCTCTTACATAATGAAAAAAAAATCATTATGAAATTACATAAAGTCCCCAAAAATGATCTAGCTGTCCCCTAAAGTCACATGGAGCTTAGCATCAGATGGGTCTAAGGGAGAAACATGCGGGTGGGATGATAGCATTGTGCAAAGACTGGGCTGCATATTTGTCAGGCACCATTATGCTCTAAGGTCATTGCAGTGCTGATTTGATGTCAACATTATCATGTCAATGTCATCATGATTGGATAATGACCCAGCAGCTTAACACAGTATACTTAATTTGAGTGTTTATACCCATATGCCTTCTGGATACCATTTTTGATATGCCTCTCCAGTTTTCTTTGTTGCATTGCCTTCTTGCTAAGACTGTTAATGACTGGTCTAAAGTCACCCAGTTGGTATCGTGCCTAAAACTTGAACAGGACTAGAACTCATAGGGTCTTCGTTTCTAGCATGATGTAACCATCTCAATCAAGCTGGTTTTCCATCTATTCCATAACCAGAAGATAAAAAAAGAAAGATGCTTGACCATCTGTGGTGGAATGTAGTCTGAATTCCCAGGAAGAAGGGGCTGCATCTCAGAGGAGCAAGAGACAACTCTGTTCAGATAGTTTGTGTGTGAGAGAAAGAAGTTGAAGATGATTCTTACCTAATAGTTCCCAGAGTATATCATTTACGGGGGATGATAGTTTGCTTTAGTTTGGCAAGAGTCTGTCCATAAGGTGAGGAACAATAAATAACTCTCCTTGGAAGAATCACAACCTATCTTTCTTGGTTTTGGGAGACTGACATCCTCAGTGTAACCAGTTAGAGGAACTTCTTATGGAAAATGCTCTTCAACTTCTTATAATTTCCTGTTTGGCTCTCCTAGAGTCAAAGAGGAAATCAAAGAGGAAGCAAGCTAAAGTTAATCATTTATTATCTCTAGATATCTCCAGTTGAGAAGCTGCAGTGGGACAACACATTCTGAAGTGCCTTTCCCAACTTTGTTCTCCTTCCTTTTAGAACATCAGGCAGTGAGGGATTTCTAACACAATTACCAGCTTACATGCATCTGTTCTACTACACACCATCACCGACAAGCTCTTCAAATATTTTTTCCCTACCTCCTGAGATTATTGATGACATGCGCCAAACTGCAATCTGTATTTAGATTTTTATCACTCGCGTTTATGTGGTGACAGTTTCATCTGTCATGATTAACAGGAGACAACTCACTTGGCCTGGAACAGCACTACAAAAAAACATTGGTCCTCCATTTTTAATTTGGATACCCTTGTGTTGTTGTTGTTGTTGGTTTCTTTTTTGTTTTGTTTTGTTTTTGCTTACCTAGATGATCTGTACAATTCCTCCCTGCACGATCCTTCGTTACTTAAACAAACATCTAATTAAATCTTTCAGCGTGTAAGGCATCTGTTAACAAACACTAATGAATATTTGAAAACTGACATTTTTTTCTGCTGCTGCTCGACAAATGATTCTACTGCATTTTTTAAAAAAGTGATAACTATATATAGCAGGTCGTGATGCTTCCCTTGTCTCAGCAGAAAGCAGCAGAAAGCTGAACCTCTCTGGGCTCAGAATATAAGTGAGATCAGATTTATTTAATATTTGACTAGAAGAACATCAGAAATATCAGGGCTGAAACGTAGATTGGGAAGTCCAAAACAAGCCAGAAATCACACGGAAAGTTAGACTCTAGAGATATTTTACTATATTCAAGGCAGGTGGCAACATCTAGATGACCTTGGCTTTATAAAGGACACTACACTCTGATTTTAGTTAGCATTAAATGAATGCCACTTCTTCGTTCTTTCCATCTGAAAATGTTGTGTACGTTGAACAGGTCCGATGTTAAGTTCCTCTGTTTACCTTAGCTGGGTCAATGTAGCTTTCAAAAGATCACTCCTAGATGAGCAACCCATTTTGAGAACTCTGCCCCTGGCTACATCCAGGACAAAATCTATACAGGTAGTCCTCAACTTACAACAGCTCACTGTTCTGATCTGGGCTACCCAAAAGTACGAAGCTGACTCCTCGTCCCAATAAAACTCCTTTTATTTAATTTAAAGTGAATTCCTCTCCAGCAAAATCCCAGCCAACAGTCTTTCAAGAGATTTCACAATTACAGACCTTTATCAGGCTGGGAGAGTTGCCAGGCTGATATCTTCCAAACGCCACTCTGTAGCAGCAATTACTTGGCAAGAAGTCAGGAACAGATCTTCACCCAAATAAACTAATTATCTCCTCCAAACCCCACTCCCCTTTCACTCCTCTTTATTCCCTATGGGAGGGGCCATTCACCGTCCATCTGTGGCCTTACTCCCAAGTCAATCCTTGTTCCTTAGCTGTTCCCTTCTCCTGGCAGCTGTGCTCATGCACACATTGGAACAGGTTCCAGCTGTTCTTCTGCCCCACTGATCTCCGACTCTGAAGGCAGCTGATAACTGTTGGACGGCCCTGGCCCCATCTCTGCCTCCGACGCAGACCCCTCATCAGAGCCCTCGTCAAACTCCAGGACTGGCCC
This sequence comes from Bungarus multicinctus, assembly GCA_023653725.1. NCBI lineage: Eukaryota > Metazoa > Chordata > Lepidosauria > Squamata > Elapidae > Bungarus > Bungarus multicinctus. The sequence continues at coordinate 94,780,066 of CM042844.1, forward strand.
ATGCTCCTCCCCAACCTCCTCACTTTCTGAGTCTGCCACCAGCTCCACTGGCCGGCCACAACACTGGGTCAATGTAGATTTCAAAAGATCACTCCTAAGTGAGCGACCCATTTTGAGAACTCTGCCCCTGGCTGTATCCAGGACAAAGTCAATACAGGTAGTCCTCAACTTACAACAGCTCATTCAAAGCTACAGCGACACTGAAAAAAGAGAGTTATGCCTATCATTCACACGTATGACTTTTGCAGCATCTCCATGATCACCTGGTGTGAATTTGGATGCAGCATCTCCATGATCACCTGGTCTGAATTTGGATGCTTGGCAGTTGACTCATATTTGTGACAATTGCACTGTCCTGAGGTCACGTGATCTGAAGAACAATCCTAGTTTACTTACTTTCCCAAGCAAATCAATTCCCTTCCAAACTTTGTTTTTATCCCAGCAGTTTAGACAAAGAAAACAAGCACCTCAATAGCAACCTGTAGCTCAATTTTCTTAAGTCGATTTTATGCAAAAATAGCAAATATGGCAACAGTTCGATTCAAAGCCATTGCTTGAATTTAAGCCATATCGACTCACGTTTCTGTTAAATCAGATTATATATACTTAAGCCGGGATTTAAAACTTTAAATCTGATTGCAGCAATGCTATTGAGTTCTAGTTCTACTACTCCCGCTCACCGCAAACTGCTCTTGGACTTTAAAGAGAAATGAGCACTATGAGATTTCTTTGATCCCTATCATTATAGATCCAGAGACCCACATCAAAAGAACCAAGGGCTAAATGTTACTTTACGCAGGGAACACTCGATAAAATAAAACAGCCCTACCTAGCTGAGAGATAAATTTTTATTTTTTCAAAGAAATCCAGTAAACTTGGATTAATTCCCTGCGATAAAGGCCCGAGTTACAGGGGGGGAAACAATATTAAAGGCCTGGAGACAAAATGAAGAATGGTTTCAGGAACTGAGTATGGCTGGTCTGGAGAAAAGAAAGACCCAGGGTGATATGATAGCAGTCTTCCAATATTTGAGGGGCTGCCCCAAAGAAGAGGGGATCAAGCTATTCTCTAAAGCATCTGAGGCAGTGGTGGGATTAATTTTTTTTTACTACCGGTTCTGTGGGCGTGGCTTGGTGGGCGTGGCAGGGGAAGGATACTGTAAAATCCCCAGTCAGAGGTGGTATTTTCTGGTTCTACGAACTACTCAAAATTTTCGCTCCCGGTTCTCCAGAACTGGTCAGAACCTGCTGAATACCACCTCTGATCTGAGGGAAGGACAAGAAGCAATGGGTGGAAACTGACCAAGGAGAGAAGCAACCTGGAATTAAGGAGAAATTTCCTGACAGTGAGAAGAATTAACCAGTGGAACAGCTTGCCTTCAAAAGTTGTGTGTTCTCCATCACTGGAAGTTTTAAAAAAGAGACTGGCCAGCCACTTGTCTGAAATGGTATAGGTGTCTTCTGCTTGAGCAGGGGGTTGGACTAGAAGATCTCCAAGATCCCTTTTAACCTAGTAATGGGTGGAATATCTTTAGAGACCCAACCTAGAACTAAGGAGGAATTTCCTGACAGTGAGAACAATTAATCAGTGGAATGATTAACTTGCCTCCAGTAGTTGTGGATGCTCCATCACTGGAGGATTTCAAGAAGAGATTGGGCAGCCACTTGTCTGAAATGGTGTAGTATCTATTGCTTGAGCAAGTGGTTGGACTAGAAGACCTCCAAGGTCCCTTCCCATTCTGATTGATTGTGGAGGGAAGGCTTATGCCTCCTGAGTCACTAGGGAGCCCCTGCTACCAGAAGTGAAGTCCTCAGTGGAAATCTGGCTGAACCAGGAGGGGCCACAAAGAGATCCAAGCTGAATTAATTTTCCCAAGCAAGCAACTGACCAGAAACCATCTTATCTGATGACCCATTTCTAATGGATGCGTAGCAGTAAAAGAGAGCAAGAGGAAGGATGGAGGAAAGGCACAAGGTGAGGTTATTTTTAACAGGAAGAAAATGTAGAAAAGTGGTCCCAAGGATTAAACACATTTTTTCTTGCATTCCAGGCATTAACTGTTCTTCATCTAGCTGAAGGGTCTTCCAACTTGACATCTTTAAGACTTGTGGACTTCAATTCCCAGAATTCCTGAGCTAACATGACTGGAGGAGGAATTCTGGGAGTTGAAGTCCACAAGTCTTAAAGATGTCAAGTTTGAAGACGCCTCATTTCTAGCTCATGTTGGCCTGGTCTGGTTACAGGAATGCTCCACTAAATCAGTAGTTCTAAATTTTTGTGTACCTTGGAGAGTCTGGAGAAACTGACAGACTCTTTGTCAGGAAAAGACAATAGACTAAAAATGCATAAATAAACTATGGGGGTATAGATGTGTTACAAAGAAACCAATTATGCTCAGAAAGATATCAAAATATTAAAGAACAATATAAAGATACGTGCATCTTCCTTATCTCATTAAGTCAATTACAAAACAAACTACGTTTCATTTAGAGTTTAGTGAAAATAAATGTAATTGTAAATGTAATTGTTTTTCTATCCAAGTTCAGGTTTTCTACCCTGAAATTTATCTAAGGGAGCCATCAAACCCAGGTTAGAAAACCCTGCATTAATTCCTGGTCTTTCTATAGTTTTTTTTTCTTCCCTAGCTATAGTGCCTTAAGCAGCATCCTTTGCTAGAAAGGAGAAAGATGAATTCAGAAACTCAATTTATGGTGCTGAGACTGCAGCCTAGCTGATTCAGGCGGTGAGTCCAAGCAGATTCAAATATTGAATGAAGAAGCCCACTTGCCTTTTAAACATCCGAATGACCTTGAGGCGATCACTTTCTCTTCGAATAACCAGGGCTGTTGTGAGCAGGGACAGAGCAATAAATTCAATGACTGGTCCAATTAGGCTTTGAAAGAAAAGCTGAAGTCATCAAAGCATGGTTTATGTCAGGACACCAAATTGATGACGGGCGAGGCAAAGGTTCAAAAGTTGAGAGTGATTATTTGAGCCTTGTCTTTTCTCCTCTTTTCTTTCTCTGCCAAAAGAATGGCAATGAATTTGGCTAAGGGGGGCAATCAAAATTAGACCCACTGGACTAATATTGCTAACATTGCTACGGAAACCCAGAGGTGTTTTTTTCTAAGAGGCCACTGGACTTTCTGGGTTTTCTTTGAAGATGTTTCGCTTCTCATCCAAGAAGCTTCTTCAGCTCTGAGCTGAAGTTCATTTTTTCTCAAAAATGCAACAAGGACCCCACACTTCAACCCTGGGCTACAAATATTCTCTTCTATCTATAAAGATATCTGTATATCTAACTACCCCAAGCATGTAGCCTTCTACAAATAGGCATTTAAAGAATGGCTATCAATTTGGCTAATCAGAAATAGACCCATTGGACTTTGGTAACGTTCCTATGGAATGTAGAATCCAGGACTGAATTGCTGTCAGTCAAGATAGAGATAGAAGATGAAATTGGTATCTTTTAGCTTTTAGCGGCCTTGGATTACTCATCTACCCAGGGCGGAATTGACCTTCGACCTGCAGCCCTTAATTTTATTCCAAGAATGGTTCTTTCCTCAATCGGAGAATTACTACAATTACTACTGCCTTGAGCTGGCCAGCAAACTTGAGAAGCTATTTTGCTGACTCACTCCTCTGGGCTCCACCTCAAATTGCCTCCGCCACCCTTTTAGCTTTTCTTCAAAATCCCTTAAGCCTGTCTGATCCTCCACCTTGGCCAATTGCTTTTCTCAACTCCTGTCCATCAAGGGAAAACAATGCCATCCCTATCCCACCGCCCACCACCCCCAGGGGCCGATCTTCTATTAGTCACGGTTTGTGACCCCTCGTGCTCGGATTTGACAGGGAGTTCAGCTTGTTGGGCAGCATCTGTTCTATCCTGAAGAATCGATTTCTCTCCCTCAATGCTGCTCCCTTTGGCGACCCTTTCCCTCAATATTATGTTTAATAAATGTCGTGGCAGGAAAACTCAGGGCTGGTGATGCTATTGATTTCCTCCCCCATCAATGTCTATTTGAGGTTCATTATAGGGCTTTGGTGGCGATGGGGAAATGGATGTACTCACTTAGCACAGTGAATTGCTTGCAGGCAGGGGGAGGAGGGAGTAGAATAATCCAGAGTCAGCTCTTCTCCTGTCTACTTCTCCAAAAGACAGGTGAGGAGGAAGTAGGATTTGTCTTGAGAAAGGGGCATCGTAGTGTCTATACACTGTGACACTTTCCAGCATAATTCAGAGCTGGAGGCAGAATTAAGGCTGCATCAATCAGCCCAGTAAATCCTTCAGCCATTAATCAATCCATTTCTGGCTTCATCACAGTCAGAAACGAAGAAGGAAAGATCAGGAAGGAGTTTCTTCTAAGCATGAACAAGGCAACGTATTTGTGTTGAGTTGAACAGCACAGATGTACTAGAAGTTATCTACAGGTAGACCTCTACGTACGACAATTGAGCCCCAAATTTTGGTTACTAAATGAGGCTGTTGCTAGGTGAGTTTTGCCCCATTTTATGGCCTTTCTTGGCACAGTCCCTAAGTGAACCACTGTACTTGTTAAGTTAGTGACACAGTTGTTGAATGAATCTGGTTTTCCCTTGGGCTTGTCTTGTCAGAAGGTCTGTCAGAAGCATCTGAATTTTAATCATGTGACTGCAAGGGTGCTATAATGATCATAAGTGTGAAAAATGGTTGTAAGTCACTTTTTTCACTGCCGTTGTAACTTTGAATGGTCACTAAAAATTGTAAGTCGAGGACTATTCGTATTTATATTTCTGCAAAGCACGGATTAAAAAGGTTGATATGTAGTCAGCTAAAATAACAGGAACTTTCTGAGCTGCTGGGTGAAGTTTTGAGGAGCCATTCATTACCTGACCATGAATTTCCTTTTTTCCTTTCTTTAATGAAACCAATTTGCTTATTCCTGTATTTTGCCCTTGATATGATCACCACATCCTCAAATCACTCTTATGTAGTAAAGTCTAAAATGGATGACTAAGTGGATGACTGGGTGGATGGACAGATGGATTGATGGATGGTTGAATGACTGGATGGATGGATGACTGAATGGGTGAGTGGAGGTAGGTGGACAGATGTATGGATGGATGACTGGATGAATGGATGGATGGATGGATGGATAGATGGATGGATAGAGTGATGGATGGATGGATGACTGGAAGGATGGATGGATAGATGACTGGATGACTGGATGGATGGATAGATGGAATGGATGGATGGATGGATAGATGGATGGATGGATGGATGGATGGATGACTGGATGGATGGATAGATAGATGGATGATGGAGTGATGACTGAATGGATCGATAGATGGGTGGATGGATGGACAGATGGATGGATAGTTTAATGACTGGATGGATGGATGGATAATGTAAATCAGGGGTGTCCAACCTTGGCAACTTTAAGACTGGTATCAAAGGTGCTTTTTTTCAAAAGGCAACTGGACTGGTTCCTTTTCCTGGAGGAAAAGGAGGAAGAGAAGGAGGAAGAGAAGGAGAAAGAAGAGGAGGAGGGGGAGGAGGAAGAAGAAGATGATGAAGATGATTTTGCTTCTGATCCAAGAAGCTTATGACTTGTAGATTTCAATTCTGGCAGGGGAATTTTGGGAGTTGAAGTCCACAAGTCTTAAAGTTGCTAAGGTTGCACTATATAGATCAATTCTAGTTTGTCATAGGTGTATAGGATCCAAACTGTCGCAAAAGAGCCACTGTAAGTGTTTATCCAACAATGAGCCCAAGTAGGCAACTTGTGACATTGTGCAGATAGAATCACCCTTTTTGTGACACAAGGGAAGTCTGAATCTATTCTAAGGAAGTTTCAGGTAAATGGTCCTAGTTCATACCAGCTATTGTATCCCCAAACCATCATCAAGGATCTTGGGGAATTTATAATCTCACCTGTGCAAAAGAATCAGAAAGATATTCATTTTTTACGATAGAGACTGAAGGCAAACAACATGAACATCTCTAAGGAGTCTTTGACTGTTGATTTCAGTAAAAGAAAACCAATTAAGTATTAATTTACTCTGGATGTCATTCAGATTTTGAGTGCCTTTAAAAGTGGCTTCTATGCTGTTCCTCACCCAAGCAAAAAGAGTGGCAAACAGTGAAAGGATAAATCTTATATCAACACGGAGAATCTATTAAACCTTCTCTTCTATTAAAGGCATAAATATCCTTGTGAAACAAAGAGAAGCAGTTTCACAATAATTTCCATTGAAAATTGGATTCCTGCACTAGAGCAATCAGGGTAGATGACCTGCAAGGTCTCTTCCAAGCCTTATATTAGTTGTATGAAAACAATATCAAATTCTTTTGTTTTGATGCAGTCATAGATGGGAGTAATCAAACACAAACATTATTTTCTGAATACATCACACAAATCCTCAGAAAACTTTCAAGACTTGGTTGTTATTATGAATTTAGTGTTGGCTGAATTCACCTTTCCAGTACATGCTGTGCACACCAAGTGCCAAAAATCAGGAGGCATCTAATGTACCTTTTCCCAGCTAATAAATAATACATAACATTTAAAAATTTGAAATATTTTCACACCAAGTGAAATAAAAAATATATACATGCATATATAGAAGCTGTGTACTGGAAGAAGCGGGGTGGATCTCAACCTATTCTCCAAAGCACCAAAGAAGGCAGGACAAGAAGCAATGGATAAAAACTCATCAAGGAGAGAAGCAACCTGGAACTAAGGAGGAATTTCTTGACCGTTAGAACAATTAATCAGTGGAAGGACTTGCTTCAAGAAGTTGTGGTTGTTCCAACACTGGAAGTTTTAAGAAGGGATTGGATAACCATTTGTCAGAAATGGTATAAGGTTTCCTGCCGGAGCAGGGGATTGGACTAGAAGACCTCCAAGGGCCCTTCCAATTCTGTTATTCTGGAGTTTTGTATAAATAATTTAATTTCATCTCTGAATCAAAGCGACTTTTCAAAGCAGATTGGTGGTTCAGATTGAATGAGATTGATGCCTTTTTAGTCATTTTTGGGGGGAGTTGATCTGGAAGCCTGCTGGTCTTCCAGAAAGTTTTTAAAACATGGATTTGTCATTGTGCTTGGGGGGGGCGGGGTGTCCATTGGCGATGCAGAGCATACTGGTTGACAGTCTTGCTAGTAATTTATTACACTCTTCTGCAAATGAGTTTGATGGTTTTAATTAGCTGTTTTAATTGGTTTTAAGTGGCTTTAATGTCTTTTGTTTTGCCTTATTTCAAGCTTTTTTAAAAATTCTGCAAACCACCCAGAGTCAATTAGGTGTGATGGGCAGCAGTATTGTATGAACCAAATAAATAAATAAATAAATAAATAAATAAATAAATAAATAAATAAATAAACAAACAAACAAACAAACAAATAAATAAATAAATAAATAAATAAATATCCAGTCAAACTGGGCTACATTCAATGTGCCAACTTAATTTTTCAACTTGATTCAAATCATCAATCAGTCTCTTAAGCACCCAGATATGTGTAAATAGATACTTGCATGCAGAAATATCCCAAGCATTTACCCTTTTGCAAATAGTGTCGACATAAATAAGCCAAGATAATAGGAAATTCTGGCTTATCCTTTAGCAAATCCTGCACCAAACCATGTCCGTGATTAGATTACCTCTAAAGTTACTTCCAACCATATGATTTTGTGAAACTTATGCAGCAGTACAAGGCACCACCAAGTCTTCTCCAGAAGGCTCACCTTGCTGCAAAGATGTAGGTTTTGCCTTCTGTTCCCTTCATACTGGCAAGAGATTTTTAGGTAACCATTGCAACAACCTCACTTCCTGTTAAAAAGGAGAAATGTTTAGTGGCCAAACTGCTTGAAGTTCAGGTGGGAAATCCCAGTTGTTACATTCTGATTCCTGCACATTGGTTATGAGTGAAAGGAGTTGGGAATGAGCGAAAGAACGTGGGCTGTCTTGTTTATTGCTTCCCAAAAATGAATAATAATCCAAAAGATTCTTTTGAGTTGAGAAAACCCATCAGCCTCAAATTGAAGATGATATTGTCCAAGATGCTGGGCCTGACTTTGTGTTAGCATTGATGATATTACTTAGTTTGGTAATGAAATGTCTGCAAAAAAATAACCAAGCTCACAGAGAGACCTATAGTCCTCCTCCTCCTCCTCCTCCTCCTCCTCCTCCTCCTCCTCCTCCTCCTCCCTTTCCTCTACACAAACCCCACTCCCTTCTAGCACTGATGATGTTACCTAGTTGGGTCATGAAATATCTGCAAGAAAACAATCTCAGCCCAGAGAGCACCAAGGACCCCTCATTTCAACCCTGAGCTACACATAGTCTCCTTTATTGAAAGCTTCATATTCCAAGCATTCTCTAAAAAAATAAAATCAGAGCTCTGAGGAACAAAAGTCACTGCAATATACCAAAATGCTTTTTCAATAATTCATAATTTTCATTAATGGCAATTATGCTTTCCCCTGGATTCAAAATTCCGGAGGACTTGAGAGGCTGAGCTTCGCAGTCATTTCTCTTATCACAGAGAGATGCTTTAAGTTCCTCCTGGGGAAGGAACAGATGGATTGGGGAAGAAAACAATTGTATAAAGGAAGCCCAGCAGGTGTTTGAGTAAAGTCTATCATGTTATCTCAATGACAATAATCTGTCTAGGGAGCAAGAAATGTAAAGCTAGAAAAAAAGATAAACTTTATTGGTGAGCTGACAGTGTTTGGCTTTGCTTTCTCTACAAATGGGTTTTATCCAGTAGGCTAACTCTGTTTCTAAACAAACAAGAAGAATAGAACCGAACAAAATAGAATAGAATAGAAAAGAGAAGAGAAGAGAATAGAGTAGAGAATAGAAAATAGAACATAATATAAGAGAACAGAACAAAACAAAACAAAATAAACAGAGTTGGAAGGGACCTTCAAGGTCTTCTAGTCTAACCTCCTCCTTAGGCAGGAAACCCTATCCCATTTCAGACAAATGGTTGTCCAGTCTCTTCTTAAAAACTTCCAATGTTGGAGCATTTACAACTTCTTGGAGGCAAGTCGTTCCACTGATGAATTGTTCTCGCTATCAATAATTTTCTCCTTGGATCTAGGTTGCTTCTCCCCTTGGTTAGGAGAAATTCATTGCAAGCATCACTCCATTATTTGAAACGTGCTCAGAGAAACATTTGTCTGCAACCTATGACAACTTCCAAGGTGTTCCTTTACCATATTACATTTTCTAGGGAATTTGAGATGAATTAACAAATTAGCATCAGAGGAATAGATTTACACGTGAGAACAAAAGAATATCCATCTACTTCCCTGTGTTATTTTCAATAGTTCTTGTTGCCTCTCCTTTCCTCCTTCCGACTACTGCCTTATCCCTACTTAGTTCTCTTTAGCCTGTTCTGTGTTGTCAGTCATTCAAAATTAATATTTATTTTGGGGGCCATGTTATGGCAGACTTCATTTTGCCAACTCCTGTTGAACTCAATTCTAGAGCTCTCCCATTCCCCCCTGGATGCACGTTAAAGACATGGGCTTATGCCAGTACCACACTACATCTAATTAATGAATTACAGGTGGAATTTATAAATGAAACCAGGTATTCCATGTCTTGCTTTTGGGATTGAGGGAGAACATTTTTTTTTCCAATTTGCAATTGAAAAGTGCTATTGGGGGGGGGGTCATCCGTGGGAGTTGAGTACTTTGTACTCTGTTATAAATTTGATACATTGTGGTGGGTCAGTCAGACGTTTTAGACTGGATTTGGCATTTTTGTTCACCTATTGAGCCCTTCCCAATAGGTAGGTGTGCATATTTGATGGTGTTACAGGTATCATTGCAGGATATAAGCTGTTCCAAGCAAAACTACCTTTTGCAATTGACCGATGATGAATTTGCCAATGCCAATGGTGCTCAAAGTGTGAGTTGGTGCGGTGGCCTAGAGGTGGAGCTCTTGCCTCACAATCAGGAGGCTGTGAGTTTGATCCTCAGTAGAGGCACATTTTTTTTTTCCCCCTGGACACACCGAGAATCTATCTGCTGAACAAAACTCCTCATTGGCAACAGGAAGGGCATTCGGCCAGCAAACACTCAGTTCCATTCAGTTGCCCAGACTCCACCCGGCAAGGAATTATGGGGTCATTAAAAGAAGATGATTGTGAATGATGTGGAAAGGGTGCTCCAGTTGTTTTGGGATTGTATCCTGATGCTATCTTGGCTTTTTCTTTTTTTCCGCAGTCATTCTAGTTCTCTTTGCAGATCTTTGTACTCTGTTCTCTTCTCTAGTTTTTCTCTTCTCTTCTGCTGTCTCCAGGTCCTGCCATGTCCACTGTCCACTTTTGTTTCTGTCATTCTGATTGACAGCAGTTAAGTCGCAGGCACGTAGCAAGTATGCCATTATCTCCCCTGTTTGTTGCATGATGGATAAACACACCCAGATCTATTTTGAGTTTCCTGGTTGTCTTCATTGCTCTTCTGTTAACCCATTCCCATTTTTCTAGTTTGTTCAGTGAAATTCACATGACTTTGGGGATTAAGCACATTCAAAATAAAGAGATATTAACCAATCAATGTGGATTCTGTCAATTCTGGGTTTTCATCTTTAATTCCCCCTTTGATCCTTCTCTTCACAATTTCCTTTTATCTTTTTGGTGGAGAATGGTGAACCAATCTAAGAGCTGAACAGCTCTGCCTTTGTAACCTGTTAAGATGCTCTTATTTTTAGGGGGCTGGAGGCTGAAATATACGAAGAACGGTTGCCGGATTTGAGTATGTCATGTCTAGAGAAAAGAAGGACCAGTGGTGACATGAGAACAGTGTTCCAATATCTCAGGGACTGACACAAAGAAGAGGAAGTCAGGCTATTCTCCAAAGCACCAGAAAGCAATAGATGGAAACTAATCAAGGAAGGAAGCAACCTGGCATTAAGGAGAAACTTCCTGACAGTGAGAACAGTCAATCAGTGGAATGAACTTCCCTCCAGAAGTCATGGGTGCTCCAACACTGGAGGCTTTCAATAAGAGACTGGACAACCATTTGTCTTGAGGAGAAAGTTGGACTAGAACAGTGGTTCCCAAAATGGGCGCTACCGCCCCCTGGGGGCAGTAGGGTGCCTTAGGGAGGCGCTGAGAAGCAAGGGGGCCGGCTAAGAGCCGGCAGGGGGGCGCTGGAGGTGAGTGGCAAGGCACAATTCAGGGGTGAGAAAAAATCCCGTCGCTGCTGCGTTCGAGGCGAGGCCCCGCAGGATCACCCCATGGAGCCCCTTGCACCGGAGGCACCTGCCCAAGCAAGTCCGAATGGAGCGGTGCACGAAGTCAATGGGGTGAGCCAAGAGAGGGAAAGAGAGAGGAAAGAGAGAAAGAGAGAAGGAAGAAGAGAAAGAGAAAAGGGAAAGAAAGAAAAAGGGATAAACAAAGAAAGAGGGGGGATGGAAGGAAAGGACAGAAAGAAAAAGAAATAAAGAAGGAGGGAGAGAGGGAGGAGAAAGATAATGAGATATCTATTCTAGTCCAATCACCTGCTCCAGCAGGGTTAGAAGGGAGTGTGTGTGTGTGTTCTCCTTGTAATTTACCAGTACATTTTGGTTTTGCCTTCTTCAGAATTGGCACTGTAATACATTGGGGAAAAGTAATTTTTAGGGTGGAGATCTGGTCCAATGGATCCTGTTTAAAGCCTCAACAAAATTTGAGAGCTTCCTTGATAATCTTGGCCATGTTTTGTCCACAAAACCTTTAATAGAAGCCAAAGAGGTTTCAATGTGGAAAAGGGCCTCAGTCTAAACTAGGCCTCATTCAATCTGATGCATCAGGTCTCTCTCCCTCTCTCCCCCTCCCCTCTCCATCCCTCCATCCCTCCATCCCCCCTCTTTCTTTGTCCCTTTTTCTTTCTTTCCCTTTTCTCTTTCTTTTCTTCCTTCTCTCTTTCTTTTCTCTCTGTCTCTTCCCCTCTCCCAGGCTCACCCCATTGATTTGGTGCACCGCTCCGCTCGGACTTGCTTGGGCAGGTCCCTCCAGTGCAGAGGGCTCAATGGGGTGGATCTGCGGGGTCGGTAATTTTTGCTGCAAAGAATCACAAAAGCTTCTGGGTTGTGCCCAAGAAAGGGGCACACATGTCAATGCAATTCAGCAACATAAAAGAAAGATACAAATAAAACAAATCAACAAGAATCGGCAAAGCATCTCTGATTAGATTCTGTCAGAGATGCTTTGCCAATTCTAGTCCAATGACCTGCTCCAGCAGGGTTGGAAGGGAGCGTGTGTGTAAGTGTGGGCATGGCTGTCAAAACTCCAGAAACAGGTCAAGTAGGCCAGTCATAAATTAGAACATTTGCTAAGCAACTGGCCATTAAGTGAGGACCACTTGTATTTGGTTTGCCAGTCACCAAACCACGCCCACCCAGTCACATGACCAGCAAGCCACACCACCCAGTCATGTGACTAGCAAGTCACGCCTACCCAGTCATGTTACCAGCAAACCATACCCCCAAATTAGGCCACGCCCACAGAAATTTGAATCCCACCCCTGGGTGGGGGGCATTGAGGATGAGTGTGTAGCACCAAGGGGGTGGTGGACTGAAAAAGTTTGGGAACCACTGGACTAGGAGATCTCCAAGATCCCTTCCAACTCCATTATTCTGTTATTTTTATTGACCAGCTGGTACACAGATTTTTTTCTTTTCCTCTTCTTCCAAAGATACATAAAGGGGACCTTTTGTACAGCATTCCTGACCAACCTCAGCATCCCTGCAACATTTCTTGGTGACTGGCCTTCTCTTTCCCTTTTTTTTAATGTGCATTTTTTTTTTTAACATTTGCAGCTCTGCTCATTTTCAACAGCTTCCTCTCTTCTTCTTCCCAATTGTGAGATAACCCCACTGGCCTTCCACTCCCTAGTAAATATTTGGAGGAGGGGGGAAAATGCTACTCCTCTTTCCTCTCTGTCAATATATTAAATAGAAGAACCCAGGTGAAGGTCACAGCTGGAGAAAGAATAGAGGCTTACAAAGAAAACAAAGACACACTATATTCATGTGCAACTTTTAAGGAGGAAAAGAAGAAAGCGATTCTCATCTTTGAAATTGTAGGTTGCCTGAACACCATCTGTTTCCTCTCTTCCAGGCACTTCCTCTTCCCAGGGAATTAACAGCAAGGGAAAGGTGCAAGCAAGCAGTGACATAACTGGATTTTCAAAGCGGTAGGCTGTTACTTAATGGATTAGCACATCCAGTTGAAAGATGTTCAGTCCAGGTTTTAAAAAAGGAGAAGAAGAAGAAGCAAGGAGCCCTTACAAGCCCTGTGATTCATTTGACTGGACTTCCTTTCCTGTCCATCAAAACTAATTGATCCATCACTTGCCTTCATTTTTCTCTGCAATATATCCTCAGAAGAAGAAGTAAAAAATCAAGTACTGTAATCAAATGGAACGCCCAAAAATATTTATATTACCTCTTTTCCAAACAAGAGAGGAAGGTTTTTCAAGGAGAGAGGGATTACTTCAAGATTGTCCATACACAAGAAGATAGATAGATAGATAGATAGATAGATAGATAGATAGATAGATAGATAGATAGATAGATATCTCTATCTCTATCTCTATCTCTATCTCTATCTCTATCTCTATCTCTATCTCTATCTCTATCTCTATCTCTATCTCTATCTCTATCTCTATCTCTATCTGTCTGTCTGTCTGTCTGTCTGTCTGTCTGTCTGTCTGTCTGTCTGTCTATCTATCTATCTATCTATGCAGGTCTTGGTGTGTTCGGGTCTTTTACCTGTACTTGTGAAAATCTACAAAAACATATGTATGTATGTATGTATGTATATGTATGTATGGTATTTAGGTTTCTTTGGGTATTTTCCCACGTAATATTTGTACTTTTATTATAGCGATATTTCGGCAGAATCTCATATATATATTTGTTTGTTTTTGTAGATTTTCACGGGTACAGGTGTACAATTATTCTCTTGTTGAAATGTTCAGTAATAATCAGGGAAGCCATCGAGATAGAGAAATACCTCCATAACATGAATAAACAGGACAATATCTTCCACCTACCAGACATCTGGAAACTAGCCCTTATCAACAAACGAGTCCCAGCCACGAAAATCAATACCGGACCCAAAACAACAACAACAATCTCCCTCACCAGACTCAAACCCAAACCCCACCCCATAGACAAAAGGCAACCACTGTCCAGAAACCAGACCACGGCTGCATCACCAGCTGCCACACACCCCAACCCCCAAACCAAGCAAATTGACACATGCCATGAACACATAGCCAGTCCTCAAACTTGGAACCAAACCAAAATCCAGAACGTCACATCACAGCCACCTGCTCAGGATATCATATCATGGAATTCACGAGGTTACACCACAAAACCTCAGGATGTTACAACACAGCCAATGACCCAGGAGATTACAGCACAAGACCCAGGATGTCAAAACAATAGAACTCAGAAGGTCATTACACAGCTCATTACCCAGGTTGTTACAGCACAGGAGGCTGATAGATGCACAGCCAGTACCTCAGCCATACATGTTCTTACGAAAAAGCCAGCCAATCTGAAAACATCAACTCCATCAACCAATCAAGAAATGACAACACAGCCAACCTCCCCACCAGTATTTATAGAGAGATGGCAGCTCTGATCATGCTTTGCTCGCACAAGCATGAAGCTGAAAGCACCAGCCTGAAGATGGTGAGTGGGACCTCGTCGAAACATCACCAAGATACTCTCAATCTTACCTGGGAAAAGACCCGAACACGCTAAGATCTGCACACACACACACACAAACATATATTTGTTTTCTGAGGTTTTTGTGGGTATTTGTATGTGGATCTTTGGTTCTTTGTGTTTTCTCCCGCATAGAATTGGTATGGTTCTTTGGTAATTCGGGTTTTCTCCCGCATAAAATTGGAAGTATCTAGGCGACGTTTCAATGAAGTCTCATTCATCATCTTCAGGCTTGTGTCTTCGGCTTTGTGCTTCTCGGAGTAATGTGAGCTTGCAGCTGCTTCTTCCTTTTAACTGTCAGTGGGGGTGGCTTGATTGGGTGGGAGCTTCGCGGTGTTCTGATTGGTTGGGGGGTTGGCTGTGTTCTGATTGGCTGGGGTTGTGTTCTGTTCAGGTGGGGGCTTAGTTGTGCTCAGGTTAGTCTTAGTTGCTATGGTGAGCTGTGATCCTGCTGTTTGGCTTCGTGTTCGTGGTCTTGCCACATCTTCATCAGTTCCCTTCATGTATGGGTTGGGGGGGGGTTGAAGCAGGTAGTGATGCAGCTGTGGTACAATAAATGTGGTACAATAAATGTGGTAAAATAAATGTGGTAAAATTGATCTATCAATCAATCAAATCCCCCAGCAACTAAGACTAACCTGAGCACAATTAAGCCCCCACCTGAACAGAACACGCCCCCAGCCAATCAGAACACAGCCAACCACCCAACCAATCAGAACACAGCCAAGCCCCCATCCAATCAAGCCACCCCCACTGACAGTTAAAATGAAGAAAGGTTCGAATCCCGGTAAGGGTATGGCTAGCTGATGAGAGCTAAGTAGCTCAAAATAGATCTATCCTAGTCTCCCTTATTTAATTATTTATCAGCTCAAAAACCTAACACACATATAAACAAAAGACAACGAAACAAATAGCTTTCTGTCTGGATGGACTCTGGTGATGAGCCGAAAGACAGAAAAGGACAGCGGTATGCTTCCTCCCTTGATTGGGGTTTACCAGGGTGTTGTAACACAAGAATATACACTCATTCCCCTGTATCGCTGATCTGGATGAGAACCTGTGGCCTAATGGCAATTACAACTGCTTCACATGTAATACTTCCCAGGTTTGAATCCCAGTAAGGGTATGGCTAGCTGAAGAGAGCTAACTAGCTCGAAATAGATCTATACTAGTCTCCCTTATTTAATTATTTATCAGCTCAAAAACCTAACACACACACACACACACACATAGACATACATGCATACATACATACATACATACATACATGCATATATAAATCTATGATTTTGATTGGTTATTGTACCCTATGACTATTATTAAATGTTGTACCTTATGATTCTTGACTCTTGGAAAATGCATCTTTTCCTTTATGTACACTGAGAGCATTTGCACCAAAGACAAATTCCTTGTATGTCCAATCACACTTGGCCAATAAAGAATTCTATTTTATTCTATTCTGTTCTGTTCTGTTCTATTGAAGAGAAGGACCAGAGGAGATATGACAGCATCTTCCAATATTTGAGGGGCTGCCACAGAGAGGAGGGGGTCAAGCTATTTTCCAAGGCACCTGAAGACCAGACAAGGAATAATGGATGGAAACTGAACAAGGAGAGATTCAACTTGGAAATAGAGATTTTCTGACAAGGAGAACAATCAACCAATGGAAGAGAAGTTGCCTTCGGAAGTTGGTCACTATCTTTAAAGCGCTCCATGGCTCGGGACCAGGATATTTGCGAGACCGCCTCCTGCCACCATCGGCTTCCCACCGACTGGTACGCTCCCATAGAGTTGGTCTCCTCGGGGTGCCGCCGGCTGGACGGCTGGAGACCCCGAGGGTGCGGGCCTTCTCATTGGGAGCACCCCCTCTCTGGAATGAATTACCCCCGGAGGTAAGGGCTGCCCCTGATCTCATGGCCTTCCGTCGGTTACTCAAAACGCACTTATTTTGGCAGGCCGGACTGGCCTAGGGGTTTTTTAAATTTTAACCTGATTTTAATCTCTTTTAATACTCGTTTATATTTAATTAGTGCCACATTATATTTAGTTTTTTAAATTTTAATATTATTATGTTGTGTCTTGTATTTGTGCTCTGTATATGTGTTTTTATTGGCTGTTCACTGCCCCGAGTCCCTTTGGGGAGAGGGGGGCGGTATATAAATCGAATTAATAATAATAATAATAATAATAATAATAATAATAATAATAATAATACTCTACATAAATGATCTCTGTGATCATATTAAGAATAACTGCATCCTCTTCGCTGATGAAGTAAAGCTATTCAACACCACAAACAATACTGCTACCCTTCAAAAAGACTTTGACTATGTATCAGAATGGACAAACAAATGACAACTTCAAATCTCAACGAATAAATGCTCTGTCTTACATATTGGCAAAAGAAATCAGAAAATAAAATACAGACTGAATAGTCAAGACCTTGTTGATGATCCAAATTCTGTCAAGGATCTTGGAGTACTCATCTCTAATGATCTAAGTGCTAGAGCCCACTGTAACTACATAGCCAAAAAGGCATTAAGAGTTGTTAACCTAATCTTATGTAGCTTTTTCTCTGGTAATATTACACTACTAACTAGAGCATACAAAACATTTGCTAGACCAATACTGGAATACAGCTCATCAGTTTGGAACCCACATTATTTATCTGATATTAACACAGTTGAGAAAGTCCAGAAATATTTCATAAGAGTTCTCCACTCCTCTACTCGTTGCAGAATACCTTATGCCACCAGACTTGAAACTCTAGACCTAGAAAACTTAGAACTACGCCACCTGGTCCGATCTAAGTATGGTATATAAAATCATACATTGCAATGTCCTACCTGTCAATGAATACTTCAGCTTCAACCATAACAATACAAGAGCAATAGATACAAATTCAAGGTTAATCGCACCACATTTGATTGCAGGAAATATGACTTCAGCAACAGAGTGGTCAATGTCTGGAATACTCTACCTGACTCTGTGGTTTCTTCCCCAAATCTCAAAAACTTTAACCTTAGACTGTCTACTATTGACCTCACCCCTTTCCTAATAGGTCTGTAGGGGGCATGTATAAGTGCACCAACATGCCTACCGTCCTGTCCTATTGTTTTTTTAATTTTTCTTATATGTATCCATGTATTCATAACTATGTTTTTACTTATACCTATTATCTTGTAAGCAATTGACAAAAATAAATAAATAAAAATAAATAAAATAAAACATCAGTGAAGCACAGTTGGTTGTGCGTTTCCCCAAGGAAACTGTAAAATTCAAGCCTCACACATTCATCTCAATGCCTCATCTGATGGCTTGTGAGCTGTGTTGGGATTTCAGTGTGGTCTTATTTCTGGGGCAGTTCTTCAGTTACCGTATCCAAAAAGCCAGAAATCAATCTTGCAATAGATCTGTGACAAACTCACTTGATAATGCCTTGCAAGCATCAGCAAAATGACTGCTTAAATCACACCATTTCTTTCTGTCTCTCCAGAGATGGAACACCCAGGCTATTTCACTTCTGGTTCTCACTGTCAGGTAGTTTCTCCTTATTTCCAGGTCAGATCTCCCTCTGAGGAGCTTCTACGCATTGCTTCTTGTCCAGCCCTCAGGTGCTTTAGAGAACAAATAGACCTCCTTCATCCTTGTGACAGTTCTTCAAGTATTGGAAGACTGTTATCATGTCTCCCCAGAGACTTCTCTTCGTTAGGCGAAACATACCCAGTTCCCTTAGCCTCTCATCATGTGGCTTAGCCTGGCCTCCCTACAGCATTCATGGCAAGCTGCCACTGGGTCTGGCAAGGAGAAGGCATTTGCGCTGTTTACAAGAGAACTCTATTGTAAAAAGAAGAAAAAATGTGCCCATCTGTCTCCTCCCATCCACAAACTTGTTGTATATTGGTCACACAAAAGATGGATATGGCCCTGAAATGAAGACTTTGTGTGTGTGTGTGTGTGAGAGAGAGAGAGAGAGAGAGAGAGAGACAGACAGACAGACAGACAGACAGACAGAGACAGACGGACAGACGGACAGATGGACACAGAGACAGAGAGAGACAGAGACAGAGAGGAAGGAGGTGCTAAATGTGGGATAATCCCTTTTTTCCAGAAATGCAATCTTGGATCTCTTTGTCTCTTGCAATTTTATAATGTTGTTTTACAACTTTACAACTTTTTAATCTTGAATTATTTGCTTTTTATGTTTTATTGTATCAATTAAACTGTATGCAGCCCAGAGCATCTTGGTGAGGGAGAGGTTTGTAAATCTGACATAGAAATAAATATAAATAGTAATAAAGAAATGGCCTGGCCCACAAATTAATTGCCCCCCTTCCACATTTCTACCTGTAAAGATTAATCACTTAAGAAAACTTAGCAAAAGGCGAAGGGATAAAGAAACCATAGCTTTGCATGAAATTTGCCTTCAGTAGGTATAGAGGACTATTTATAAATGGTTATGGATTAAAGCACTGTGTCTCACATGGAAAAGGAATAACAGGGTAACAGAATTGGCAGGGACCTTGGAGGTCTTCTAGTCCAACCCCCTGGTCAAGCAGGAAAACCTATACCATTTTAGATAAATGGTTGTGCAATCAGTCCTCCTGTTGACTGATGAAGGGCCTGTTTCCCAGGTTTCAATCATATCCCTGGCTGTTTTTGTGGCTGCTCGTCCAACAATTAATTTTGCAGTTACTAAGATTGCTGGACGAGCAGACACAAAAACAGCCAGGGAAGTCACTGAAGCCTGGGAACAGGCCCCAATTTGTCAATAGGAATGCTGATTTACTATCAGCCTACCAAGTACTTAGAAGGTGAGGACTGGAAAGCAAATGACAGCTAATGACTTAAAAGCCAGCCATCAACACACCCCAATCAACATCTAAAATGCCACACACAACAGGCACTATAAATACCACACAGAGAACAAACACACACTGTGCTAGAGAAGTTCCCTTGAAGGTGGGCTCCAGCACGAATTCCAAATCTCAAAAGACAACACCTCAATCAGTGGAACGAGTTGTCTCCAGAAGTTGTGAATCTTCCAACACTGGAACTTTCTAAGAAGAGATTGGACAAGCATTTGTCTGAAATGGTATAGGGTTTCCTGCCTAGGAAGGGGGTGGGACTAGAAGACCTCCAAGATCCCTTCCAACTCTGTTTTTCTATTCTATTCTATTCTTATTCCATATTCCATATTCCATTCTTCATTCTATTCTATTCTATTCTATTCTATTCTATTCTATTCTATTCTATTCTATTCTATTCTATTCTATTCTATTCTATTCTATTCCATTCCATTCCATTCTTATTCTTATTCCATATTCCATATTCCATATTCCATATTCCGTATTCCATTCTTCATTCTATTCTATTCTATTCTATTCTATTCCATTCCATTCTTATTCTTATTCCATATTCCATATTCCATATTCCATATTCCGTATTCCATATTCCGTATTCCATTCTTCATTCTATTCTATTCTATTCTATTCTATTCTATTCTATTCTATTCTATTCTATTCTATTCTATTCTATTCTATTCCCTTCCCTTCCATTCTATTCCATTGCATTGTCTGGTCCCGGTGACCAACCCAGATTGGATCTATTCCACCATGTCAGATCAAAGTGATGAGGTTACAAAGTCAAGATGTCACTAGAAGGCTTTTAATCTAATTCCTTTAAGGTTAGATGGTTTTCTGTGCTGGTTAACTTTGAAAAACCTCATTAGTTCCAGCAAGGATCAAGATCAACGATAATTGCAAAATAAAAAAAACCCACCCTAGAGAAAAGATCTAACAAGCCCAGCTTCGTGAATTTTTTCCCTACATTCCGTTCTTCGCATTGTTTTCCAGCGCTAGAACCCTTTTAGACTCAGCGTGTGCCGAAAATAGAAGCCCGAGTGCTAATGAGACAAGTACGCGAATGCATTACCTTGAGCTCTCTGGGGGTGCAATTTGAAACCCCAGCTGGATATTCAGATTCATGAGGGGAATGCAGATATTTCTGGATATCTGACACCAGGGCCTTGCTTTTTAGCTGATTCTGAAGGGAGGTTGCAAGTCAGAGATGCATCAACCAGCACTGATGAAAATCCAACAGAATTAGAATGATGGTTTCTGTGCTGACTCCAAAGACAGCAATCCTGTTTTCATTTTAACTGCATTACCAATGTTGGCATTTAGATAACCTCCCTTCCTTTCTCCCCCTTCCTTCCTTCCTTCCTTCCTTCCTTCCTTCCTTCCTTCCTTCCTTCCTTCCTTCCTTCCTTCCTTCTTTCTTTCCTACCTCCCTCCCTTCCTTCTTTCCTCTCTTCTTTCCTCCTTCCCTCCTCCTTCCTTCCTTCCTCCTTCCCTCCCTCCTCTTCTTTCTTTCTTTCTTTCTTTCTTTCTTTCTTTCTTTCTTTCTTTCTTTCTTTCTTTCTTTCTTTTTCTTTCTTTCTTCTTTCTTTCTTTCTTCTTTCTTTCTTTCTTTTCTCCCTCTCTCCCTTCTTTCCTTCTTCCCTCCCTCCCTCCCTTCCTTTTCTCATCCTATTCAGTTTATTAACAATTCTAGAGGCTGCTCTGGAGCAATTCAACAAGTTTTCCCTCTGGGATCCTTGATTAACCACAATTGACTCTTGACTATGAATTGTATCATGACGCTGACAAAACATCTCAAGCTCACATCCATTAGGAAGACAATCGTGGGAAGTTCATGATCATCATTTCTCAGCCAGTCTGGGCCTCAAATACTCAAGGCCATTGTATGGGATTTAGTTCTGATAGATATTAAATGATTAGACAAAAACTCAGTGACAGCCCAAAATATACTATTGCATAAGAATTGCACAGCAGTTGAAGAAGCCGTGAATCATTCATTCGGAGCCATGGTGGCTCAATGGTTAAAATATAGTATTGCAGGCTAACTCTGCCCACAGCTAGGTGTTCAATCCTGTCTAAAGGTTAACTTGAATTTCCATCTTTCTGAGGTCAGTAAAATGAGGACCCAGATTGTTGGGAGCAATGTGCCAACAGTTCTAAACTGCTCAGACAGGGCTGTAAAGCATCGTGAAGCAGTATATTAGTCTAAGTGCTATTGCTATTCAAGAAAAAGGCAACATACTGAAATGTATGAATTACCATCAAATGAACCACCTTTGCTTAAAGAAGATAGGTTAAATTGGCTAAATCAGGGACTTCTACAGAAAAGAAAGACCTGGAATAAGTACCGTAGCATTCTCTAAATATATTGCAGACTTCTGTACCAGTGGTGGGATTCAAAATTTTTTACTACTGGTTCTGTGGGCGTGGCTTAGTGGGTGTGGCTTGGTGGGTGTGGCAGGGGAAAGTTACTGCAAAATCCCATTCCCTCCCCATCCCACCAACCTGCTTTCCAGCTCTGTTCTCCTGCGCAGGACAACCAAAGAAGATCCAGCCAATTAGCTGTGGCCGTGGCTTGATGGGTGTGTTCTGTGGGCGTGGCTTAGTGGGTGTGGCTTGGTGAGCGTGGCAGGGGAAGGATACTGCAAAATCCCATTCCCTCCCCACCCCACTAACCTGCTTTCCAGCTCCATTCTCCTGTGCAGGGCAACAAAGAAGACCCAGCCCGGACTCAGGAGGCAGAGAAGAGATGGGGTTGGCGGGGCCAGTCAGAGGTGGGATTGGCCGGTTCTCCGAACTACTCAAAATTTCTGCTAACGGTTCTCCAGAACTGGTCCGAACCTGCTGAATACCACCTCTGTTCTGTACCCATCAACTCTAGCAGACATTGCAATGCCAACAGATGGAAGGAGACTATTTCAAGGCTCTGTATCTTGATAAAGTTATTGGACATGACCAATTGATTAACGCTAACCTTCAGTGTTATATGAATGATGAAATAGTCAGTTTCCCAAGCTGTTTATGCACAGGGCAAAGGAGACTAAAGAGGCAGTGTGATAATTAAGTTGATTGAAAAACCAGCCCTGCTTTTCAGAAAATCGATTCCTGACACGGGTCCCTCAAACGTCACCCAGAATCCCTTATGGAATTGCTTCTTGCCCTGGGTTGCGACATTAATCTAGTGACATTCAAGCAGCGGAGATTCCAGATTTCCTTCCTTACTTCAGGAGATTAAAAAAAAAAATGGGGCCATCCTGCCTTCTCTCACCCTCACCCCTACAAATAGCGAAAAAAGGGTATTGCACCTACTATGAACTCACGCAATGAGGAATTGACTCATTTGTAAGATCGCACCCGGAAGTAGAGAGGCAGGGAGAAAGGATGTGAAGCCACGATTGTTGGGCCAAGATAGCAGCTGGTGCAATTTGGGAGTTCAGAAGAGGGCAGCTGATAGTATGTTTTATCAAGAGGAGAGAACTTTGTCAGCGTCTGGTAGAGGAAGGGTGATAAATGATGCTCTCGCAGAAGTGAGAAACAGCCTTTTAAAATACAGGGGTAACTAAGAAAATGAACTGATCTGAACCAGATGAGGAAGGATTAAAGCAAAATAAAGCAAGCCTTCTTAGGCATCATTCCAGTTTTTATAATGGAATGGACTAGAATAGAATAGAATAGAATAGAATAGAATAGAATAGAATAGAATAGAATAGAATAATGGAATAGAATAGAATAGAATAGAATAGAATAGAATGCAGATTAGATTAGAATAGAATAGAATAGAATAGAATAGAATAGAATAGAATAGAATAGAATAGAATAGAATGCAGATTAGATTAGAATAGAATAAAATAGAATAGAGTTCTTTATTGGCTAAGTGTGATTGGATACATAAGGAATTTGTCTTTGGTGCAGAAGCTCTCAGTGTACATAAGAAAAAATAAAATAAAATACATTCATCAAGAATCATATGATACCACACTTAATGATAGTCATAGGTTACTAATAAGCAATCAATCATATTAGGAAACAATAAAGCAACATAAATTCTGAAGATACAAGCAACACAGTTATAGTCATAAGTGGGAAGAGATAGATAATATGAAGGATGAGAAGAATATTAGTAATGCAGATTTTGTAAATAGTTGGACTGTGTTGAGGGAATTATTTGTTTAGCAGAGTGATGGCTTTCAGGAAAAAACTGTTCTTGTGTCTAGTTGTTCTGGTGTGCAGTGCTCTATAGCGTCGTTTTGAGGGAAGGAGTTGAAGCAGTTTATGTCCGGGATGTGCGGGATCTGTAAATATTTTCACAGCCCTCGTTTTGACTCGAACAACGTACAGGTCCTCAATGGAAGGCAGGTTGGTAGCAATTGTTTTTTCTGCAGTCCTAATTACTCTCTGGAGTCTGTGTCTGTCCTGTTGGGTTGCAGAACCAAACCAGACAGTTATAGAGGTGCAGATGATAGACTCCATCATTCCTCTGTAGAACTGGATCAACAGCTCCTTGGGCAGTTTGAGCTTCCTGAGTTGGCGCAGGAAGAACCTTCTTTGCTGTGCCCTTTTGATGAGCAGCTCTATGGCACCATAGAAGGGTAAATCTCTGACACTTGTTTGACTCTGAATACTAAAAAACAGCCTATGGGCAGTCCTCGGTGTACAACCACAATTGAGCCCAAAATGTCTGTTGTTCAGCGGGACATTCTTTAAGTGAGTTTTCCCTCCGTTTTAGGACTTTTCCTGCCCCAGTTGTTGAAGTGAATCATCACAGGGGATGTTAGTCACCCAGCTGTTAAGCAAATCTGGCTTCCCTGTTGACTCTGTTGTCAGAAGTTCACAAAGGGGGAATCACGAGACCCCAGGGATGCTGCAAGTATCATAAATATGAACCGGTTGCCAAGCATCTGAATTTGGATCCCATGATGGGGAAGCTGCAAAGGTTGTAGGTGTGAGAAATGGCCATAAGCAGAGGTGGGATTCAGCCGGTTTTACTGGTTCTGGAGAACCGGTAGCAGAAATTTTGAGTAGTTCAGAGAACCAGCAAATCCCACCTCTTGACTGGCCCCGCCAACCCCATCTCTTCTCTGCCTCCCATTGAGTCCCAGCTGATAGGCTGGGTCTCTTTTCGTTGCCCTGCAAAGGAGAACGGAGCTGGAAAGCAGGTTAGTGGGATGGGGAGGGAATAAGGATTTTGCAGTATCCTTCCCCTGCCATGCCCACCAAGCCACGCCCACAGAACTGGTAGTAAAAAAATTGAATCCCACCACTGGTCACAAGCCACATTTTCCAATGCCATTGTAACTTTGAACACCCACTACACGAGCTGTTGTAAGTTGAGGAGTACATCTTACAACTATTTGCAGAATCTCAAGAATGGGTAACCGTGATCCTTGATAGATCTTCCCAGTGCTCAGGATCAAAACAAGGGAAGAGAAAGGCTGAAGGGAGAGAGTTTGAGTAGCATTCAGTCCAATGCCAATCAAACTCCTCAAGGCAGTAAGAAGATGAGTTTTATTTATGACTTGTCAATAAAAAAACTTGAATACGATCTGAATACAATCTAACGAGGGCAAGTGTATCTGTCCTTGGCAGTTACTCTAGCTTATTATCCTGGTCTGAAGAAGCATCTGCAGGTTTTAATTAAAAAAAGGAAAATAAGAGAAGTGGGGAGGAGAGCACTCTCTGCAACCTTGGCTATGAATAGCTTGCAGTGTGCTCTGTAAAGGAAAATACCAGATCCCAGCATTATGACTCACTCCTTCATTTGCAGGTGCACACACGGTTACCAGGGTGATGGAGACTCTCTACATCAGAGCACAACACCACATGCGACAAGTTGCCATGCCACTAGTTCGACTGCCTTGTCACATGGCTCCGGGCAATTAATCCCTCCCCCTCTCTTTCACACACACACACACACAAACCCACACATACATACATACCTGCGAAAATAGTGTGTGGGATATACTGAAGAAGAGGAGGTGGTGTTGCTATCTTCTATAAAAAGTCCCTACATCTAAAAAACAACCAAGTTACCCAGGAACTTGCTATTCCTGAGACCATTGTCTGTGAACTGTCCTTAAATATCACATTTCGATTCTTACTAGCGTGTTTCTCCAACAATACGCCCCCCCAAATAGGAAGACCCAGCATGTTTTCTAGGCATGAAATGAAGTGAAATGAAATTAAGGCCCGCCCCCCAAATTTAGGCCTAGTTTAAAACATGTGAAATTGGGGGGGGAGGGCAAGGGGGGGAACTTGCCTTTAATAGTGCCCCACGGGCAGCCACGCCTCGTCACCAGCCGCTCCTAACGGCCGATCATGGCCGAGTACGGAGTGCTTCCTACCCCTGCCAAGCGCCTTTGCTTGCAGACCCGGATATGGTGCTGGTTGCAGGCCAGGTCAGCAGGCGGGTGGCGGTGCGTGGATGTCGGCCTTGGCAGGGCACTTTAAATCACGACACCTTCAGCGCCTGCCGCTGCTGCTTCCTCCGCTGCTCTTGCTTTTCCTTCGTATTCCTCCACCGGCAGAGTTTCAACCACTTCTCGGGCAGGGGAGCTGCCACCATAGCTTCCACAGTTCCCACCAGTGCTGGCGAGAGAACAGCGGCAGCACCACCAGTGCCGGTGGGAACCGTGGAAGCGTTTCAGCTGCTTCTCGGGTGGGGGAGCCGCCTCTGTGGTTTCCACAGTTCCTGCCGGTGCAAGAACAGCGGCAACACTGGCGGGAACCGTGGAAGTGTTTCAGCTGCTTCTCGGGTGGGGGAGCTGTCTCTGTGGCTTCCACAGTTCCCGCTGGCACTGTCTCACGCCGAGGAACCCTGTCCCTTCCCCTCCCACAGGACCGCTCTTTTCCTGCTCTCCTGGCATCCCCATTAAAACAAAGTTCCAAAATCTCCCGGCCCCCGGCACACAAATTGGCTGCCTGGATGCGGGTTTAAATGTCCCACACAGCCAAATGGCTACGGAAAAGTATCTCTCTGTGGCGAACCAATGGCAGGAGAGGAGTGCAGATGGAGAGCCAGCCGAATAAGACCCAACCATGGATGAGAGACAGAGAACAAGCCGGCGTGTTAAGGCAGCCACATTTAATTCCATTCAGCAGAAAGGAAGGCTCGGTACTCGCCCAAGAGGCCCGGGAGCCTTGCCTGCCCTCGGAGGCACCCAGCAGCCTCGTCTCAAGATTTGTCAGATACTTCACCCCACCCACTCCTGCTTTCCACTGGTTTCTCCCTTTCTCAGAATTTTCTGGCGGGATTTCTCCCAGCCACATTGCGGGATCAAACGCAGGACCCAAAACCCAATATTCAAGGATCACTGCAGCAATTACTGATTCGGTGCACAACTATTGATCCTAAGACAAAAAGATCCCCTCCTATTTACAACATTTAAAAACGGAAGAGAAAACGACAATCGCATAGAGTCATACAGGAGCGCGTTCCCTGGGGAGGCTAGGGCATCCAGGTGCAAAAAGGACGGTGGGTGAGGTTCTTGGGGCACCAAGTATCGCAGGATCGCCTTGGTGAGGCTGCAGCCCAGAAACTAAGAAGGAGGTGAAGGTTGGGGGAGAATGCAAGGATGCTGTCTAGCAGCAGCAGGAACTGTGGAAGCCACAGAGGCGGCTCCCCCACCCGAGAAGCAGCTGAAATCTTCCACTGTTCCCTCTGGCATTGCCGCTGTTCTTGCGCCAGCAGGAACTGTGGAAGCACAGAGGTGGCTCCCCTGCCCGAGAAGCAGCTGAAATGCTTCCATGGTTCTGCCGGTGCTGCTGCTGTTCTCTCATTGGCAGGAACTGTGGAAGCTATAGAGGCAGCTCCCCGCCCAAGAAGCAGCTGAAACACTGCCGGTGAAGGAATGCGAAGGAAAATCAAGAGCGGTGGAGGAAGCGGATGCCGAAGGTCTTGCAATTTAAAGTGCCCACACCGCTGTCGGCCACTTGCTGACCAGGTGGGGGGAGGGGGAAGGAATTAATTCACCCCCAAAAAGACGTCATAGCCATTTTTTCGGGGCTCAAAAAAAAAATAAGACCTGGCCTTATTTTATGAGAATCATGGTATGTTACAGAGCCCCTGATTATGACATCGAACATGCAACACTATTAACACGAGCAGCATCCTGCCCACATGCTTTTATTTTTCTTGATGACTTCAATCTACCTCGTATTAAATGGACCCTTAATGAATGTACAACTGAACCCACACATGCAACCTTCTACAATGCAGTAACAAATCTGGGACTAGAATAACTAGTAACCAACAACACTAGACTTAACAACTGCCTCGATCTCATCTTCTGCAATAGTTTGAATTCAATTTATGGAATAAAAATTAAAGAACTCTTTTCCAACAGTGACCACAACATGATTGATTTTGTCTCAACATACATCCACATAAAAATCATCACAATGATGGAATCCCCAATTATAACTTCAGAAAAGGCAACTATGATCTTATAAACAACGATCTCTCATCCCTTGATTGGCAATCTCTATTCTCTGGATGCAATACTGTAGAAGACCATTACAACATATTTTTACTTGAAGTCAAAAGAAACTATATGTACAAACTATATGTACCATTAACAACTCCCAAAACCAGAAAAAACAGGAAATACGACTTCAGCAACAGAGTGGTCAATGTCTGGAATACTCTACCTGACTCTGTGGTTTCTTTCCCAAACCCTAAAATCTTCAACATTAGACTGTCTACTCTAGACCTCACCCCTTTCCTAAGAGGTTTGTAGGGGGCATGCATAAGCGCACCAACGTGCCTACCGTCCCTGTCCTATTGTTTCTTTTATTTTTTTTATTTTTCTTATATGAATTCATAACTATGTTTTTACTTGTACCTATTATCTTGTAAGCAATTAACAAAAATAAATAAATAAATGGAGAGAAAAGGGAGGGAGGGAGTGGGAGGAAAGAAGGAAGGAAGGAAGAAAGGAAGGAAGGAAGGAAGGAAGGAAGGAAGGAAGGAAGGAAGGAAGGAAGGAAGGAAGGAAGGAAGGAAGGAAGGAAGGAAGGAAGGAAGGAAGGGGGAAGGAAGAAGAAAACAAAAGGGGAAGGAAGGAAGGAAGGAAGGAAGGAAGGAAGGAAGGAAGGAAGGGGGAAGGAAGAAGAAAACAAAAGGGGAAGGAAGGAAGGAAAAGAAGGGAGAGAATATACAGAGGTCTGTAAGGGGCATTCCTAAGTGCACAATCGTGCCTACCATCCCTGTCCTATTGTCCCTATTTATTCATACCTATTTCCTGTATTCTTCCTCATGTTTATACTTATACCTATTATCTTGTAAGCGATTGACAAATCAGATAAACCAATAAAATAAAAATTAAATAAGAAAGGTAAGAAGGAAGGAAGGGGGAAGGAAGAAGCTTCCTTTAGAGTTTACCTTAGTAGTCCTTTTAGTCATCCTTTTTACTAGACTTTCTTGGTTTTTCCTTGAAGACATCTCGCTTCTCATCCAAGAGGCTTCTTCCATTTTTACTGAATGGTGAGGAATGGAAGATGACTGCAAGGAACATAAAATCCTTCCATCTGCCACTGAACAGAAAAAGCTTCTTGGATTAGAAGTGAAATGTCTTCAAGAAAAAATAAAGAAGGACCAGTTGGATTTTCAAAAGGCACCTTTGGGATTAGAACAAGAGTTATGGACATCTTTTGCTACTATTTATGTATGTATGTATGTATGTATGTATGTATTTACTTATTTATTTGTTTGTCGAGCATGTATTAGATAATAGATATAAATATAAACATGATTATTAATACATGAAATGGATGCAAATAATTAGGAAAGGGATGGCAGGCATGTTGGTGTGCTTATGCATGCCCCTTACAGACCTCTTAGGAATGGGGTGAGGTCAACAGTAGACAGTCTAAAGTTAAAGTTTTGGGGGTTTGGGGGACAGACCACAGAGTCAGGGAGTGTGTTCCAGGCATTGACCGCTCTGTGGCTGAAGTCGTATTTTCTGCAATCGAGTTTGGAGCGGTTTACCTTAAGTTTGTATCTATTGTGTGCTCGTATATTGTTATGGTTGAAGCTGAAGTAGTCATTGACAGGTAGCAGATAATTTTATGTACTACGCTTAGGTCAGACTGAAGGCGGCATAGTTCTAAGTTGTCTAAGCCCAAAATTTCAAATCTGGAGGCATAAGGTCTTCTGTTGCGAGTAGAGGAGTGGAGGACTCTTCTCGTGAAATATCTCTGGATTCTCTCAATTGTGTTAATGTCCGATATGCAGCGTGGGTTCCAGACAGATGAGCTGTATTCGAGAATTGGTCTAGCAAAGATTTTGTATGCTCTAGTTAGCAGTACAATATTACCAGAGAAGAAGCTACGCAAGATTAAGTTAACAACTCTTCATTCTTTTTTGGCAATGTTGTTACAGTGGGCTCTGGCATTTAGATCACTAGAGACGAGTACTAGATGTAGTTTGGAGGACTAGCCCAGTATCTAAATCAAGGCATGGGGTCCAAGGAGACCCCATAGCTGTACTTAAATACTGATAAAAAAAATTATACGGAGCACAGAGCTCTCGTAATAAAGCATTCCTCTCAAGTCCAAAGGGTTTCAAGTATAATTAACATGCATGGTCGCAACGAGGATGCTCATAATAAGAGTGGTTGCTGCAAGCTACAGAATTAAATCTTTCTAATGTGCAAAAAAGAAAGAAAGAAAAGATGTATAACAAAGGCAAGGGGTAATTAATTAATTAAAAACAGTAGTCTACTCCAAGACAATTAGACTACAGGGAATTCTCCTTTTTTTTGAAGAAATATTGCCAAACCCCTATTTTTCCAAATAAAGAGATAAGGAGTGGGGGGGGGACGGGGACCCTCCATCTTGAAAAAAAATAGTTGTAAGAAAGAAAAATGAGTAATGAAAAGAACTAGATTTTGTTTTCTAAAATGTCCTGGATAGCATTCTTTTTTTCTCTCCTTTGTTTGAAAAGTTTAGTGCAAAGCATCACAAATGCCTATTGTAAAAACCAAGGCTGTAGAAAAGAGAATCAAACTTTCACAGAAATATTAAAATTAGTGGTCTCGCACACAGCAAAGCAAAGATTCAGACTGATGGCATGAGTGCATCAGTTTCCTCGTCAAAGTGTCTTAGCTGAGCCTCTGGAAAATACTGCACGGTAGAAATTATGAATTATAATAAAATGGCAAGGCCAGTCTTCTAGCAATTTCTGTACATTTGTTATTGGTGGTGGTCAAATTAATTTACAGTATTATTGATACATGAATTTATTTATCCCATTCCAAGTGGCTTAGAGATTTGGGTTTTTTTTTAAATCAAAGTTTAAAACAGAGCAGAATTAGTACCATTAAAATCTAACCGAGAATTAAAAGTAGGTATTAAAATAATAAACAATTAAAAGCTTGGTGAAAGATGCACTTTTGCCATCTTCAATATACTGAGAGGGTGGGAACAAAGTTTACAACCTTATGAAGAATATTTCACTACTTGGAAACCAGAAAGAAGAGGACTCTTTTCAATCTATATATATAAAAGTCAAGTACCATTCATTCATCATGAAATCTCCAGAACCGTAAAGCCTACAAACTTGGAATTTGACACGTATGTTCCTCTTGGCTTCTAGGTGCTCACTAAGAAAGGATTTTTCAAAATGACCATCAGAGCAGTATTAGTATTTCTTAATAAAGCAATTAACATGCTCTGATGCTAAGGAGGTCCACTCCCCCTCACCACCTGAAAAGAACTCTGTTCTAACTGCCAGTTGTCTCACATTCCATTATCCCAGATCAAACTGGCAGACATTCTTCTACTCCTTCACTCAGGAGCAGCCTGGGGCTCCTTACAGTACTAAACATTGGTACCTCACCAAAATGTCTATGCCTTCCATCTACGGAACCGCTTCCAGACTCAAGACAGCAGGAACAATATTCCCTTATGTGTTTCAATCACCAACCCACCACTGAGCCAACAGATTGTGAACTGGATTTCTCCTGCATAGACCGATCACAAAGTTTCATCGTGAAGCATGGGTATCCAGCTAGTGTAACATATAGCCAAGCTTCTGACCTTGGTGGTAGCGGATCTTCAAAAGGACATCTTTTTATGATCTAAGAAATTGGACAGAATTGTCATGAGACTGATGGTTTCAGCATTTAAGCACTTATGTTCACACATAAGTTATGCCTGGTGAGCAACTGATAGGCAGTGCAAATCTTTCAGGCATATCATTTCCATACCAATAACAGGAAACTGGTGGAAAGACAAGAGACAGACAGATGGATGAGCAGGTTGAGGACAGAGGAAAAAAGGCAGACGGACAGAAGAATGGACCAACAGCTAGAAGGATAGGTTAACGGAAGGGTGGATGGATGGAGTTATGGACAGACAGACAATGGATTGACTGAAGGATGATCAGGTGGACAAACTGATAGACGGACACCTAGATTGACAAAAGGATGAATGGACAGATGGACAGGGAGACTGTCCAATGGACAGACGGTTGGACCAATGTATTCATCACAGAAGCATAGAAGATGTACATGGGGATGAATGGAAGTAAAAGACAGACAGATCTGGAAACAGACATCATAACTGACAATGTTGATGTTGTGGCTACAATTCTCTGACTCCATTCCTCAAAGGCCTCCTTCAGGATTTTTATTATTTTAATGGTTTTCCTCATTTGATAGGCCTGTCCCTCTTTCCGTTACCTAAAATCTTTAGAGTCCTCTAGTGTCCAGAAATTATTATTTTTTGAAATTATGAAAGTACTCATCTTTTTGTCATGGGCGCTAGAAATTGCTGACATAATGAAGCTGGAGGAATTTGCATAACCCGTGGTAAAGCCAAAATGCTTTGGTGTGCACTACAAAAGGCAGGCAAGTTGTGACACCCTTTGATTCAACACACCACCTCAGTACAAAATGTGACTTCACCCAGTGCCTATAATTTATTCACCCAGTCCTTGTAAAGCCATACTTGAAAAGGGAAGGGAGGGAGGGAGGGAAGGAAGAAAGAAAAAGAAAGAAAAAAGGAAGGAAGGAAAAGCTGGAAGGAAGGAAGGAAGGAAGGAAGGAAGGAAGGAAGGAAGGAAGGAAGGAAGGAAGGAAGGAAGGAAGGAAGGAAGGAAGGAATAGAAAGAAGGAAGGAAGGAATAGAAAGAAGGAAGGAAGGAAAGAAGGAAGGAGAAGGGAGGGAGGGAAGGAGGAAGGAAGGAAAGAAGGAAAGAAGAAGAAGGGGAAGGAGAAGGAAGAGAGGGAAGGAAGGAAGGAATAGAAAGAAGGAAGGAAGGAAAGAAGGAAGGAGAAGGGAGGGAGGGAAGGAGGAAGGAAGGAAAGAAGGAAGGAAGAAGAAGGGGGAGGGAGGAGAAGGAAGGGAGGAAGGAAGGAAGGAAGGAAGGAAGGAAGGAAGGAAGGAAGGAAGGAAGGAAGGAAGGAAGGAAGGAAGGAAGAAAGGAGAAATATTAAACTATCTATTCTGCAAGATGAATTTTCCCAAACCTTTGAGTTAGTGCAAAAGCCATTTCTCATCTGAAGAAACCTTATTAGTGGAAGAGGCAATGTTCTTGAATGGAACAGCCACATCCCTTCCTTTGGCCTGTCCCTTTGTTCCTTGCTTGCCATAACAGGTGGCAGAAACATTGGAATCTACTACAATGATTCATCTTAAAAGTGCGTTGGGCTGCAGAACATACCCTGGAGATGGTGGCTGTCCATCCAGTGAGGTCTGAGAAAAAAGCCAACATCTTGGCAAACCTAAGGGAAATTGTTTGGCTGCAGAGAAGCAACTAGGATTCTATTTTCAAGCATTTTAGAAATGCTAGCAAAGCAATGGCAGCAGAAAATGACAGCTGTAAGCAACACACTAAAATTGGCGCTTGCTTGAATTTTTTTCCCCAAAAACATGCAATGCAGTCTGAGAGGCACTCCCATATCCAGTGCATCAAATAGTTGCATCAGGTGAAAGCAACCAATTTTTTGCTTTATCCCGCCCCCTTCCACCTCCCCCAAGCAAAGGCCCAGCTTTCTCATCAAACCTTAATGACGCAGAAATATCGCTGACCACTGCAGTTGGAGTGGCACACATAATTTATTGCACTTGGGGCTATAAAACCATGTTTTACTGCCGGTGATAATTGTAGCTGACAGTTCCATCACATTAAGATGCATTAGGCCTCATGACCTCCAGATGATCATGGAAACTCTAATTTAATAATTTAGGGATTGTGTAGGGGCTTGGCAGGCCCAACAAGGAGGGAAGAGTGGCATGCTTTGGGGAGAACTTGATGATTGAATCTTTCAGGTCAACTGTGCCTGCTAATCTAAGTTGCATAGATTTGACTCAAGCGCCAAGAATGCCCAAAAAAAGAACAAGAGATAACATTCAGTGGATTCTCTTGGTTTCTCTCATTGTTTTATTCTGCTTTCCCAGATTAGAAAGCTAACATTCTTAAGCCCTTCCCGTTCTAGAGAAAGAAGAGACTCAACCACAGTTTCAACTGAGAAACTGTGAGGATTTTAGACCAAGCTAAATCCAAAAATGTTTGGGAATTCCTGGGAATTTGACACTCAGACACATCAGCCATCAATAGACACATAGAAATAAACTATGTTTGCACACCATTCAAAAGAGGCAATAACAAGGTGAGAAGGAAACATACAGAGCAAAACACATCCTCTCTGGCTACCAACACCCAGTGAAGCAGAGATTAACACCAGAGAAACAATCAAGCAGAAAACTATACCCCGCATACCAACACTGGCAGGGCAAGCTATTGTATATAAATAGAGAGCAAACCCCACACTCGCCAGCACTAATGATGTTACCTAGGAGATAAAATATCTGCATGCTAACAAGCTCAGAGGGCACCAAGTATTCCACAGTTCAACTCTGAGCTTTTACACATTTCCTCTTCTATTAGAAAGCTTCCTGTTTATTAAAAATAAAATCAATTTCATTAGAAATTCCTTACACACATGGCTGCAATATGTCAGGTGAGCTACTGAATTGGAACCTGAGAAACCAATGAAAGGAAAGGAGAAGGATACGTGGTGTGGCACGGAGAGGAGCAATTGGGGATATAACTCTCCCTCCTTGCATTGGGACAGCCCCCCCCCTTCCTATGTCATTTTGAAGGGTGAACCCCGTTTTGTCAATGAGCAGATGTTATGAGAAACCATCTATTGACAGAGGAATAGAATCAGGACAGTGGTGGGATTCAAAAAAATTACTATCAGTTCTGTGGATGTGGCTTGGTGGGCGTGGCAGGGTAAGGATACTGCAAAATCCCCCTTCCCTCCCCACCCCACTAACCTGCTATCCAGCTCTGTTCTCCTGTGCAGGGCAACAAAAGAAGACCCAGCCGATCAGCTGGGACTCAGAAGTCAGAGGTGGGATTTGCTGGTTCTCTGAACCACTCAAAATTTCCACTACCGGTTCTCCAGAACTGGTCAGAACTGGCTGAATATCACCTCTGAATCAATATCACATAAAGTATGAACATCATTTTATAATGCCTTCATAAGACCATGAATACTGCATCTAGTTTGGGTCATCACAATATAAGAAAGATATTGAAACTCTAGAAAGAGTGCAGAGAAGAGCAACAGAGATGATTAAGGGGTTGGAGGCTAAAACATACGAAGAATAGTCACAGAAATTTGGTATCTTGAGTGTAATGAAAAGAAGAACTAGGGGTGACATGATAGCAGTCTTTCAATATTTGAGGGGCTGCCCCAAAGAAAAGGGAGTCAAGCTATTCTCCAAAGCACCTGAAGGCAGGACAAGAAGCAATGGAGGGAAACTTATCAAGCAGAGATTCAACCTAGAACTAAGGAGAAATTTCCTGACAGGGAGAACAATTAACTAGTGGAACAGAAGTTGCCTTCAGAAGTTGTGGGTGTTCCATTACTTGAGGTTTTTAAGAAGACTGGATAACCATTTGTCTGAAATAGTATAGGATCTCCTGCTTGAGCTGTGGGTTGGACTAAAACACCTCCAAGGTCCCTTCCAACTCTGTTATTCTATTGAGATGGGATTAGTTTCCAATGTGTCATAATTTATAGTATCTCTTCTCTCTTTCTTCCTGCCGCCCAACATTCATTCCCCTGTTAATCGCCATTATGGATGAAGTGAAATAGCCAAACTATTCCATTTTGCAGAATGTCTTTCTCGCATCACCTCAGAGGCCATTTTCAATTTCATTTCATAAATTCCATGCTTTCCCATGACTCGGAATTGAACCGGGCTTCGCTCATGCCTGGATGAACCGTGTCCTTAGGACTGAGGTACCTTTTGTGAACTGACCAGCAGAGCCAAATTGGTTTCGAAGCAGCAGCACATGCTACCTTGCAAAGCCAATCTGTACCGTTCAATCTGAAAAGGCTCATTTGCGCATATAAATGGTCATTTAACTCAGCACTCACCAAGGGATGAATATTTATGAGCAATCTAATCTAGGCACTCACCTCCTCTCCAGGAAGGAGGGCTGAACTCCCAAGAGAGCTTTGTAATCTAGCCAATGACTCCATGCCCTGTTTTGCAAGGGAGGTTTGCTTGGCATGTACGTATGTATATTCAAATCTATGCAGATTGTATGCCAAGTTCACATGCAGCTTAACTGTTGTAGAACTCAGCACTTCGAAAGACAACTGGCTCCACTAATGGTTAACTCTAAACAAAAAATGAGAGACAAGCTGCTAGTTAAGGTCTCTCTCTCCCTGCCTCCCTCCTTCCTTCCCCTCATCCTCTAGACAGTAGTTAAGAAAAAAACACTTGAAGCTACTTCCCCAAATACAAATATGTTTGACATATTTCTAGGGATAATTCAAATCAGTTTGTTCCCTTACTGGAAAAAAAAATCAGAAAAAGGTACATTTTTAGCTGAAGTTATGGCAACTATGGGAAGGGGAGGAAAAAGAGGGAAGGGAAGAAAGCAGTGGTGGTATTCAGCCGGTTCGCAACGGATCGGGCGAACCGGTAGCAAGAATTTGGCATGGGTGGCTGAACCGGTAGTAAGTCCTGGCTGGCCACGCCCCCCACTGGGTCGCCCTCCCGCCCGATGCTCGCTCACCCCGCCCACCTGCCTGACATTTGCCTCAGGTATTTCTTTCTTTTTTTTCCCTCCTGACAATCAGCTGTAGATAAGATCAGCTGTGCCGGGATTCCCCTTGCTGAGGCCCAGGAAGGCCAAAAATGGAGGGAGGAGCTCAGCCACCCCCCTCCTCCATTTTTTGCCTTCCAGAGCCCCAGAGGAGCCTCAGGGGAGCAAAAACGCCCCCCCCCCCGGGGCTTCTCTGAGGTTAGGAAGAATGGATCTTGGAGGAGCGCTGCATGCTCCTCCCATGCTCTGTTTTTTTCCTTCCTGAGCCCCCGAGGTGCTTTAGGGGAGCAAAAACGCCCCCCCCCCGAGGCTCCTCTATGGCTAAGAAGCTCCCAGAAATGGGTGGGGACTGCAAAAAAGAAAAGCCACGCCCACCCAGTCACATGGCCATGCCGACCAAGCCACGCCCACAGAACCGGTAGTAAAAGTTTTTGAATGCCACCACTGGAAGAAAGGAAAGGAAAAAGAGGGAAGGGAAGGGAAAAGAGAAGAGGGAAGGGAGGGGAAGAGAAGGGAGAATACATCAAGACGGAAAGTGGAAGATAAATTATATTGAATGAATGAATGAATATTTATTTATATACCGCTCCTCTCCCGAAGGACTCGGAGCGGTGTACAGCCATGCAATTAAAAACATTAAATATATAAAAATTAAAACTAAATTAAATACCCTGGCTGCAAAACAGTTTAAACCCTTAAACCCTAAAATTAGCATAAAAGTAAAATACCCAAATCTAAAATCAGCCCAAGCCGGCCTGGTCAAAGAGCCAGGTTTTCAAGGCATGCCTGAAGGTCCCCATGTCCGTGGCTGTACGTAACTCCGGGGGCAACCCATTCCAGAGGGCAGACACCCCCACAGAGAAGGCCCTATTCCTTGCGGTCACCAGCCGGCACATAGATGCCGACGGGCCCCGCAAGAGGCCCTCCCTGTGGGAGCGCACCGGTCTGTGAGAGGAAACTGGCAGAATGCGGTCTTGTAAATATCCTGATCCGATGCCATGGAGTGCTTTAAAAGTTAACACTAAGATCTTAAAGCGCACCCGAGAGGCCACTGGCAACCAATGCAGTTCACGCAGGAGGGGCGTCACATGAGCGAATCTTGACGCGCCCATAACTACCCACGCGGCCGCATTCTGTACCATATTCTCTCACTTTCTCTCTCCTAAAGCACATCTCTTTATCTTTATAGGGGAAATTTCATTTATAATCTATAACAAGCCAGAAAACAGGATTGCACCTTTCATTGAAATCATTCTTACACAGTTTGGCATTTTCCTGCTCCCTGATGAGACAGTTGGATCTTTAAAGAATGGCCAACACATCAAAGGAATGTTTGTTTTATATCAGGAATATAAAACAAAAAACAAAAGAGCTTTTGGTGTTTTATGGAAACTCCTTAGAAGACTCTCACTGAATCCTCTGGATCTCATTGTGGGGGGAGGGGTGCCCCAACCAGATTACTCTTATTGTCATATGAGGAAGAAACTTCCAACATATTCCGTGTTGCAGAGATTTCAAGTCACACGGTGGTCTTTCAGTGACCACTTATATATAGACTCTGTATTTCAAGGCCTTTGGGATAAAGACAAAATCCAACTTTCTGGATCCCAGCATTCAGCAGTGTACTTAGCACAAATCCTGTCATTTCCACAAAGAAGTCTCCTGCCCACATTTCATCCACACGTCTTCTGCCTTGCAAAGGTGGTTTTCTTTTGAACAGTTTGCCTTCAGAAGTTGTGGGAGCTTCTTCCCTGGAATCTTTCAAGAAGAGACTGGACTGCCACCTGTCAGAAATGGTGTAGGGTCTCCTGCTTGGGCAAGGGAAGGGGTTGGTCTAGATGACCTACAAGGTCCCTTCCAACTCTGTTAATCTGTTATGAAATCTGTCTTTTTTCAGCCCAGCACAGAAGTTTGAGCTTCGACCCGGAGGAGCTAATGTGACAGGGAAAATTTCATCCTTCTGATCTTATTTATTTGATTTATTTGATTTGCCAATTGCTTACAAGATAATAGGTATAAGTATAAACATGAGTAAGAATACAGGAAATAGGTACGAACAAATGGGGACAACAGGAGAGGGACAGTAGGCACAATGGTGCACTTATGCATGCCCCTTACAGACCTCTTAGGAATGGGGTAAGGTCAATAGAGGTTGATTTGAGGTTAAAGGAGTCGGGGTTAGAGGATGTAACAACAGAGTCAGGTAGTGCATTCCAGGCATTGACTACTCTGTTGCTGAAGTCTTACTTTCTGCAATCAAGTTTGGAGTGGTTTACATTGAGTTTGTATCTGTTGTGTGCTCTTGTATTGTTGCGGTTGAAGCTGAAGTAGTCATTGACTGGTAGGACATTGTAGTAGATAATTTTGTGTACTATGCTTGCCCATCCATAGGTGGCATAGTTCAAGGTTGTCCAAGCCCAAAATCTCAAGCCTGGTGATACAGATACTGTATCTTGATGCAACCGGCATTATTATTTCTGAAGAGCTGCAGCAAAGCATTACACATAGGTGAAACTTGGTTGAAAATTGGACTAGGCAGGGGAATCCAAACATTCTTCCAACAGAAAGCAGAGCTGGCTTGGGGATGAGGGACTGGAGCAGCCTCAGTGAGCTTGATCAAAAGTATTTCTGTCCTCCTTGTAGCATTTTCCTTCTTTCTCTTTGGCTTTCCAAATCTGGTTTCGAAACCATTCCCAGCGGGAGCCAAATTATTCCCTATTCTGATGATTCCAGCTTTTTCCTTTTTTCTCATCTCCCTTCTTTAAAAGTCTTGGTTTACAGTGTATGTTATCTTCTAACTGTGAGCAATCTTTCTAAAACCTGTAAACATGGTGGAAATCTGGTCTTTTTTTGCCCAAGTGCGTATTTTGGAACAATAACACAATCCCAAATTTATAAGTGTTTTATTAAGCCCTATACCATGACAACCAATCCTACCAACCAAAGTCCAATTTGATTTTGAAGAGGGAGGAGGGCAAGAGCGGCATGCGAATTTGCAGATTTTGTGGTTTGCCAGCTCACTACAAGCAAACACTATGGAAAACTCCCAACTGAGCAGGGGGGAAAATCAAAAAGTCTTTCCGTGTTTTGATTTAGAGTTTGGAGACAAATCATTGGGAACTGAACAAAATATTCCAAGTGTTGTTTTGTAAGGCTCTAGAAAAAGGTGTGATTTTTGAGAATGTGGACCACAGAGATAAGCTCAAAAAGCATCTTAAGACTTGTAAAGAAAAGGAAATTGAACCACGGAGCTGCAGGAAGTGAAGCAAAGAAGGGAAAATCAATCAGGTTTTGTTCCTATTGTATGTTAATTGTAGACAAGGCAAACCAATTGAAGATGGTCTCCAGCTGAGCATCACTCTTGAGGACTTCATAAATGCATCCGTGCCATTTTCTTGGAAAATGGGGTTGTTGTGTTTTTTAAAAAAAGGGACTAACGAAAATCGGCTGCGTAATTTAAGATAGGCAAAACTGCGGATTGAGAAAGCACAAAGTAAGCCACAATGCAAAGAATGCAGTATCTGTTCTGCACATATGAACTCAACACACGAAGTTCAAACATCGCAAAAAAAGGGCAAAAAGAATGGAAATGGTGAATAGTAATTATATGCATTTTACCACTGCAAAGGTTTTTGATCAGCTGATTTTACATTTCATCCTGGGATTTATCTTTTGGTAAATAGTGAATTGCATTTATTTAATAATGAACAGAAGGACTAGGGGTGATATGATCGCTGACTTCAAGTACTTTGAGGGGCTGTCACAGAGAAAAGAGGTCAAAGCCATTCTCCAAAGCACTGATGGCAGAACAAGAAATAATGGTGGAAGATCATTAGAGTAGAGTAGTAGAGTAGAGTAGAGTAGAGTGGAGTGGAGTGGAGTGGAGTGGAGTGGAGTGGAGTGGAGTGGAGTGGAACGGAACGGAACGGAACGGAACGGAACGGAACGGAACAGAACAGAACAGAACAGAATAGAATAGAATAACAGAGTTGGAAGGGACCTTGGAGGTCTTCTAGTCCAACCCCTTGCTCAAGCAGGAGACCCTACACTATTCTAGAAAAAATGGCTGTCCAGTCTCTTCTTAAAAGCCTCCAGTGATGGAGCATCTACAATTTCTGGAGGCAAATTGTTATTTTTCTCACTTTCAGGAAATTCCTCCTTAGTTCTAGATTGCTTCTCTCCTTGATCTGCCTTCTGGTGCTTTAGAGAATAGCTTGACTCCCTCTTCTTTATGGCAGCCCCTGAGATATTAGAAGACTGCTATCATGTTACCGCTTAGTCCTTCTTTTCATCAAACTAGACATACCCAATTCCAGCAAAAAGATTAAAGAGAGATGGTTCTCTTAGAATCTAGAACCAAGGAGAAATTTTCTGATAGTGAAAACAGTTAATTAATGGACTAGCTTGCCTCCTGGAATTGTGGGTGCTCCATCACTGGAGGTTTTCAAGAAAAGATTGGACAGCCATTTATTCAGAATGGTATAGGCCTCCTACTTGAGCAGGGGGTTGGAGAAGATCTCCAAATCCTTTCCAGCTCCATTCTGTAAGTATGTAGAATCAGCTGCTCAAGTAAGAGACCTTCCAACCCTTTTATTCTATGTTCTATGGTGGATAATATCGTTTCTACACTGAAATCAGTATTATTCAGGAGGACAGACAAATAGGTTGCAAACATTTAATGTTCCTTTTTTTTTGCCCTAAAATTAATCTAGGATGACCCAATGAAGCTGATAGACTGGAGAGCTTATGATCACCTTTGGTTTAAGTACATTTTAAAAATTATATAATCAGAGATCGAAAGGCCTGGTTTGGTCTTAATGGTTAAATAAATTTCTAGATCCTGAGAAATGATGGGCTTGAATATAGTAAGTTAAGTTTAATGTTGTAAGTAACCACACAGATCACATCATATAACATAACATGAAAAAAATAATAACAGTAGTATAGTAAGATTGTAAGATGAAATAATGAAAAAAGAGTATTAAATGTAAGAAGGTTACAGCAATCATTTAAATATGGTAACAAATATTTTGACAGATTAGCTGGAGATTTTAAGAACCATAATGTGACCCCTTAGGATAAAATCATTAAGAAACACTGCATTGTTTAATTCTGTAAGAAAAGTGAACTATCCCTAACAGTTGTTCCTCAATAGAAACCTAATCAGATTCAGTAACTAGAAAAATAAAGCCGCATTTGATTTGGCTATTCCTAAATCACCATAGAAATGCTGGTTAGGTGGAGGGGGAAAATATATAAGAATGGGAGAAATAGTTTTGCAATGGTTTTTGGCCAAGAATATGTCAATTGTAAATATCACAAATATAACTGTTTTTCTCCATCCTGAAAGCTGAAGTTTTTCTCTCTCTCATGTCAATTGTAATAAAATTCCTCTCTGTCATTATAAGGGATTCGACATTTCTTTCTTTCTTTTTTAAGTATATTCCAGCATTCTAAAATAAGATTTCAATTTATGCCTCAAAGATAAATATATATGTCATTGGGATGAAACTGCAAAAATGAATTGACATACAGTGCTATAATTAGCTAAAGTTATCAATATACCAAAGCCTTAATGTGGGAATCAACTGGATGGGGAGATTGTAAGTAACATCTGCTGTTTTTAGGCTACAACGTTACAAACAGCCCCACACCAGGAAGGTCAAAAAAGTCAACATGTCAGCTGCCTTGCAGTCTTTCCCAACCCTTCAACTCCTCTCGGCTGCAGTAGCAGATGATTTGCTATCAAATTCTATTATCTCCCATAGATGTAGTAAAACTCATGCTTTTATTTTATACTTGTCTTATAAATCTGGCAAGCCTAACCTGCAAAACCAATTTTACAACATATTTCATGCCATGTGAAATTGAACGGATACTTGGACAAGGTTGCCTTCTCTCCACAATAGCCGGATAATGGGGACAAAACGAATAGAAGCAGCTTAGAGGTAAATGGTTTTTCAATCAAAACATAATTTGCTTTCCAGGCGAGATGGCTCCTCAGAGCTGTTCAGTGGAGGAGTATTGCTGTCGGTTCGAATCTCTGCTGTAGCTTTGCCCAGACCTAATGGCTGGGAAAGATGGGAACTGGAGTCCAAGACCAAAAGGCAAGACAAGAAACAACGGGTGGAAACTAACCAAGGAGAGAAGCAACCTAGAATTAAGGAGAAACTTCCTAACGGTGAGAGCAATCAACCAATGGAGTAACTTACTTTCAGAAGTTGTGGGTGCTTTCAAGAAGACAACTATTTGTCTCAACAACAACTGGGCAACCATTTGTCTGAAATGATATAGGAGCCACCTGCTTGAGTAGGAGGGCTTGGACTAAAAGACCTCCAAGGTCTTTCCAACTCTATTGTTCTGTTTTACATCTCCAATAGCTGTTCTCAACTTTAACAACTTTAAGATGCATGGACTTCAATTCCCAGAATTCTCCAGCCAGCATGCTGGGAGTGGAAGAGCACACATCTTAAAGTTGTAAGCTTGAGAAACATTGGTTTGGTCCTTGGAGAGGCTGAGTAGATATCCATTTTCAGATCTGATATTTTTAAAAACAAAACAAAACAAAACTTCATACTCTTATGTTATTTCCCTTTTTCTTCCATATTGTCCCGAACCTGCTGTAATATCCCCAGATAATTCCAGCTGTCTACGTTCATCTTTTCCTGCCCTTCTTTTCCAATTTCTACTTTTTCTAAGTATTTTTTTAAATCTTTCTTTTCTAAACCTGGGTCATTTCTAGTTTCACTTGTGTTCCATCACTATCCATTGATCAACTAGCTCACAGATCTCCAAAATTGGCAACTTTAAGGCTTGTGGACTTCAACCCCCAGAATTCCCCAGCCAATTTTGGCTGGAGAATTCTGGGAGTTGAAGTCCACAAGCCTTAAAGTTGCCAACTTTGGGGACCCCTGAACTAGCCCCACGGGATATGCCCTTAAGATGGGTGGCCAGACTGTATGTCTTGAATAAATGAAGAAACGGAGA
The DNA here is from genome assembly GCA_023653725.1 of Bungarus multicinctus. Lineage (NCBI taxonomy): Eukaryota > Metazoa > Chordata > Lepidosauria > Squamata > Elapidae > Bungarus > Bungarus multicinctus. The sequence goes on from CM042844.1 coordinate 94,823,704, forward strand.
AACAAACATACTTACACCCCTGGGGATTCAGATCTTATTGCCAAATCAAGTTGATTTTGCAGTCTTTCCTGTGAATGAGTCAAATGATTTTTAATCTTCCTGAATTCCTAACCCTAACCTTAAGTTATATTAACAAAGGCATACAATCAAGATTAAATGAGGAACTAATACCACTCTATAAAGCCTTAGTAAGACCATACCTAGAGTACTGCATCCAGCTTTGGTCACCACACTATGAAAAAGATGTTGAAACTCTAGAAAGAGTGCAGAGAAGAGTAACCAGAATGATTTGGGAACTGAAGTCTCAAACATATGATGAAGAATGGTTACAGGAACTGGGCATGGTTAGTCTAGTGATGAGAAGGATCAGGGGAGACTATGATAGCAGTCTTCCAATATTGGAGGGGCTGCCACAGAGAGGAGGAGGGGGTCAAGCTATTTTCCAAGGCACTCGAAGGCCAGACAAGGAATAATGGCTGGAAACTGAACAAGGAGAGATTCAATCTGGAAATAAGGAGAGATTTTCTGACTGTGAGAGAAATCAATTGATGGAAAAGAAGTTGCTTTCAGAAGTTATGGGAGCCTCATTGCTGGAGGCTTTCAAGAGGAGACTGGACTGACATCTGTCAGAAATGGTGTAAGGCCTCTTGCTTGGGCAGGGGATTGGACTAGATGACCTACAAGACCCCTTCCAACCCTGTTAATCTATCATATGTATGCATGTATGTATATACATATTCATTCATTCATTCATTCATTTGTTATGCCATGCTTCTTCCCTACAAGTTGACTTGATGACTCGGGATAGTGTCTAAAGCTGAAGTTTTCTGATGTCATAAACCAAAATCATTTTTATCACGGTCAACTTGTATGCTCCATGTTGGGCAATAGAAGCAACCACCAAGACCTACTAAGCAAGGTTTTAACACTGTTCACGCCAACTATTAACTACGAACGTTGCTTATTTTTCTCTCTCTCCTGTCTGTTAGGTTTTGGTATATCTTCCCTTGTTTGTTCTACTTTACGTGCCTCCTTAGAAGAATTGTGCACGACATTGTGTTGGGTACTTTTTGCAACCTTTCCATTCCAGACTAAAGGGCAGGCTTTAATTAATGGGAATGCGAAGAAAAGAATGATGATTAAATTATGACCTTTTACAGGACAGGGGATTTTCATATCACAAAGGAATGCAGGCTGATACGTTGTAATAAATCAGACCTTTTGTGCTTTGAAATTAATTTTGATAGAGTCATTATTAACTCCCATATATCTGGGCACCCTGCGATAAACCACTGCCAGTTGTTCCAGGGTGGAGATTTTTTTTTATTAAGGGTTAGAGTATTCAATTTTGCAAAACTGATTTAGATTTCTCATAAATATAATTAACTCACTTCCCTGCTAAAACATGACTTGTGAGTCCTATCCAAGGGCAACTTGTAATACCCAGATAGACCAAACTCCTCCTTTCCTTTCAAGCAAAGGAATATAGAATAGGATAGGATATGATAGGATAAGATAGCAGAGTTGGAAGGGACCTTAGAGGTCCCTTGGAGGTCTTCTAGTCCAACCCTCTGCCTAGACAGGAAACCCTACACCACTTCAGACAAGTGGTTGTCCAACATCTTTTTAAAAACTTCCAATGTTGGAGCATGTACAACTTCTGGAGGCAAGTTGTTCCACTGATTAATTGTTCTAACTATCAGGATATTTCTCCTTAGTTCTAAGTTGCTTCTCTCTTTGATTAGTTTTCTTCTGTTGCTCCTTGCCTTGCTTTGTGGTGTTTAGGAGAATAGCTTGATCCCCTCTTCTTTGTGGCAGCCCCTCAAATATTGGAAGACTGCTATCATGTCTCCCCTAATCCTTCTTTTCATTAGACTTGACACTTAGTTCCTGCAGCCCTTCCTTCATATGTTTTAGCCTCCAGTCCCCTCATCATCCTTGTTGCTCTTCTCTGTACTCTTTCTAGAGTCTCAACATCTTTTTTACATCGTGACAACTAAAACTGAATGCAGTATTCCAAGTGTGGCCTTCCCAAGGCCTTATAAAGTTGTATTAACACTTGTTAATCTGTTCTGTTAACAAGTTAACATAAGCTGTTAATAAAAGATGTTCTGATTTTTTTTAAAAAAGCATCTGTTCCGTCCAATAACCTGACAAGTTTTCCAGTTTCCTTGAAACACTGAAGAATTATTTGGGCAAATAAATAAAGCTTGCTGCATCCAACCTTCAGCTTGTTGGTGACGTTTCTGCCCAGAATGATGCTTTTCGTAGCAAAACAAGGCCACAATCGGGGGGCTGGAGGGAGAAATGCATCAGGGAGCAATTATTTGATTCACTTTCTCTGTCTTAGCCTTGCTATCTCCTTAATGCAGGTGAAAAGTTGTCCTACAGAGAGGATAATATGCAAGAAAGCACTATGGCTAATGACTTTGGTTAGCCGCAGAGATATTCTTTCGATTAACACAATAGGTTTGTAAATTTGCTGTTTTTCCTCCCTGAGAGAAAATCAGCGAAGGAAGCAAAATGCTACTCCATTATCCTCATGCACAATGCAGAGGCCTGGATATTCCCTACTAGATATTCCATTACACCTTTGATAATTTAGGGGGGGTGAGGGGATGCGCTTATCTGCAGATATATATTTTCTCCTGGGTTTCTGAGACCAGCAACGCTTTGAATTAGATGAAGGAATGGCTAGTTTCTTAATCTGACATAGGAGGATTCTATATATGGTGGTCTTATTACATCAACATCGTGTAAGAAACAGAATAACAACATAACAGAGTTGGAAGGGACCTTGGAGGTCTTCTAGTCCAACCCTCTGCTCAAGCAGGAGATGATCCTATAGTGTTTCAGGCAAATGGTTGTATAATCTCTCCTTAAAACCTAGTCCTAGGTTGCTTCTCTCCTTGATTACTTTCCATTCCCTTCCTTCTTGTCCTGCCTTCAGGGTTATTCTGATCCAACAGGGCACTGCTAATGTTCTTAGGCTTAGGCCCTTACGACTTGTAAGAGAAGTATCACATTGCCTTCCTTTTTTATTTATTTATTTGTTTGTTTGTTTGCTTGCTTGTTTATTTATTTATTTTTACTTTTCCTTGGTGCCAGTTAAGTGCAGCCAAAATGTAAATGTGTTTGAAACAGGGATCTATTTAGGAAGAAGCCATATACAAGAGGGAAACGGTAAGAAAATAAAGTGTTTTCAGGGATCACCTATAAAAGTGTATAAACAGTGAACATGTCCAAATGGTGAATATTGTGCTAAGCAAAGATTCCCTGGCTGATTTGAGGAACAATGGGGCAACTGTGCATGCCTGAACTAAGATGTCTCCTCCTCCTCCTCCTCCTCTCCTTCTCCTCCATCTCTTCTTCTTCCTCCTCCTTCTTCTCCTCTTCCTGTTCCTTCTTTTCCTCTATCTCCTTCTTATCTTCCTCCTCCTTCTCCTCTACCTCTTTTTTATCCTCCTCCTCCTTCTCTCCTCCACTACCACCTCTTCCTCCTCCTCCTCCCCCCTCTCCTCCTCGATACAGGAGGGAAAAAGCCCATCATATTTATCTTACCTTCTGCCTCCCAAGCCAAGAATCAGGTTTCTTTTTCTTCTTCTTTTGACCACAATATGTCCAATCAGCTCTGCAGGATGGTACCAACTACAGGTACATCAACGTTTACCTAAGCTCTGTGCAAGCTCTTTATGGAGGGAAAGTTACATGCTAATTATTGCCATTTCTCTTCCAAGCAATTCCCAGGTGTGTTATTATTAAAAGATCTATTGTGATTTCACATGTCAGTTGTTCTCCTTTTTACACTCTGCCAAAGAGAGACATTGGCGATTGGCACGTTTCTAAATGCAATTAAGCCTTCCTTGTTTCCAGAGGGACTTTGTGAAAAGACTTTTCAGCTTGGTTGCAGGCATGGTGTTCATAGGTGGCCATTTATCAGCATTTCCCTCCCCCCAACAGCTGCCTCTCTCTTTCCCACCTGGATCACTTCCCTTTCCATTTGGCTCAGTGTAGACTTGGGTCGAGATCAGATTCTCTGCCAGTTGAACTGCTGGGAAATCACTGTCAGGTTCCAAGTAATGCAAGCATCATAAAACAAACTCTGAGGCATTTCAGTTCCTCAAAGAACAAGTTTATTAAGGGACACCATCTTGGCACTAACTAGTGGAAAGCCAGGACTGAAAGTTTCCTGGCTTTCCACGTCACTATAACTAAACTTTTCTCTATGTTTCCAAAACAATGTGTCTCAATGTGTCAGGATGTGATACAGTTGCCTGGCCAGAGGAAGGAGGAGCAAAGTCACCAGGCAACCATTTCACAGCTGTAGAGCATCATGTGAGGGGTAGCTTCTGCACCTGTCCCTCAACCTCGGCTGGTCATCTAACCAAATTCAGGCTTGACATTCATCTTGGCTGAAAGAGGAACAGCCATCTATTCAATTCTGTAGCCTGGTACCCTGCACTCAGGGTCAAGTCCTGGTCATCTCATGTCTGGACTAATGCAGTGTGCTTTATATGGGGCTGCCCTTGAAGAGCATTCAGGAGCTTCAACTGGAGCAGAGTGAGGCAGCTCAGGCAGTTCTAGGGGCCCTTGGAGTAGTTACACCACTGCTGCACGGGTTGCCAGGGGTTAGATTAGAAGACGTCTGAGATCCTTTCCAACCTTTTCATGCTATATGTTCTATACATTCTTCTCCTGGACCCCACCAACCAGAATTCTTTGACTGACAGGGTCCGAAGTATATTTCCACTGCCAGCACAGGCAGAATGAGCTGGCCCCAGTGGGGTGAGACAGTACTTCAAATAGCCTGGCCCCATGCCATGTAGGACTTTAAAGGGAATAACCAATACCTTGAATTGCATCTGGAAGCAAACTGACAACCAGTGCAGCCCATGGGGCAGTGGTGTAACTACTCCAAGTGCCACTAGAACTATCCTCTCTCTCTCTCTCTCTCTCTCTCTCTCTCTCTGTATGTGTGTGCACGTATATGTATATGTAAATCTAAATTAAATCTACATCTACATCATATGTATGTATGTATGTATGTGTGTGTGTGTATGTATGTATGTATGTACGTATGTATATCTAAATCTACACTTACATATCTATATATCAGCTATATCTGTATCTACATCTGTACTGTGTACTGTGTACTGTATCTATATCTATAATTACCAATATATCAACACCTGTATCTACATCTAATCCAAGTTTATATTACAGCAATATATATATCTATATGAACTACATCTACTTCTATCTGTATCGTGTATGTGTGTGTGTGTGTGTATCTACATCTAAATATAGATATATTCCAAGAGCCAACTGGGCCAAAGACAAGAAACTTACATTACTGTATTTTACTAGGCATGATTGCTCAGACCAAAGAGGTAGCTGGCACTTCTCTCTTGTCTGCAGTTGGACATTTTTTTTTGCAGCGAATGGAGAGTTGGTGATGGAGCTGCTAGATGGGAAAACTGTACTCAGAGGGGTTCCTGGGTTTTAAACAGCAAGGCTGTTATTATACCCCAGTGGCAAGAAATTCAATAATCCAAGTTGAGGTACTTACTGCGATAGTGCACCGCAATCTGTTTTTTCATGATTATTACTATTATTTAATATCATCCTAATAATTTACTGCATTAATGAAATTTGGAGAGGACAATAAATTAGAAGGTGTCCTGACCATCCATTCAGTGGGCAAAAAAAAAAAAATTAAAGAAATCCTAAAAGATTAATAGGTGGGAGACAGGAATATGAGATTCAATTTAGCAGGGGAGGGAGAAAATAAGAAGTGTAGAGCCATCTGGGGAAATATAATGCAGAGCACAAATTATTCAATTGGGGGAGGGGAGAAAGAGGGAGGGGGAAGGAGGGATGAAGGGAGGGAAGGAAGGAAGTAGAAATAGAGAATGGAGGTTTTTAAAGAAAAGATTGGACAGCCACCTATGTGAAATGGTATACGGTCTCTTGCTGGAGCAGGGGGTTGGACTAGAAGACTTCCAAGGTCCCTTCTAACTCTTCTTATTGAAACCTCTGCCTTCCTGCAGAACATAGTTTCAAACTCTTGGTCAAGCCTGACATTTCCTTCTGCCAAGAAACAAGATAAGTAGACACCATTCATTTAAGCCAGGGCAGAAACCAGATGAAAAAAGCCATACAAGACAGTAGTGGTATGCTACTGGTTTGGACTGGTTCAGCCGAACCGGTAATAAGAAAAGCCTCCAAAGATCAGCTGTGAGGAGAAAGAAGAGAAAACCGTAGGATTGGCCCTCCCACCCACCCCTGTGCTTTTCTCTTCTTTATCCTCTCAGCTGATTGGCACAGTAGGCCTCAGCTGGTGTGGGGAAAGCTGTGTGCATGCATTAGGTGCGCAGGCGCATGTGTTCACCAAACCGGTAGTGGAAAGGTATGATCCCACTGCTGGTAAAAGATCAAACAATGTGATCCATAGCAGGGGTCACCAACCTTTTGGATCTCAGGGACCACCAAACTCATCATTTTAAATCCCACTGACCAGAGACCCTGGGAAAATCCCCAAAAAAGGTCTGCAGGAAAATCTCCCACCCCGTTTTCCTACTGATCAATCATTCTTTACCATCTCCAGCTCCATTCTCAGGGGGGGAAAGAGAGAGAGAGAGAGAGACTTTTGGCTGCATGCAAGGAAAGCAGCAGAAGTCTTTCTTTCTCTCCCCCAAACTCCGCCAGAAATGAGTCTTTGTGAGACTTGTCGCACCGGTGCAGCCTTTTGGAGCAGAAGGTCTTGAAGGGTCCCAAAGGCTCATTTCTGGCGGAATTTCTGGGAGAGAAAGGAAGACTTTTGCTGCTTTCCTTGCATGCAGCCAAAAGCAGAAGAAAGAAGCGGAAAGAAGCAGCCTGGTGGCCAGGCCAGGCACGTGGGGTGAGTGAGGCAACTTCTCCCCCTCTGTCCTTTCTCCCCTCCCCTCACTACGTCATGTTGTTCACAATGCAAGTGATGCAAGATTGTGTTCCCGTGCAGCCTGGATTAATTGCTTTGGGGGTAACAGTTCTCTGAGGACCACCAAAAATTTCTCGCAGATTACCAGTAGTCCCTGGTCCACTGGTTGGTGACCACTGGTCCATAGAATCTCCAAGAATTGGCCACCATGAAATAGATAGCATCACCATCAGTTGATTAACAATCCTCTGAATACTTGATCAAGCTCATTTATGAAGATGAAAAATTACTTTTGATACTGATATGATGAATGCGGCACCAAGGCAAAACTGAATCTGACAGCACCCCACTTACTATTTCTATCTGAATTGAACCCACTGAATAACTGTTGATTCAGTGACCATCTTGCATATCAATTTATTATAAAAACTTTTAACTCATTTTTATTTTACCGTGTTGCCAATAGGAATATCTTGAAGGATCTTCTTGTTGACTTGCTGGTTGATACCAAGAAATAGAGGTCGGGGCTACCCCAGGAACCCTGATAGAAATGACCATATAAATTAAAGGGAATGATATCTAACTTTAGTTCTTTTCTTTATCTCTTTCTAAGGAGTCATAGTGTCATGTGAGGCAATAATGAGGAAACAAGAGATATAGATTAAAACTTGATATGGCATCATAAATTCATAGCTCCATCTTTACACTTTAAATTTTTGTCTGCACTTTTCCAGTAAAATCATAGAATGCCAAGCACATTGGAGTTACCCTTTGGCCCTGAATAAGGATGCATGAGATAAAAAGTTTCCAAAATATATTACTACAGAAAATGTATCCCGTTGAAATAGATCATCTCAAGAGGATGATCTCAAAGAAAATGTCATATTGAGATCTGGAAATAAGATGACAACGTTTATGAAGATTCTCCTAAATCTCCAAGGAGGCTTCATATTAATATCACTGTGGAAACAATGCTGTGTATTGAAATAACGTGAGCTGCCATTTTTTTCTCTTCCCTAAGCCAAATTCATTTTTAAAGCATTCAGTACTCAAGGTAATATATCCTTTAGAAGCAAATTCTAACTTATACATAATGGAAACATAAATTAGAAAACACCTCCATTTTCTTTTGAAGACTCCAGCTGCATTCTATAAATTTAAACAGATGCACTAATTTTGGGGTGATTCACAGATAAGATTGGCCCAAAAGAGGCTATTGCCCAGCTGGGAATTTGGCCACCCAAGTGAGTGGAATTTTTTGATTCCCTCTCTCTCTGTCTCTTTTTTTTTTCAATAATTTTTTATTGTTTTTCACCACTACAAATGTTACATTTTTCAATAGCTTTTGTATCAACATATAATATTATCGTACATTTCCATCATCTATTCGTACATATCGTTGATATATATTTCCTTTACTTGAAGTTATCATTGTTATTCATTTGTCTATCTGTTTACATATTGCTTATTACTCTCTTGAGAATTCTCTTATATTCATCCTTTCTAATTCTTATCTCTCTTTTCTAGCCACATGTACCATCTATGTCAAACTGAGTAGTATTCAGATTCTTAATTTTCTCTTATTTTTAGTGTGACCATATCCATTTCAGCACAGTCTGCTATTTTTTGTAAAATTAATTCTTCTGTTGGGACTATATGCTCTTTCCACACTTGTGCATAGGCTATTCTGGCTGCTGTCAATATATGTAACATTAAGTATTTTATCTTTTTTGGATATTGTTTTTGAATTATCCCAAGTAAGTAGAGTTCTGGTTTGATTCCCTCTCTTGACTGGCTTCTCCCATATGAACAGCATACATGATTCAGATGCCAAGTTTACCAATTTTTCTAGGTTTTTATCCTACATTCCAAAGAGGGTGCGATGGCTGGAAAGTTGACAGCCCAGGTTTGAGACCTGAGTGTTGGTGACAGGGTGAGCTCCCGTTCCTCGCTCCAGCTCCTGCCCATCTAGCAGTTCGAAAACATGCAAATGCAGGTAGATAAATAGGTATCACTTCAGTGAGAAAGTAATAGCCTTCCATGTGCCTTTGGTGTAGAGCCACACTGGCCACAGGACCACAGAAGCATCTTCAGACAACGCTATCTCCCTCAGCTAAGAAACAGAGATGAATATTAGAGTCAGATGTGACTCGACAGGGAAACACTTTACTTTTCTTTTATCCTACATTCATCCACAAGTAACCAAAGGGATTGGGTGTTTGCAGCACTCTAAGTCACCAAAAACCAAGGTCCAAAATTCAAATCCAGACTACATTCCACCACATAAAAAAGGGAGGTGATGTCCTTTCCATGCCTGAAGCCATCAATGAGATTGTTCTTGCTTCCTCCTCGTAGACAGAGTTGAAAGCAGTTCGGAAGAAGCATTTCAGACAAGTGTGAACATAGCATTTGTTCACTTCTCAGTTCCAATTCTTTTTTTCTCCCTCACCCTTAAAGGAAGTCCGAAGAAGATCAAACTTCCTTAAGAAGAAAGCTATCGACTTCGGTTGAGCTCTGAAGCTTCTCAGAGGCTTGGTTGGTCCATTTAATGGAACCATTCTCCCCTGTTCAAGCTGATCTTGAGTTAATCTGAATCTGTGCTCCATTCAATGCTGGTTTTTGTAATCGTGGTGCAATGCTAAGTCTCAAAGGCCATCAGCATCTGCCTTAAAGAAGACAAGCCAGTCTTTCATTTCTGCTCAGTACAAACAACCTTGTCTTAAGAAAGGATGAGCAAGAAAAAAGATGAGAACTGTGAGTACAAATGGCTGAGATGGTTTTGTTTTTTTTTTAAAAAAAAGCCCAGCCCCAATACAATATCTTATAGGAAGAATAAAAGAATGCAAGACTTGAAAGTACTTACTTCGTTCCCTTCAATTAAGGTAAATTTAAAAAAAGGAAGCAGAGTTTTCTTAACTTTTCTTATATTTTATCTTGGGGTAACAATCGTTACTGCTACAAAACAAAGTCTTTGAAACAACTTTAAGTCCCCCCCCCCTTCTGTCTTTTTCTTTCTATTCTTTTTCCTTATTTTATTTTCCTCCTTTACATTTATGTATGTGTTGTTGTCTGTTTTAATGATAAAATCAATAAAGTGTATTTTTAAAAAAAGAAACAACTTTGAGTCAAAGATAATCAACAGTTTCAAAACACCAAAGGTGCCTCTTTTCTCCCACTTAATCTGTCCTCAATGTTGTTCCCAGATAAAAGCCAAGTTGCAACGTGCACATTTTCTTCCTGATACTTTGGAATCCTCTCACATAGCAGAAAAACATAGTTTCAGTGAAGCTAGTAAACCTCTCACCAGTTACCTTCTCGCTCTTATAGATTACAATTCCAAATTGGGTTCTTTGGGAACGATATTTTAAACCCATTACCAACTGCAGCATAGGAAGATTTTATGATTCCTAGTCAAGTTTCTGATTTTTTTACACCAATGCAAAAATCAGACATGTGCCCATTGTATAGGGACAGGGGTGGGCTGGTACCAGTTTGCACCGGTTCGAGTGAACTGATACGAACAATGATTAGTTGGATCCACCCACCCATCCCTGCCCTAGTCTGTCCTATATTTCCATGTTTTGCAGCTCAGTTGAGCCGCAGCACAGTAGATTGCAGCACCTCAGCTATTTTACTCACTGGTGCTGCAGTAGAAGATAAATTTGGCAGTTTTCGAACGCTGTACACACTCACCGACCCGGTTGTTAAACCGGTAGAATGGAACTGCTGTATAGAGATACGTTATTGTCTGATCATTTCCTGGGCAAGTCAAAATGGAAACCATTTCTTTCCTTAGCCAGTATGAGCCATTGGAGCTCCAAGCTCCAATGAAGAAGGGAGGGACAGGTGGGAAACATATGAGATATATATTCTTTTTTTTCCCACTTAAATCACATCGCCCAAAATGGTGATGCTCGAATCAGCCATTGCAACCCAGTGTGCTTTCCTTGAATAATGATGATAGTATTAAAAACAGACATAAAAGCAGAGAGAGTGACATTCTCTACACACCTTGCACAATGGGGTTCCTTGCAAATGGAATGCACACCCCGCAATCGCATCCATCTATCAAGGATGCATTTAGCATAAAACAGGGTTCCTGATGAAAAGAAGAAAAAGAAGCTTGAAGAAAATGTAATAAGACAATGGAAAAAGGAAAGGTGCAGTTACCACCTTCCCTATCATAGCTCTCTAAATGTATGCAATCTGCAGAAATTATTGTCTACAAGCTGTGCCAGCAAGTTGGTTCAAAACCACTGCCTTTCATCCCCAATTCGGTCCTTGCCAAGTTTTTGAAAATTATGATTACGCCTCAACCTTGCAGAGGTTCCTACTTTGGAATCACTCAAAACAACAGCCTAGCCTAGAGATAATGCCAGCTAGGGATCAAACTGGAACAGTTTGCTGTAAAAGCTATGGAAATGCACCATTGGGTTTTAAAAGCACATTTGGACAAACCTCGCAGGTGGAGATTATCCAAAAGTAAACAGCTTTTAGTGGCTGCAGATTTAACCTCCTGAACCTGAGACTTTTTGTGGGTCTAAATGGGGCCTTGGAAGTTGCACACAGCTCAGGAAGAATGGGGTACCGATGACCTGTGATGACCCGGGGCATGGCACAAAGGCAACACAGTCAGATAATCAATAAAAGTCCCTTTATTAGCCCCAACTTTGCCCCCAATGACCAGGTTACCTTCTGGTGTAGAAAAACTCTCCCAGGAACGACCTTTGGTTGCAGAGAATCAAATCCAAAACATGGTCAACACAAACTGTAACTTAAAAGTAAAAGTCCAATCAAGCCAAACTGAGGTAATTAGTTTGTCAGGGCAGGAGTAAGAATTCCAGACGTGAAGGCACTGCAAAACTCACATGGTTGGAAAGACACCAGGAACACAGATAAGCAAAGACAACACAGGATAAAGTCACATTTGCTCCCAGTAGCTGCCGCGCTCAGCATTCAGTTCTTTTAAACGTTCATTCCCAGCTGTGGCTAATGAAGGGAATCAGGGCCCTTTCCTCCCCCATAAGCTACACAACCCATGTTGCTCTCTTCTCCATTCCTCCCTGCATGCCCTAGGATGAAGAGGGGGTGGGCCTGGGTCTTCCTCTGAACTCCCTCTCCCTTGTTCTACCTCTCCCCTGCTCTGCCCAGCCAAACTTTGCCCTTCTCCAGTTTCCTCCAACAATGGAGCCCCACTCCCATTCCCTGTCAGCTGTTCATCTTCCTGCTTGGATTCAGACTCTGACAGGGGCATGACATCCCCAATCCTGATATTGACCATGTCTACAAAGTCTAAGAAACATATGTGGATGAAGGAAGTTTTCAGCAAGGATTATTATCCAAATATTCTTAATTTTTATTTTTGTTTTATTACACAGCGGGGGACAAAAAAAAAAAAAGAAACAGGGACCAAACCAAGGATCAAAACATGTCCACCTATATATTGATGAAATCCTCCAATATTGTAGCAAAATAAACCTTGACCATCTAGTATTATATCGGTCAACTGAATCAATAGTATTGTGAAAGAGAAAAAAAATACAGTTACCAGGCAGAAAGCGAATGTCTCTTCATTAATTTGCTACATGATTTGATATGCTGACATTTCTGTGGACGTATGACTGTTGGCTAAGTCACTTATGAAGATATTGAAGAGTATTGGGCCTAAGATAGAACCTTGTGCTTACTTCCCTCCACTTTAAAGACATTTCACTTCTCATCCAAGAAGCTTTTTCTTGAATTCAGGAAGCTTCTTGGATGATAAACAAAACTTTTTCAAAGAGTACTCATGAGAAGAGTATTTCACTCCTCCATTCACAATAGAATACCTTAAGCCACCAGGCTTGAAATTTTGGACCTAGACAACCTAGAACTATGCCGCCTACAGTCTGACCTTAGCTTAGTACATAAAATTATCTGCTACAATGTCCTACCTGTCAACGACTACTTCAGCCTCAACCGCAATAACACACGGGCAAACAATAGATACAAACTCAAAGTAAACCACTCCAAACTCGATTGCAGAAAATACGACTTCAGCAACAGAGTGGTCAGCGCCTGGAACTCACTACCTGATTCTGTTGTGACATCCTCAAACCGCCAAAACTGTCTACTATGGATCTCACTCCATTCCTCAGAGGTCTGTAAGGGGGCGTGCATAAGCGTATTAGTGTGCCTACCATCCCTGTCCTGCTGTTTGTTTGTTTGTTTATTTATTTATTTATTTATTTATTTATTTATTTATTTATTTATTTATTTATTTATTATTAAACTTACATACCGCCCTATTTCCCAAACAGGACTTAGGGCGGTGTACAGCCACATTAAAATACGAAAACAGTACAAATTAAAAACTACTAAAAGACCAAATATAAAAGGCTGAGAGCTAAAAAAGGAGGGCTAAAAACTAAAATCCAAATGAACCCTAATTAAAATCCCCTAAAACCCCTAGGCCAGACCGGCTTGATGAAATAAATTAGTTTTCAACGCACGGCGGAAGGTCAGGAGATCAGGGATGGTCCTCATCTCCGGGAGCAATTCATTCCAGAGGGAGGGTGCCCCCAATAAGAAGGCCCTCACCCTTGGGGTTGCCAGCCATCCAGCTGGTGGCACCCCGAGGAGGCCGACTCTATGGGAGCGTATTGGTCAACGGGAGGCCAATAATGGCAGGAGGTGGTCCCGCAAATATCCTGGTCCCAAGCCATGGAGCGCTTTAAAAATGGTAACTAAAACCTTGAAGCGCACCCGGAGGGCCACCGGGAGCCAATGCAGCTCACGCAGGAGTGGCATAACATGGGAGCCCTGTGGAGCTCCTAACACCACCCGCGCAGCCATATTCTGCACCAGCAGGCGCCTCCGGGTGCTCTTCAAGGGAAGCCCCATGTAGAGAGCATTGGCATAGTCTAGGCGGGAGATCACGAGGGCGGAGGTGACCGTACGAAGCGCACCCCAATCCAGAAAGGGTCACAACTGGTAGATCCTACGGACCTGATCAAAAGCCCCCCTGGCGATGGCCGCCACATGGTCCTCCAATGACAGCCGCACATCCAGGAGGACACCCAGATTACGAGCCCTCTCTGTGGGGGCAAGAATTCCCCCCCCCCCACAGCCAGCGATGGAACTAGCTGGCTGTATCGGGGCGCCGGGAAGCACAGCCACTCAGTCTTAGATAGGTTGAGCCGAAACCTGTTCCGCCCCATCCAACACCGCACGGCCTCCAGGCACCAGGCCATCACCTCAATGGCTTCATCGGAGTGGCCTGGGGTAGAAATGTACAGCTGAGTATCATCAGCATACTGATGGAATTCTATCCTGAAGCCACGGATGATCTCACCCAGCGGCTTCATATAAATGTTGAACAGAAGGGGCGAGAGCACTGACCCCTAAGGAACCCCGCAAACCAGGGGCCTCGGGGCCGATTTCTACCCCCCTGCCAACACAAATTGCGAACGGCCGGAGAGGAAGGAGGAGAACCACCACAAAACAGTGGCCCCCACCCCCAACCCCTCCAGCCGTCGCAATAGGATACTGTGGTTGACAGTATCAAAAGCTGCCGAGAGATCTAATAGGACCAGGACAGAGGAATGACCTCTGTCACGGGACCTCCAGAGATCATCCACCAATGCGACCAAAGCCGTCTCTGTGCTCTGCCCGGGCCTGAAACCTGATTGGAGTGGATCTAAATAGACAGCTTCATCCAGGTGCTGGGGGAGCTGTCGTGCCACCACACTCTCAACAATCTTCGCCACAAAGCGAAGGTTGGAGACGGGACGATAATTAGATAACAGAGTTTGGTCCAGGGATGGTTTCTTGAGGAGGGGTCTCACCACCGCCTCTTTCAAGATGGCGGGCAGATATCCCTCATTCAAGGAAGCGTTAATAATACCCTGGAACCAACCTTGTGTCACCTCCCGAATGGCCAACACCAGCCAGGAGGGGCATGGGTCCAATAAACATGTGGTAGCATTCAGGCCCCGCAGCATCCTGTCCACGTCCTCGGGAGTCAAAGGATCAAACTCTTCCCAAATGACTTCTCCAAAGTCCGCCTCTGACCCCCCTCCCAGAGTTGCCCATTCAGAGTCCAGCCCATCCTGGATCCGAGCAATTTTATCCAACAGGAAATTTAAAAAGTTCTCAGCCCGTCCCTGCAAGGGGTCCTCCCGTGCTCCCCCTTCCAGGAGGGAGTGGGTCACTCTAAACAGGGTGTCTGGGCGATTTCCCGCAGACGCAGTAAGTGCAGAAAAGTACGAATGCTTTGCCACCCTTATCGCCACTAAATAGGTCTTAATATAAGACCGTAATAGTGTTCGATCGGATTCGGAGCAGGTGGTCCTCCAAATACTCTCCAGGCGTCTTTTCCAGTGCTTCATCTCCCTCAGCCCCTCAGAAAACCAAGGGGCCGAGTGAGAGCGGCACCAGGTCAGAGGCTGCAAGGGCACGACCTGGTCAAGGGCCCCGGCTGCCACCCTGTCCCAGGTGGCGACCAGGTCCTCAACCGAGTCGTGTGCTCGAATGTCAGGACAAGGCCCAAGCTCTGTCAGGAACCTATCTGGATCCATCAGGTTCCTGGGGCGGTACCATTGTAATTGGTCCGCCTCCCTGTGACGGGGAGGAGCGGCCTGGAAGTCTAGCCTAAGGAGAGAATGATCAGACCATGACAGGGGTTCAATAACTATATCCCCTATACCTAGATCATCCTGCCACGGTCCAGAGACAAAAACCAGATCCAAGATGTGACCTCCAGTATGAGTGGGGTCCCTAATTAATTGGGTCAGGCCCAAGGCTGTCATGGAAGCCAAGAACTCCTGGTCCCCGAGGTCCCGCCAGCCGAAGGCAGGTTGAAATCCCTCATGACCATCAGCCTGGGGGTCTCAACCGCCAAGCTGGCCACGACCTCGAGGAGCTCAGGCAGAGCTGATGTCATATAGCAGGGAGCCAGGTATGTGATCAATAAGCCCATCTGAACCCCAGAACCACACTTTACAAAGAGGAATTCACATCCAGTCGTCTAAGGAACAGTGGATTCCCTAGGAACTAGATCCTCCTGAATAACTACCGCAATCCCCCCACCCCTCTGCTGGGCCCTCGGTCGATGAAAGACTCAAAACCCAGCTGGGCACATCTCCACCAGAGGAACACCCCCTCCTGTCCCAGCCAGGTTTCAGTGATGCCCACCAGGTCCGCTCCCCCCTCCATAATTAGATCGTGAATAAGGGGGGCTTTGTTAACTACGGACCTGGCGTTGCATAATATCAGCCGAAGGCCCGGGGCCGAATCATTCGAGCAACCCAGGGAACGGGACATGACCTGGGGGTTGGAGCGTGCCACCGCCTGTAAACAACGGGGGCGAGCTCCCACAACATGATAAGGCCCCCCTTCAGTGCCATACCTGCCTCTCCCGCCAATCGTGGTAATAGCCATCCCCTCCCCCTCCCAGGAAGAAACCCCCATCCTTGATCCGACCACTCCCGATCCCAAAACCTCCCAGTCACACGTGACCCCCGGTCTGGCCCTTTTCTCAGTCGGGTTGTCCCCCAAACCCAACTTAGTCACCCTCCCTAACCCCAATAAAAATTTAGAGATAAAAGAATGTAGTTGGGCACGCTTTCCTCGACTGTGCCACCTCTCAGGATCCCAAGATCCGTCATCGAGGTATGCCACAGAAAGGTCGGGGGGCCACCTCAAGGATAGGGGGACATTCCTGAGTGCCCACAAGTACTGTTCCCATTTACTCATACTCTTTACTATGTATATACTCATACCTGTTTATACTTATATGTTTATATGTTATGTTCATACTTATACTTGTTTTTTCATACATGCTTAACAAAGTAAATTAAATAAATAATAAATAACATAAACCTCAGAAAGTCCATTTGCCTCTTGAAAAAGCACATTTGCGATAACCATGACCTGGATGATCGAGAATCTCCATAAACATCCTACTTCCCAATATATTAGTCTCACTGCAGCCATGTCAGAGGACTTCAGGAGAACATGCTAGAACAATTTGCTTGCTTCTGTATTAGAGAGAGAAGTACCCTTGGAATGACCTACCTATCTAAGAAACAGCTGGTTGCTACACAACACACACTAAGTTATCCTGTCATGTGTTTCCACAATTGTCAAGCTCCACCTGGATCCACGAATGAATATAGCAAGGCACCAAGGCTTTCTGAAATCCAAGCATTTCATCAACCCCTTGCTGATTAAATACTTCTTTCTTGATGTTGTCAAAGTGCTTACAAACAGGTTGACAATCCTCTGATGAGCTACAAGAAACACAATGTTTGTTTTTTTCCAGTGGCATATCTGGATTGTTTTCTCCTCAGGTTGTTTTTTGAAAACTGCCCTTTGATAGATTTCACTCCTGGAAGATAAAGATGTTATAATAGAGTTACACAAGGAAATGATAACAAAGGACAGAATGGGGAGAAGGGTTATATCCCTCAAGCCCACACCAAAAGAATATGATTTCCTTTACAATGGTTCTGTTTTGGTTCCACACAGGTTGACAATTTCATTTGTTTTCAAAGAAGAAAATGGACTTGTGCAGGCCATTGAGACTAATTCGGATGCCTGATTTTAATATTTAGTAGGGCAGTTAAAAGAACAAAAGATGCACGTCTTTAGAGCTGTAGAAATCACTTGGTGAGCCATTTCTTACGGCAAGATAATTCACTCAAAGTATTGCAAGGCTTTATCCAGACCCCATTGAGAAATCATTTCTCTCTCCTGCTACCCCAAATTACCGCAAATTATTCACATTTCACTTCTAGCGAGCTGCCAAGTGCATCCCATTCTGTCTCTGGTGGTCAGATCCACACTTAATATTGTTTGGCCATTTAAAACTATTTTGCGCTCTTTTGGTTTAAATTCCCTCCAAGGCAACTGAGGAAAACCTCTCATAGAAGCAACATTTAAACAAAACAATGTAGGACATAACTTCTCCATTTATGGTTTCAGTTAGCCAAGCTGTTTCTCTGTCTCTCTGACTGTCTGTTTATCTACCTAGTCTATCATCTATATATATCATCTCTCTCTCTCTTTTTCCATTCATCCATCTATGCATCTATCTATCTATTACCACTTTGTCATGATGATAGATGCATCATCTATTACCTACCATCTATCTATCTATCTATCTATCTATCTATCTATCTATCTATCTATCTATCTATCTATCTATCTATCTATCATCTATGCCATCCATTCATTCATCCACCTACCTACACACCTAGCTACCTACCTAGTCTATCATCTATCTATATCATTTCTCTCTCCATCCATCCATCATCACCTGTCATGGTGATATACATCACCTATCTATCTATCTATCTATCTATCTATCTATCTATCTATCTATCTATCTATCTATCTATCTATCTATCTATCCCATCCATCCATCCACCTACCTAACTATTCTATCAGCTATTTCATCTCTTTCTCTCTCTCCATCCATCCATCCATCCATCCATCCATCCATCCATCATCACTTGTCATCATGATATACATCATCTATCATTGTCTGTCTGTCCATCCGTCTATCTATCTATCTATCTATCTATCTATCTATCTATCTATCTATCTGTCTGTCTGTCTGTCTGTCTGTCTGTCTGTCTGTCTATCTATCTATCTATCTATCTATCTATCTATCTATCTATCTATCTATCTATCTATCTATCTATCTATCTATCATCTATCTATCTATCTATGCCATCCATTCATTCATCCACCTACCTACCTACCTACCTACCTACATACATACATACATACATACATATATACATACATATCCTATCATCTATCTCTGTACATCATCAACTCTGCAGGGAAACCACAAGGCCTCCCTTATCACAGTATTGTCCCAGTTGCTTTGAGAAACCTCATTTTTTCCCTTTATTTATCCCAGGACCATCCTGCTTCTTCGGTGCTGTACAGCTGGGATTGTCCTGTGATGGGGAAGCATGCAATTGGATGTTTTGTTTAGAAGGCAAGCAGGAAGGGTGGGGTGCAACAGTCCTTTGCGGTAACAGGATCTTCAGCAAAAGCTCATTCTTAAAGGCAATTCTTTAAAAAAATCCTAGAGGTAGAACCAGTCAACTCACTTTAAAAAAAAAAAACAGGCTTTAAACGTTAAATGAAGTACTTAAAGTTTAAGAGGTATGTTTTGCCCATTAACCCTCACCCAAAGATATGACCAATGAATTCCAAACTAAGTTCCCCTGCAGTTCCCTGGGAGGCAAAATCAATCAACTTCTCAGCAAGCTTACTTATTCCCATTTTATGTTCCACATCTCCTCCTGCATCTGGGTAAAAGAAGTCTTCCTCATCCAATCTACCCCTTATCAAGTAGAATCTAGTAACTCAAGTACCTGAACTGATACAGATCAGAGAATTTTGTGGTTCACATGGTAGGATGCTATCTTTCTCATTCTTAAACTTTTAGCTGTTTTTCTCAGGAGTAATGTGAGCTTCTGCTCAACTCGAACTACATCCACATGGATGGAATGAATAAACGAATGAATGAATGAATTCTTTATTGACCATGTGTGATTGGGCAAACAAGGGATTTGTCTTGGTGCATGTGCTCTCCCAAGTACATAAAAGAAAAGATACATTCATCAAGAATCATAAAGTACAACACTTAATGATAGTCATAAGCAAGCAATGGGGCACGCCAAGGTTCTGTCTTAGGCCCAGTACTTTTCACCATCTTCATCAATGATTTAGATGAAGAGACAGAAGGAGAACTCATCAAATTTGCAGCATTAAGTGGAGTAGACAATACTTTAGAAGATAGGCTCAAGATTCAAAAGGATCCTGACAAGCTTGAACACTGGGTCCTATCCAACAAAACGCAAGTCAGTGGTGAGAAACGTAAGGCAAGAAAAACCAAATGCACAGGTATAGTATAGGTGGTACCTTGCTCAACAGCAATAACTGCAAGAGGGATCATGGAGTCCTAATGGACAATCACTTAAATAGGAGCCAGCCATGTGCAGCAGCTGCCAAAAAAGCCAACACAATCCTAGGCTGCATTAACAAAGGGAGAGAATCAATAATAATAATAATAATAATAATAATAATAATAATAATAATAATAATAATAATAATAATAATAATAATAATACATATTTATTTATATACCGCTCCTCTCCCGAAGGCCTTGGAGCAGTGCACAGCCGTACAATTAAAACAATAAATATGTGAAAAAATAAAACTAAATTAAACTAAGACCCTGGCTGTAAACAATTAAAACCCTTCCCTAAAACCCTAAAATTTAATAAAAAAGTAAAACACCCAAAACTAAAATCAGCCCAAGCCGGCCTGGTCAAAGAGCCAGGTTTTCAAGGCACGCCTGAAGGTCCCCAGGTCCGTGGCTGTACGTAACTCTGGGGGCAACCCATTCCAGAGGGCAGACGCCCCCACAGAGAAGGCCCTATTCCTCGGGGTCACCAGCCAGCACATAGATGCCGACGGGACCCGCAGGAGACCCTCCCTGTGGGAGCGCACCGGATGGTGAGAGGAAAATGGCAGAATGCAGTCTTGTAAATATCCTGGTCCGATGCCATGGAGCGCTTTAAAAGTTAACACCAAAATTTTAAAGCGCACCTGAGAGGCCACTGGCAACCAATGCAGCTCGCGCAGGAGGGGCGTCACATGAGAGAACCTTGACGCCCCCCATAACCACCCGCGCGGCCGCATTCTGTACTAGTTGAAGCCTCCGGATGCTCCCATTCAGGAGCCCCATGTAGAGGGCGTTACAGTAGTCCAGTCACGAGGCGACCAGGGCATGAGTGACCATGTGTAAGGCATCCCGATCCAGAAAGGGCCGCATCTGGTGAATCAGGCGAACCTGATGAAACGCCCCCCTGGAGACGGCCGTAATGTGGTCTTCCAAAGACAGCCGTACATCCAGGAGGACACCCAAATTGCGAGCCCTCTGCAGGGGGCAAAATCTCACCCCCAATAGCCAGCGATGGAATTATCTGGCTATATCGGGACGCCGGAAACCACAGCCACTCAGTCTTGGAAGGGTTGAATCGGAGCCTGTTCCCGCTGATCCAGTTCCGCACCGCCTCCAGACAACGAGACATGACCTCCATGGCATCGTTGGGGTGGCTTGGGATGGAGATGTATAGCTGAGTATCATCAGCGTACAGATGACATCTCACCCCAAAGCCACGGATGATCTCCCCCAGCGGCTTCACATAAATGTTGAACAGGAGAGGAGAGAGGACCGATCCCTGAGGGACCCCACAATCGAGGGGCCTAGAAGTGGATCTCTCCCCCTCCACCAACACAAATTGCAGACGGTCAGAGAGGAAGGAGGCGAACCACCGCAACACAGTGCCCCCAACCCCCAACCCCCCCAACCGCCGCAATAGGATACTATGGTCGATAGTATCAAAAGCCACTGATAGGTCTAATAGGACCAGGACAGAGGAATAACCCCTGTCACGGGCCCTCCAGAGATCATCAACCAATGCGACCAATGCTGTTTCGGTACTATATCCAGGTCTGAAGCCCGATTGGAAGGGATCCAGGTATGT
This sequence comes from Bungarus multicinctus, assembly GCA_023653725.1. Classification (NCBI taxonomy): domain Eukaryota; kingdom Metazoa; phylum Chordata; class Lepidosauria; order Squamata; family Elapidae; genus Bungarus; species Bungarus multicinctus. Next base: position 94,845,178 of record CM042844.1, read on the forward strand.
ATCTTCATCCAGGTACTGGGGAAGCTGACCTGCCACCACACTCTCAACAACCTTCACCACAAAGGGAAGGTTGGAGACAGGACGATAGTTGTTCAAGAGAGTTGGGTCCAGGGAGGGCTTCTTAAGGAGGGGTCGTACCACCACCGTTTTCAAGGCAGTGGGCAGCGAGCCCTCCATCAAAGAAGCATTAACAATTCCCTGGAGCCAACTCCGCGTCACCTCTCTGGTGGTAGAGACCAACCAGGAGGGGCAAGGGTCCAATAAACATGTGGTGGCATTCAGCCGCCCCAGCAACCTGTCTATACCCTCGGCGATCACAGGGTCGAACTCATCCCAGATAACCATCTCAAGACTCGCCGCGGTCACCTCCTCTGGGACCTCCCAACTAGAGTCCAACCCGGCCCGAATCTGAGCAATTTTATCGTGCAGAAATTGTGAAAATTCCTCGCCCTTCCCTGAGGGAAGATCACGTTAAGTGTTAATACCACTTTATATTGCCTTGGTAAGGCCACATTTGGAATACTGCATGCAGTTTTGGCCACCACAATGCAAAAAAGATGTTGAGACTCCAGAAAAGGGAGACTCCAGAGAAAAGCAACAAAGATGATTAGGGGACTGGAGTCTAAAACATATGATGAATGGTTGCAGGAACTGGCTACATCTAGTCTAACAAAGAGAAGGACTAGGGGTATATGATAGCAGTTTTCCAATATTTGAGGGGCTGTCACAGAGAAGTGGGGCCCAAAACACTAATTGCAGGAAAGAAGCAATGGGTGGAAATTAACTAAGGAGAGAACTAAGGAGAAATTTCCTGACAGTAAGAACAATTAACCAGGGGAAGGACTTGCCTCCAGAAGTTGTGAGTGTTCCATCATGGGAGATTTTTGAGAAGAGATTGGACAACCATCTATCTGAAATGGTGTAGGATCTCCTGCTTGAGCAAGGGGTTGAACTAGAAAACCTCCAAGGTCCTTTCTGACTCTATTATTCTGTTATTCTTATTCAGTTTTCCGACGTAACATTTTATTAGTTATCCCATCAGTGAATCAAGTCAAATGTTAATTGGTGAAGGAAAATCCCTCTGTTTAGATATAAAATCTCGAATTCTAAGGGAGCTAGACTAGAAGACCTCTGCAGTCCTTTACAACCCTGTCATTCTATTATTTTATTATTAATGCCAATCTACATGTTTGTGAGAGATGCAGAATTCCTATTTCTAAAGGCAAGTGAAGAGTTTTGAAATCAAAATATTCTAACTTTGGCATATCTTTTTCCAAGCTTAGAAAAGGCCGCTGTGATCTCGACTTGATTTCCTTTTCAAGACTGAATTCCTGGCATTGATATATTCTCAAAAAAAAAAAAGAAAGAAGATGGAACACTATTGTAGAATTTGAACAGATCTTGTTCAGAATGGTGGCAGCTGTTAAAATGCACATGGTACCCACAGTACTGTTTCTATTTTGTACTCTCCCAATAAAATTAAAGATAACACTTAGAAACTGACAGTACATAGTTGCTTATTTTGCCTGAAGTGAGAACTGCAGATTACATAAGACTCTGTTAAAGAAAGAAATTAAATGGGACCAAATCAGCATGAGGCAAGGGGGAGAACTCAGTTTTGTTCACATTTTAATGAGAATAAATGTATTTTCCATTTCTCAAACTTACATACGAACGAGATCCCAACAATCCTTCCATTCCTTGGATTACCAATAATTTACTTTTCCAAAGTATAAGGAAATTCAGGCCAAAAGACATGCTTTTAGGAAAACATTGCCTGCTTTACAACGGCAATTCTTTTTCAATGAAAAATTTGATGGGAACAAATCGCCGTAAAATGAGGCAAAATTCATTTAAGAAATGATTCACTTAGCAACAGAAATTTTGGGGTCCATTGTGGTTGTAATTCAAGGGTTATCTGTATTTTTGCAGCAAGAATGGGAGATAGATAGAGCACTTTCTCTGCATAAAGGAAATAAAAGAATAAATGCAAGAATGTGAATCAGTTGCAATTCATCCTGAGCCAACAATAACATGATTATTTTTATTTTTATTTTCTAAAAGAAAAAGAACCCTTAAAATCTCAAGGAAGATTTATCAATGTCAATAACATCTCACAGGGATTTCATGGTAATTATTGTTTCACTATACATCCTGAGCTTCATAAAATTAAAAAAAATACATTTAGAAGGGGAGAAAAATTACATTCATCTGAAGCAGGGAGAAAATAAATGAGGGCTGGAGCTAATTGGGGCCATTTTCTAAGCACAAAACCGTTTCACAAAGTTAATCCTACTGCAAAAAGCTTTCATTAATTGGTAATTAAACATCCAGGATGCTCAGGGACTGTGTGAAGCTAACATTGTAGGTCCTACAGCTTAGTGCTCCCTTTTAGCATGGAAAGCGTTGTGGTGAAAGGCAGTTTAGAAAAGGAAGAATGTTCAAGATACACATTCCAAAATGAGTAATAAATATGAGCATTTAACAGAACAGAATAACAGAGTTGGAAGGGATCTTGGAGGTCTTCTCGTCCAATGGTGTCCATTCTCTTCTTCAAAGCATTCAGTGTTGGAGCAGAACTTCTGAAAGCAACTTCCATTCCACTGCTTAATTATCCTCACTGTTAGGAAGTTTCGCCTTTAATTCCAGGTTGCTTTTCTCCATGACGATAGTTTCCATCCATCGTTTCTTGGCTTGCCTTCAGGTGCTTTGGAGAATAATTTAACCCCCCTCTTCTTTGTAGCAGGTCCACAAATATTGGAAGACTGCTATCAGGTCTCCCCTAGTCCTTCTTTTCACTAGACTAAAAGGTAAAGGTTCCTCTCGCACATCCATGCTAGTTGTTTCCGGCTCTAGGGGGCGCTGCTCATCTCCGTTACAAAGCCGAAGAGCCAATGATGTCCAAAGACGTCTCCGTGATCATGTGGCCGGCAGGACTAAACACCTTCGAAGGCGCATGGAACGCTGTGACCTTCCCACCAAAGGGGTCCCTATTTTTCTACTTGCATTTTTTTTACATGCTTTTAAACTGCTAGGTTGGCAGAAGCTGGGACAAGGAACGGGAGCTCACTCCATTACGTGGCACTAGGGATTCGAATCACCAAACTGCCAACTTTCCTGATTGACCAGCTCAGCATCTTGCAACCGTTCTTCACATGTTTTAGCCTCCAGTCCCCTAATCTTCTCTGTTGCTCTTCTCTGCATTCTTTCCAGAGTCTCAACATCTTTTTTATATTGTGATGACCAAAACTGGATGCATATTCCAAGTGTGGTCTTACTAAAGCTTTACAAAGTGGTATTAGAACTTCACGTGATCTTGATTCTATCCCTCTGTTAATGCAGCCTGGAATTGCATTGATTTTTTTTGGCTGCTGCAGCCCACCTTTGGCTCATATTTATGTGATTGTCCAGCAGGACTCCAAGATCCTTCTCACAGTTATTACTATTGAGTGAGATACCACCTATACTATATCTACACATTTGATTTTTTTTCTTGCCTAAGTATAAAATCTTTCTTACTTTTACAGTAAGCTTTAGAGAAAGGCATTCTTTGTTTTGTTGGTGATGTGGTTCTCTGGGCCACAATACATAAGAATAAACAAACATGCCCAAACATCCTTCTAACATTTGTGATATTCTCATCCTTAAATTAACTAGTGTATTTTACCCCTTCTGAAATATGCTGATGTAGTCCATAGGTTGTCATTTGTCAATAGACACTTTGCAAATGCACATTTTTTTGGTGGGGAGATGTAATTTTTAAACACGTTATAAGCAAATGAGATGGATTTAGGAATAACCACAAATAAAATAGTAACTGCATTCTTTTTTAATAACCTCATTCCAAAACATTTAGGGAATACTGGATGTCATTATTCACAACAACAACAACAGTTGAGGGATGTATTAGTTTTATCTCTATGGTAAGGTGCCAAATATTTGCATTTTTGTGTGTGTGATTAGAGTGGAAGTCCCTAGCATTCCACTTCTTTTTTTTTTAAGCGTTCAAGAAACTGCAGAGGAAAAGGATTAGGAAAAGAAAGCCATACTTTAGTCTTTAGAAAAATCCATCCATGACTTTGAAGCCAAGCTTATATATATTTTAAAAAATGATAAGAAGAAACGCAACCTTTCTTCATCACTGGGAGATTTGCTGCTTAAAGGGAATGCAAGGTACCAAAAGTAAATTTGCCAAACTTCACTTCCACTCAACTCACCTGATTTATAATCTTGGGATTTCTATCAAGAAGTCCATAATGGAGACATTGTGCGAGTTTTGTATGCTTGCCTTTCACCAGAAAAGAAGGAATAAGGGCTGCCGTGAATGTTTCTAGTGTTTTGGTAACCCAAGCACATTTATAATCTTATAAGAAATAGAATTAATTGTAGCTTTGATCTGCTGGGCAAACAGGGAATGGTGAGGTTGTTTTGAGAAAGTCTACACGTTTCCTTGTCAAAAGTCTCTGATTCGTGTAGGTAGATGATGGATTCTGCCAATCACCTTCACCTTTGGCCTGATGTTTTGTGATCCAGAAGATATCACAAACAGAACATCCCAGATTAAACAGGAGAATCTCCCCATTAGCACAAGAAAACCAAGAAAATGCCAATGTAACCTTCCCAATGGAAAGCATAAAGCCATATAGACTGGGTGAAACTGGGCTCAATAGCAGTAACTGTAAGAGGGATCTTGGAGTCCTAGTGGACAACCAGTTAAATAGGAGCCAGCCATGTGCAGCGGCAGTCAAAAAAACCAACGCAATCCTAAATTGCATCAACAGAGGGATTCAACTGAGATTAAGGGAGCTACTAATATAAAAGGAGCTACCCTATAAAGCCTTAGGAAGGCCACACCTAGAGTACTGCATCCAGTTTTGGTCACCACACTATAAAAAAATGTTGAGACTCTAGAAAGAGTGCAGAGAAGAGCAACCAGGATGATGAGGGTACTGGAGGCTAAAACATATGGCCATTACAACAACGCTTCCCATGTGGTCAATAAGCAAGACATACAAACCATGACTTTCCCTATTTCAATTTCACTGCTGGGTTCTCCATTGACTCCACTTGTTGGGAGTCAGCTATGAAGCACGCAAATAGGAATTGCATAATTGCAGGTCACTGCAGTAGGTTGTAAGGGCGAGGACTGGTAGTGCAGCAGCAAAAAATTTTAGCGCTGTCCTAATGTCAAATGGCTGCAAAACAGAGCAGTTGTTAAGCGAGGCCTACCTTAAAGGAGGCCTATGTTTTTATTTATTTATTTATTTTTAAATAAATGGGTGGATGAACAATCAAAAGGTGACATTTGTTTCATGCATTTATTGAACATTCTTGAAACACAAGGGGGAATCATTTCTAGGTGCTCTACGTTTTGATGTCGTGGCTTTCGGCTTGTTATATCATTGGCAACTCCTCTCTTCAGCACAGGATGCTGGTCTTCCTTCTCATCAGATGAAAGAAAATTCACACACCACTAAGAGGTTTTCCTCACAGGACACAGAGCGCCAGGCTCCCTGCACATCTGCTGCCACGCACTCCTTGGTCCCACCGGCAGTATTCGGTTCTCCCGCAGCCCAATTGGTGAATTTCGCTGAGTCATGGACAACAAGATAGGCTCCCTTGTTGTGCCTCTCCAAAACACTTGCGAAGGCCTTATTCTCATTTTGGAGTTGAGGGGAAGGAATCCGGCCACGGGCCCGGGCACATATGTTTCCGAGAGCTGCAAACTTCCCTACTTCCTTGTTAGTCACATATAATCTCTCACTGCCACTTCCAAAGGATCGAGCTAGAAACACAATGAAGAAGCACATGTTTGACTGCAGAAAATGCTCCACAATTCATGTTATTTTATTATGTTCCCTTCCCTAGCTATAGAGCAACAAGCATATTTTGACAAGAAGAACAAGCAAGGGCGATTTTGTACTTAGTCCTGAAAGGAAATGCCTCCAAGATCAGCAGAGAGAGTGAACAGTCAGGGACTTGCAAATGGGCCAAACAGCATTAATAATTTCTGGGGGGGGTTTTAAGTTAAAAAAAAAATCTGGTCCTTTTTTTTATTTGGAAGAGAAGCACTCAACAGTTCTGAACTTCCAACCAAACTGCTCTGCTTCTGATCTGAAATAGGACTTTATTTTAGTTTCCTGCTGAAAATATCCCTCCTCCCAGGAGACCCATTAAAGTAAACTGTGGACAAAAAGATGACAAAAAAGCCATCTGGCATCTCTTCAAAAGAATTGTGAGTTGTTTAAGCAAGATCTTTCAAAGATGTGCCCTCTCAGGTAATGCGTCCTAAAACTGTAGGAGACTGCACAACAGCACTTGTCAAACTCCAGAATACGTCTGGAAAGAAAGCATGAAGTGATAAAAAAAAAAATCCATATCTTTCAGCATCTCACTTCATTTGGCCCTGTCACATAGGGGAATTCATTGGAGAAAGCAATTATAGTTTGGAAGAGTTAGTGGTAAAAGGAAACCAAGGCACCAAAGTACACGATGGCTGGACACCATCAAAACTGACCCCAGCCAGAATATAGAACAATTCAAAGATTGGAAGATGTGTTTAATTATCCATATATTAACTGATGCCAGAAAATTTGCATAACATTGGAAGAGTGAAGAGATACGTACAGATGAGATGAAATATTAGAATATGCAGGAATGAATACATTAACACCGGCAATTAAGAACAAAGAGCAAACTGCATACTGTATGGTATGGGATCTATTTTATCAATGGTTAAATAATAAAATTGGGAGTTAGAAACAGGGAAACAAAATAAAGAAGATATGTTAAAAGAGATAAGTAAATATTATGACTAGTATGTTGAGTATCACTACGTTAACATTGTAGACTTAATATTAACGTAATGAAAGATGTTGTAATCTTGATTATTATTTAACAAAGATACTTGTACCCAGAAGATGTTCAACCAAAGATGGAATGATTATATTAAAAATAAAAAAAACTTATTTAAAAAAAGATTGGAAGATGTGGAGATACCAGGCCCATAGGATGGCCAAGAATCAGACATGACTCAGTGGCTCACCTCATTATCATCATCATCCATATGTTTTAGCATCCCACTGAACAGGAACAGCGATGGAAGCTTTGAAAAAGGAACCGTTGGCAATGTTGTGAAATGATCGGATACACACATTATGAAAAGGGTGTTTTGGACTTGGTGCAAATAGAGACTTTCTCTGCTATTCTCAAAAGGATCTTGACTTTTTTTCAGACATTTTCAGAGTCCGAAAAAAAAAATCCTGTAATTTTAGGAATGCATTCAGTCACCCGAAGATGGCTCTTGAAAGAGTCCCAATTTTTTTTATAGAGAAATGGGAAAAGGCCATAATGGAATATTATTTCATTTCCCATATTCTGGAGAAATCAATTCAGTTCTCTCAAGAGGAGCAATCAACAGGATATTTACAAGACCGCATTCTGCCAGTTTCCTCCCACCGACCGGTGCGCTCCCACAGGGAGGGTCTCCTGCGGGTCCTGTCGGCATCTATGTGCCGGCTGGTGACCCCGAGGAATAGGGCCTTCTCTGTGGGGGCATCTGCCCTCTGGAATGGGTTGCCCCCGGAGTTACAGACAGCCACGGACCTGGGGACCTTCAGGCGTGCCTTGAAAACCTGGCTCTTTGACCAGGCTGGCTAGGGCTGATTTTAGATTTAGATTGGGGTTTTAAATTGGGGTTTTTTAGTGGCAATTAGAGGCTTGGGGTATTAATTTTAAGGTTTATAGTGGGGTTTTAACCTGTTTACAGCCAGGTTATTTAATTTAGTTTTAATTTTTGTATATTTCTAAGTTATTTAATTGGATGGCTGTACACCACTCCGAGTCCTTCGGGAGAGGAGCGGTATATAAATAAATATTTATCTTATCTTCCATCAGGGTTCTCCAGTTCTCTTCCTAAAAACTGAGGGAATCTCACTAAAGTAAGGCCGGCTCATTGGACAGAAGCTCAGTAATAATTGGAAAAGTATCCTGCCTCAAAAAAAATTGGAATAGGATCATCAAGAACTTGTATGTCTAACAGATGGCAACCAAAAGATACACACACAAAAAGGAAGCCCTTTGCTGTCTCTTATGATCATCAGAGTTTTTGCAACCCAGATCTGGTATCCCTTGCTTTGACTGCTTCTCAGCATTGAGTAAGGTTGGATCTCAAATGACTATAAATCAGTTCAGGAAATCAGGAGATCCTTCCAGTTTTGGGGCCATTCTCTATGAGTTTGGAAGCTTCAGACTGGGCTAAGAAAAGATGCATAAGTTGTTTCTGCTGTTTTCATTCAATTAGACAACAAACAACCAGAATTCCACCAGAGAAGATAAAATTGTGGCCTCTCCACCACATATATCATGTGTGACAGGCCTGAAAAAGATTGCACAGTCCCAGTTCCTATTTTGATCCCCTGCCTCTCTAGACAGCCTAAGACATGGGTCTCCAACCTTGGCAACTTTAAGCCTGGTGAACTTCAACTCCAAGAATTCCCCAGCCACCTTTGCCCTAAGAGGCAGACAGCTGATATTCATATTTAACTGAAATGAATTTGAATACTTTATTTGGCCAAGTGTGATTAGACACACAACATAACCTTTGGGAGAAAAGCCAGGTGTTCAAGTTTTCTTACCTCTATGGACTGTCAAAAAGGCATTTTCCACCTCTTTTATCTTTCTTTCAAGCCTCTCTACAGCGGCAGCCACAGAATTCAGTACTAGAAAGGAAAACAGCATCCCATGATTGAAGGCAAGCCAAGTTGAACCAAATTGGTTGGCATTCAGACAACGAGCAGCTATTCTTTCTTGGACCTGCCTGTTCATCCTTCAGGTGAGCGCTAGGCTCCTTGACTTCATAGATTATTGGTCCTCAGAAGAATGCATGAAATGGCTTTGGGTGGGGAATTAGATCATGGCGTCCTTCTCTGGCCTACTTGAACCTCACCCTCCATGAACAAGAAGGACTTTAGCAAGACTGCTTTCCTGACTATCCCATTCCAGATGGGAATTCACACACTGGAAAGCTCTTCCGAAGAACAGACAACCTTGCATTACAAGCCTTGCTTCAGCCACGATGTGCTGATTTCTATAGCTATGATTTGTTCGTTGTTGGTTTGTTCATGAAAGATCTCGAAGGAGCTCTTTAACTAACTCTGCTCTCCAGGAGCCTTTTTGCATTCAGAAATAATTCAGAATAACGGAATAATGGAAGGGACCTTGGAGGTCTTCTAGTCTAACTCCCTGCTCAGGTAGGAGACCCTATGCCATTTCAGACAAGTGGCTGTCCAATCTGTTCTTAAAAGCCTCTAGGGATGGAGCATCCACAACTTCTGAAGGCAAGCGGTTCCACTGGTTAATTGTCCTCACTGTCAGGAAGGTTCTCCTTAGTTCTAGATTGCTTCTCTCCTTGATTATTTTCCCTCTATCACTTCTTGTCCTGCCTTCAGCTGCTTTGGAAAAGAGGTTGATCCCTTCATCTTTGTAGGAGCCCCCCAAATATTGGAACACTGCTATCATGTCTCCCCTGGTCTTTCTTTCCACTAGACTAGACATACTCAATTCCTCCAACTGTTCTTTGTATGTTTTAGCTTCCAACTACCCCAATCACCTCTGCACTCTGTGCTGCATTCAGATAACAGGAATGGCACCCATGCACTTCCACTTCTGCCCATGTGCTAAGCCCCCTCCCCATTCTCAAATATAGGTTAAATGATCACATTGTCCTTCAGGATCCGTGTCATGTCCGTTAGCCAGAGATGTTCCCAAAAGAAGAAGACTGGACAGCAGGAGGATCAAATGCATCTTTTGACCATATAACCTGTACAATTCATAGAGACAAAGTTATTGTAGCATGCATGTGGTTTTTAAATTCACATTCTAGTTTGCTCACAAAATGCATGGCCAAAGATACAATCCTAGCCCAATCTAATAATTTTTGATACACATCTACACAAATCATTAATTTAACAAACTACAAGCATGCATTAAGCATACTTTCTAGCCCATTCATTAGAATATCCAGCAAAATGGCTCTTAGTAACTATACAGTTCTTAATTAGTTATCATATATTGCAAGCAAATTATTTCTCTGCACTTACGCTCTGGATTCTCTTCTACAGTAGATGTGGCACCCAGAAACTACCTTCCTCCCAGTGTAAGAATTATTTTATATCAGTCATGGATTGGGCAACACGAAGCATTGTGCAAACTGATTGCTCAAGGTGATACCTCCTGTCTTTTACGGTCAAATATAGCTGTTTATTTAAGAACAGCCTGGACTTTCCAATTGAAAGCTTAGAAAAATTGGAAATCCTCCACTCAAAACGAAGGGGGAGACCAGATATGAGGAAATGTTGGAGAATACAGGGTGTGTGTGTGTGAATGAATGCCCCCCAAAGATTTTGCAACACTCTGCAGTAAATATATAGAACCTTGAGGTTTCATAACTTTGTGGAAAGATCTCTTCAGGATTACACTAAACAAATCCAGAATTTTGCAAACCACATAACTTCAGCTTAGACAGAAAGAGATAGTTTGAAAGAGGGCATTGTATAAACAGTCAAAAACTGAGTTTAGCCTGGGCTTAGAGGAGAAACTGAGAAAGAATTAAAGGAAACTGAGCTTGATAAAAAAAAAATAGATTTGCCAGTTCTGGAGATATTTATTGCTTGGAATATCCCTGAATAGATTTATAGGGTGATTTTTTAGTAGTTAGAATCTGGAAATTGTGATTTTTCTTGCTCTTCATCCCCCAAGTAGAATCTCCTTATATATCTATGTGCAACTTTTTTTTTAAAAAAAGTGTGGATTTTCACGAATGCATATCCATATGCCTTCATTTACATGTATTGTCCCCATTTTTTCCCCTCTAATCTATTCTCATCCTATAAGAGGCTTCCTTAACATTATGCTGTTTTGCATGTTTTGTGTGTGACAGATCCATAAATGTACATTTCTTGTTTAGAAAATGCCTTTGAAAGCGCTCAGAAGTGTGAGAGCATAGCTGCAGACCAAGGGTTATGTTTATTTTAAAGGGGCATGTTTATTCTTGCCTAAATCCAAATAGAATCTAATTTTACTTTCTCCCTAGCTTTGGATTGCCTCTTTCCACTTCTGACTGAGGGTGCTATTCTTTCCAAGCAAACTGTGTCTGACGAATGAAGGCGAACCTTCGTGTCTCAGGATAACGTTGCAGGATTCAATCTGGGTCATTCCGGGACTAGAGGTTTTGTCTTCCAGACTTTTGGACTCATGTTGGAGCCTATCTCTGGGAGTTTCTCTCTAGCACATTGTGTTCTGTTCTGCATGTGGGATTTAGAGCGCCCATAGTGCCATCAACACCTAAAAAGCCACACACAACAGGCACTATAAATACCACACACAGAACAAGCACACCCCTATCCAGAAGCTCAGAAGAGAAAACATCTGGTCCTGGCATCCTATCCTGCAAAATAGGCCCGGTCATTGCCATGTATGCATTTATGCCCAGATTGGATCCTGCAACGTTATCCTGGGACACTTCATTCGTCAGACCTGTTTTGCTTGCAAAGAATAGCATCCTCTGAAGGCCAGACAAGGAATATCAATTAAGCAAAACATGACTATTAATTTATGGAGGAATATAAACGAAGGCAAGCTTGCAACTGCAGAGATGCAATCAGTTTTGGTCACCACACTATAAAAAAAGATGTTGAGACTCTGGAAAGAGTGCAGAGAAGAATAACCAGGATGATGAGGGGGCTGGAGGCTAAAACATGCAGTGAAAGGTTGCAGGAACTGGGCCTAGTGAAGAGAAGGACCAGGGGAGACAGGATAGCAATCTTCCAATATTTGAGGAGAGAGGAGGAGATCAAGCACCCAAAGCCAAACAAGGAACAAGTGAACAAGGAGAGATTTATCCTGGAAATAAGGAGAAATTTTCTGACAGTGAGAACAATCAACCCATGGAACAGAAGTTGCCTTCAGACGTTGTGGGAGTTCATCACTGGAAGCTTTCAAGAAGAAACTCGACTGCCATCTGTCAAAAATGGTGTAGGATCTCCTGCTTGGGCTGGGGTTTGGACTAGATGACCCACGAGGTCCCTTCCAACTCTGTTAATCTGCCTGTCTGTATCCCACTATTACACACATACAAAATATACTCTATATGTACACAAATACACACCATCCTTTTCTCTCTTCCCACAAGGCTGTTTGCTGTGATGCACCTGTCAAATATGTATGCATGTTATGCTTATAGCGTGATATTCAACAGTGGCAAAATAAACATCTCCCTCTTATGCATTCGACTGTTGAAAAGAAAATGCATCATTTTTTTTCCTCATCACAGATATGTGTCTCTGTATACACACAAATAGAAACTTTACACAAGCTCATACTGTAATAAACTGGCTCAGTAGATAAAACACTATCTCAGTTCCAAATATTCCTTTGTTGGATTTCATAAATCTATTCAAGGTAAGGCACAGAGCATTCTCCTTATTTTCCCCCACAGTGATAGCCATTTGAAATAGAGCAACTGATGAAAATGTTTTGGAAAACACTGAAGTGTTCACTTTTTCTTCTGAATTGTGCTGATCTGAGCACTCCAGAATTGTGCAGCAAGTTTCTGAAAATGAATCTTCTGGAACAGGAAGTGATTCTCAAAGATCTGGAATGTAATGGACCCATGAGAGAAAATGACAAATCCAAAGTCACCCTGTAAGGAGGGATCCTTGGTGCTCTCTGAGCTTGGTTGTTTTCTTGCAGACATTTCATTAACCAAATTGGGTAACATCATCAGTGCTAGAAGGGAGACGGGTTTCAGAGGAGGAGGAGGAGAAGAAGGGGAAAGGAGGAAGAGTAGGACAAGGAGAAAGGGAAAGAAAAAGAGGAGGAGGAGGAAGGGAAAGGAGGAGGAGGACAATGACTATGGGGTCCTTGGTGCTCCCTGAGCCTGGTTGTTTTCTTGCAGACATTTCATTACCCAAACTAGGTAACATTATCAGTGCTAAAGGAATATTTTTTCTTCAAAAGGCAACTGGAACACTTTTTCCCCTTGAGAAATAAGAAGAAAATGTTTCACTTCGCATCTAAGAACCTTCATCAGTTCTGAATTTTCTGAACAATAAACCACTTTTGAGATATTCAATCAGTGCTAGTTTGAGTAATGAAACCTCTGCAAGAAAACAACCAAGCTTAGAGAGCACCAAGGAGCCCTCATTTCAACCATAAGTACAAATATTCTCCTTAGTAGTCCCAAAGTTCTTCAAGAGGCAACTGCACCTCTTCAAAAAGCACCTTTGGGACAACCATGACCTGGATGAGTGAGGATCTCCATAGACATTCTCCTTGGTATCATCCTGTGATTTTCCATGGCTGAAAATGGATTTGAACTTGGTTCTCCTCATATGAGCCCAGTACCTTAACCACAATGTAGATATTGGTGGGATGAAAATCATTCATGTGAATTTACTTATGCTATGTACATTACAGTTACAATTATTAATAAAGAACTATCACAGTCTTACCATAGCAACCGACTTCAAAGCCTTCGGGTAAGTTGCAGTAGGTCCATTTAATTATTTGTCTTGCCTTTGAGACAATGAGCGCTACCATAGGAGAAGAAGGAAGGAAGCTCCACAGTTAAGAAAATGCCCTTCTTTGTCTTCCACTTTCAAGATAACAATTGACCACATTAGAAGAGAAATTCTCCTTTCCCCCTTGAGAGCCGCAAACTGGACTTAGTTTCTGTTGATATCTGACCAGGGATGGGCTGTTATTGGTTCTCACTGGTTCGAGTGAACTGGAATCTAATTTTATGGCCAGTTCAGTGAACAGGTAGTTCCGGCGACTGGCTGGCCTTACCCACCCCTCCCCTCCCCTCCCAGGAGTCCCCACACGGCCTGTTTTGGACCACAGATAAGTGTGGAGGCTCAGAGACGGTGAAAAATGGGCCTCCAGGAAGTTCCAGAAGGCCAGAAACGGGCCTGTTTCCGGCCTCCGTAAGGCTTTCAGAGCCTAGAGAGGCCATTTTCAGCCTCCAGGAAAGCCTCCAGAGCCCAGAGAGGGCAAAAACACCCCCCATGCAACCCATTTTCGCTCCCAGGCCAGGGTGGTGCAGGAAGCTGACTAGGCCACGCCCACCATGGCTACGCCATCCCAGCAACCGGGCAGGGAACCAGTTGCAAACAATTTTTGAAGCCCACTCCTGTATCTGACCATGTTTTCCTCCCTATACAGTGACAGAGGTCCTGAGATGATCACCTTCAACACTGCAAAAGATGCTTCAGGTCATCAGATTTGAGCTCGCAATCTTATTTCAGCAAATCTCAATCTCCAGGATATGATTTTAAGAGATTGAGAAGTTGCCTGAGCATCAATTTAAAAGCTCAGAAGACTCAACCTCTGGTTCTGGTGACCGATTCAGATTGGATCTTGCAACATTATCCTGGGACACATATATTGGCCTTCCTTTGCAAAAAACAACAACTGATTTATTGTCTGTAACAATCTATAGCAGCCTTTTCCAACAAGCTGACCTTTATATGTGTTGGATCACAATTCCTAGCACTGATCCAGCATGACTGTTTGGCTGTAGCTGAAAGCATCTGAAGTGCATAATATTGGGAAGGTTGACTGTTGTCAAGATAATTAAATATACTTGTTAATTAAAAGCAATTCATTCTGAGCTCTTATTTGTTACATTTTAAAAAATTTCCATTTTCCTTAGATTTCACTGCAAGCTAAGTTTTCAGAGGGGGAAAAACCAATGCATTATCTTAACAGTAGGACTTATCTCCAGAAGTTGTGGGTGCTCTAATGCTAGTCTAGTGAAAGGAAGGACTAAGGGAGACATGATAGCAGTGTTTCAACATTTGAAGTGCTGCCACAAAGAAGGGATAATAAATAAATATTCTTGATAATAAAGACATTTTTCATTTTTTAGGTTGCTATATTAATGCATCACTGATGCCAACGTGATTCAGCAGCATGATGACAGCTCTTTCCGCATCAGAGGCTATGCACTCCTGAATCTGTGGCTCTCCATACAACATGAATCTCAATTACAGTCTCCCTAATTGCTGTAAAATGAAGCCAATTGATTATTTCCCACAAGCTTCATTTTCCTCTCCAGCCAAAAGGCCCTCCAAGCCACTTATGCTTCTACTAATAAAAAAAATTCCAGCAGTTGGTTTACTTATTTATTTATATTAAGGCCAGGAAAAGACATAAATAAAAGCTCATCAAAAGCATGCAACATACTATGTGTGGTGCATCTGTGTGTGTGAGTGTCTCTCTGTGTGTGTGTTGTGTGCATAAAGATGACACAGCAGTTATAACACAAAGGTGGCACAGCACGGATATAACAGGTAGATGACATAGCACTCATCTATCTATATAAAAGCAAAATACCATTCATGCCTCATCATAAAATCTCCAGAACCATAAAACCTACCAACTTGAAATTTGGCACATAGGTTCCTCTTGCATTATAGGTGCTCACTAAGAAAGGATTTTTCAAAATGACTATCAGAGCATTTATAGTATTTCCTATATTATTATGATTAACATGCTCTGATGCTAAGGAGTTCTACTCCCCCTCCCCACCTGAAAAGAAATCTGTTCCAAATACAAAACACAAGCAGAGGAGTTTCAGTTTTAGTTTCAGTTTCACAGAATTTAGTTTTTTACATACATCCTTTGTGACCTTCTGACAAGCAAAGTCAATGGAGAAGCCAGGTTAATTTAACAAGCACGTTACTAACTTAACAACTGCATTTATTCACTTAACAACCATGGCAAGCAAGTTCATGAAATGAGGCCAAACTCACTTAACTGCCTTGCTTAGCAACAGAAATGTTGGGATCTGCTATAGTCGTAAGATGAGAACTACCTGTGAATAACTTTTCCTTCATTTATTTATTTGATTTGTCAATCGCTTACACTATAATAGGTATAAGTAGCAACATAGTTATGAATACATGAAATGGATACATGTAAGAAAAATAAAAAGAATCAATAGGACAGGGACGATAGGTACGTTGGTGGCTTATGCACGTCCCCTATAGACCTCTTAGGAAAGGGGTGAGGTCAATAGTAGACAGTTTAAGGTTGAAGTTTTTGGGGTTTGGGGAAGAAACCACAGAGTCAGGTAGAGTATTCCAGACATTGACCACACTGTTGTTGAAGTTGTATTTCCTGTAATCAAGTTTGGTGTGTAACCTTGAGTTTGTATCTATTGTTTGATCTTGTGTTGTTATGGTTGAAGCTGAAGTATTCATTGACAGGTAGGACATTACAATGTATGATTTTATATACTATACTTAGATCGGACTGAAAGTGGTGTAGTTCTAAATTTTCTAGGTCTACAATTTCAAGTCTGGTGGCATGAGGTATTCTGCAACGAGGAGTGGAGAACTCTTCTTGTGAAATATTTCTGGACTTTCTCAGCTGTGTTAATATCAGATACGTAATGTGGGTTCCAGACTGATGAGCTGTATTTGAGTATTGGTATAGCAAATGTTTTGTATGCTCTAGTTAGTAGTGTAATATTACCAGGGAAAAGTCTTAGGTTAAGGATTAGATTAACAACTCTTAATGCCTTTTTGGCTATGTAGTTATAGTGGGCTCTAGCACTTAGATCATTAGAGATGAGTACTCCAAGATCCTTGACAGAGTTTGGATCATCAACAAGGTCTTGACTATTCAGCCTGTATTTTATTTTCTGATTTTTTTTTTGCCAATATGTAGGACAGAGCATTTATTTGTTGAGATTTGAAGTTGCCATTTGTTTGACCATTCTGATACATAGTTATTCAACTATTCATAATTCCTTCAACTGTTCTTCATTTGTTTAACCTCCAACCCCTTAATAATCAGAAATAGCTTCAGACAGACAAACAGAGTTGGAAGGGACCTTGTAGGTCGTCTAGTTCAACCCTTGCCCAAGCGGGAGACCCTACACCATTTCTGACGGAGGGCAGTCCAGTCTCTTCTTGAAAGCCTCCAGCGATGAAGCTCCCACAACTTCTGAAGGCAACTTCTGTTCCATGGGTTGATTGTTCTCACTGTCAGAAAGTTTCTCCTTATTTCTAGGTTGAATCTTCCTGGATCAGTTTCCATTCATGATTCCTTGTCTGGCCTTTTGGTGCCTTGGAGAATAGCTTGACCCCACCCCTCTCTGCGGCAGCTCCTCAAATATTGGAAGGCTGCTATCCTGTATCCCCTGGTCCTTCTCTTCACTCTTCACTCGCTTCATCTGCCACTATTATCCCTTTCAAGCTGGCGCTAGTCCGCATGCCCCAAGTTTTAACCCTGGTCTCTCTAATCCAGGACCCCCAGCTAAAAAGCAATGATAGCTTTTGAGGACGCTCAGACAAACCCATAAAGGCCAAGAGGTAGAGGCATGCTCCTCACCTCCCTGCCTGCCTTCCCAAGATCACTATTGCCAAATAAGATTTATTGGATTTTATTTTGCTTGGAAAGAGACTCTAGAGTGCCTCGTTTTTTCCAGCCCTTCTGTCTGGATTGTGGAAAAGTAACTTGGGGGGGGGGGGGCGTGCAAAAAAGCCCAGCCTTTTCCCCAGCCTTCAGGAGAAGATGGAGAGAGATCGTGTGGTATATTCCTTTCTCAGCCCTCTTCTTGGCAATGCCTTTCTCCCACGCCCCCTCCTGCCTTTCTGCCTTCCTCCTGCTGCTGGATCTGTTCGCTGACTGCTCCCCCTGCAGAAAGCAGCAGAATGGGACACGCTTGTTCCAAAGCTAGCCGGCAGCTGTCACATACCGGAGGCAGCAAGAAGGCTAAGCAAGGAAGCTCACTCTGTCGTTTAGGATGATTCACGGGGAATTGGCTGTAATTTCTCTCGTTCTTGTAGTGGACGGAAGCCACCTCAAAAGCTACGCTGGACCAGATCAAGGTAAGGCAGGAGAATTGCATGCATCTCCCTCCCTCCCTCTCTCCTTCTCCCCCTCTCTCCTTCTCTCTCCTTCCCTCCCTCCTTCTCTCTCCTCCCCTCTCTCTCCCTCTCCCTCTTCCTCTCCCTTTCTCTCTCTTCTTCTCTCTTTCTCCCTCCCTCCCTCTCCTTCTCTCTCCTCCCCTCTCTCCCTCTCCCTCTCCCTTTCCCTCTCTTTTTTTCTCCCTCCTTCCCTTCCTCTCTCTCCTTCTCTCTATCCTCCCCATCTCCCTCCCTCCCTCCCTCCCTCTCTCCTTCTCAAGCAATTGAGATCCCAGGTTTTTGAAGGATGGCTGAGAGTGGGGTGATTCCCGTGGTAGAGGGTGCCTCTTTTAATGCCTTCCTGGAGGTATCCCTATGGGGCTTTCTGATCTCTGAAATTCTGGCTCTCCCAGGCAGACCGAAGCCGGTCATGTCAGCTGCTTCCCTTTCTCAAGTTCAACTTTCATTACCCGGGGGCGGGGGAGGCGGCGGGGGGGGGGAGGGTCCATCCCACCCATGTTGTCCCTGAGGGAAGAAATGATGCCCAAGGAAGTAACTTGGACGACAGTTTGAAAAAAGCAGCTGATTGGGAATCTGTCTGGCCCTTTTCGATTTGCCTCACTTTGGACTTCATTGAAGCCCAGTTTCATCAAAAATATAAAATAAAACCTATCCCGCACATCCTTCAAATTTAGAGCCTCCCAGATACCAATAATGTGCTTAAATTAGGTTGAGAATTTGGAAATTTGAGATATTCTCCCTCCAGCCATCTAAAAAAAATGCAATAAGGGTCAGTCTGTCTGTTGAACTAACTATGCTGTACAGATACTGGTTAAAACATTGGTGTAAGATTTTTAGCAAGAAATCCATAAAGCCTACCTTCAGGAAAATCCCAGATATGGAGAGGATGATCCTGTGATATTTATTAGCTCTGGGGAACCTATATTTCTAGATACATATTGGTTTCATCTCAATTTTTCTCTTGCTTTCCCTGTGACGTTTATGTGTGGCTTGTACAATCTTGCCTGTTGTGCTAATGTTCTTGCAATTGACAAGGTGGTTCCAAAAAATGATCTCAAAAGATGAAACTCTGCTGGAGTAGGTCTCATGCATAGAACGGAACGTAGATTGTCTTTTCTGATCAGTTGCCTTAAAGACTCTTTTAAACCAACAACTTCTCAACTCTAATGAAAAATATGTGCGGTGCCTTGTGGGGTTTTTCCTGCCCCACATTCAGCCAGATTGTATTGGATATCAGCTAAATTGAAATGCTTACCTGTCCCTCCTTTCCTTCAGTTGGTTGATTTATACTTAGGTTATAGATGAGAGATACTTTAGAAGGAGCGAATGGTGTTTAAATAATTTGCAAGAGGCAATAAAGAATGCCGTGAGATCCTAAACAGAGGCTGGCTAAAAATTGCCATCCATTGTTCTGGGGGAATTGTACAAGAGATGCCATGAATACATAATGAGGTTCTTGGTCCAGCTATTGAGCCTGATTGTTACCAAAACTCATTGCATTTTAGAAATGGACGGTTATATCCACCAATAGGAATAAAAATGGCAATTCCATATTCTCCTATGAATACAGGCATAGGGACAGTATATATACAGCCACCCACATAAACATGCTCTAATGCTAAAAAAAGATCTGTTTGCAATGTGCTTGCACGGCACTATGTTGGAGTCTTTAAAGCAACTTTAAGTACTGATTAAATGATTTTATAAAATGGTATCGATGACTTATACAATGCATTTTTAAATCTTGATGTGAGAGTTATAGCTATTTTAGAGGGTCTGGGGGGTAGTTTTATGCTGGTCTATGACCACAATTTTTTAAAAAAACTTGATTTGATTTGAGTTAAGGGTGCATTAGTGGAAGAGAGCACATATGTTTAACCAAAATAGTGCTGTGAATGTTCAGCTTTCATTTGCGGATTGCGTAACTTACCCGTGCAAGTTTTGGGTTTTTGATGGACTTCAAGAGAAAGTAATTCTGTGATTGTGGAATGAGGCACGTGGCAAAGCAATAGATAGATGGATGCCCACAGGGTATTTCTCATTGGTTGAATGCAATAAGGAAGGAAGTCACCATGTTCTTGTACCCTAAGCTTTTAAGGAATCTAGAAGTAAAATTTGAACATTGAGCTGCATCTGCCATAGGAAGCCACATTGGATCTTTATGAGAATGTATGATCCAAACTAGTTAAAACAAGATCGACAGGAAATTAGTGCAAGTTAGGGTACATACAGAATAGTTGATGTCAAAACAGTGGAGGATCACTTATAACTTATCTAACAATAGTGAATAACTTCCAGCAAGTCTGTGGATATCGTTCACCTTCTCCTCTTCTTTCCTCTCCTCTTTCTCTTTCTCCTTCCCCCTTCTCCTCCACCACTTGCTTCTCCTTCTTCTCTTTCTACTTCTCCTTCCCTTCCCCTTTCTCCTCCACCACTTCTTTCTCCTCCTTCTCTTTCTTCCTCCCCTTCTCCTGCTCCTTCTCCTCTTCCAATGGCACCCATAAGGATTGTCTCACTGCTGTCTTTTAACATTCGACATTGCTCCAAGAGATGCCATTTCTGCCACTGAGTGTCATTGTGGGGTTTTTTTTTATACTCAGCAGGCGTATGAAAGAACAAATGTATCGATAACAAATGTTATCAGAGAGGCTTTGAAAAGTTTGGTCAACTACGGAGTTGGCTCAGCCAAAGAAAGATTACCATTTGCTGTTGGCTCACTCAGAAATACTAACCCCAAGGCTGGTTAGCACACCATCCCAAATAAATGTAAGTTGACAAATGCAATTTATGGGCTCTGAACTGCTGATTTAAAACGCTGTGTATGCATCCATCCTTGAGTCAGTAGAAAAGTTGTAAGTATGGGATTTGCTATCCTGCTTCTCATCCCCTTTATTGATTCTGTTCTCAGTGATCAGAACTTTTTCAAAGGGAATAGGTAAGAATGGTTAGCAGACTTTGTGTAAGCTGTTTGGACAACGTTGGGAAACGGGGGGACAAGTATTATTTTACACAAGATTAAAGGTGATGTAAGGCTGTTTCACTCATAGGCTGCTGTTGAGATGTCATGAGAACACAGCTGAAAAAAAATGTTATTATGCCAGGGCCTTTTTGTACCATGATTTAGTGCCAATGATGAAAGTTGCTTAGTCCCTTGGTTCAATTCCACTTGAATTCTCCAGCATATCCTTCAGTATCTTCAATATCACTTGCCAATGAATATAATGTGAATTCCATTTATAGAGGGTTTGATACTTACCAGTGGATTATCAGCTGTTTTCCCCTCTTCCTTCTGAATGGGAGAAAGCAGGTTTTACGGAAAATGGAAGTGACTGAATTAAATAACAGTTTATTTGTTACTCGGCAACTGGGAAAGGGCAGGGAGAGTTGGAAATCTAATTTCCTTCCCTGTTTGCAACAAAAGACATCAAACTCATATTAGCGTCCACGGGAGTTGAGATCACAGAATGTATTGGACCTTCCAAAGATTGTGCTACATATCTTCAAAGAGGTGATGGGTTCATAACAAACCTCAGCTATTATTCTACTTTTTTAAAAAAAAATTAGGAACAGTGAGGTATGTCTAATTTATGGAATCACAAAAAATTGATTTTCCTTCTGAGAAGATGACTAAAACAATTAGAGTCAAGATGGATGGCATAGAAGTTTAATAAAGAAAATGAATTATGATCAGAGTTTGTTTGATAGTGAGAAACATTGAGGAAATATTGGTCAGCCCAGGTGAACAAATGTTTTAGTTTTTTTCCTTGAAAAGGTCTTGTGGACAAGTTGAGAAATTTGTTTATACTATATGTTAATACCAAATGGTTAATGCACTTTTTTTTTGATTTAAAAAATGTAAATCTCCTTTGGTATGTGTACCTGGCAGATTATGCAGTAAGGTTTTCGAACATAGCAACTTCTTAAGTATTAGACAAAACTTGCACACTCATTTTGTGTGGTAGCTGGCTGAGGAATTCTGGGAGTTGAAGTCCACAAGTCTTAAAGTAGCCAAGGTTGGAGACCCTTGGTTTATGCCATACTAGAAATACATTGAGCCAGTTAATCACTTTCTTTTTACATTTCATTCACGTTGACAATGTAAAATGGGCACCTGAACTTGGAGTTACAGGAACCCTGAAAAAGCAGAGAGAGAAAAACTGAGGCACCAAAAGGGAAGGGAAAGGAGTTTTTTTTAAAAAAAATATATATGAAGAGATATCTAAACGGAGAGCAGAGAGGGAATATGCCTTCCCAAGCCAAACTAAGCATGAGAGCCATTGAACTCTGGGGGCTTTGCTCCTTTGCACAGACTCAGCTCTGTGGATGGACTGATGTCAGAGTTGTGGAATTTTCAAAATGAAGGGGAATTTATTTTAATCACATTCCTTCCTCCTTCTCCGCTAACAGATAAGGTTCAAAAGAAGCAGGCAACAGGCTGTTTTTACAAACATGGGGTTGCCCTCCCGAGGGCTAAGAATCACAGGAAAAATTAATGAACAGGTGTGTTTTGTTTTGTTTTGTTTTATCAACCAGCTAAAACATTGCCAGGGTTGCAAGATAAGAGGCTGAGCTCGGGGTAAAGAAGTTTGCAAGGTCATGCAACTGGAGTGAAGTGCCCATTATGAAATAAAATAATGAATACTGTGCCATACCTTCCTCAACACGAAGAGTTCTGTAGATTTTGAAATGACTAGAAGAGGATATAACCTATAACAGGGATTGGGCATCAGATAGCAAGAGTAACTCCGAAACAGCAATGTAGTAGCCAGAATGAAACTAGAAGGGACCTTGGAGGTCTTCTAGTCCAACCCCCTGCTCAAGAAGGAGAACCTATACTATTCTAGACAACTGGCTGTCCAGTCTCTTCTTAAAAGCCTCCAGTAATGAAGCAGCCACAACTTCTGGAGGCAAGTCCTTCCCCTGATTAATTGTTGTTATTGTTAGGAAGGTTCTCCTTAATTCCAAGTTGTTTTTCTCCTTCATTAGTTTTCATCCCTTGTTTCTTGTCCTGCCCTCAAGAAAGCCAAAAAGAAAAGAAAAAAGATATTCCCAAATCTAGAGCGCAGAACTTACATTTGCAAATAAGACTTGGAGCAATCAAACTCTCAATTGTCCTTACCTGTAGTGAAGATGCATTATTTTAATTGATAGTTAATTAATGGAGGGTTGGTTTTTCCTGGTCATTCCAAATAAAACTCTCATGTACCCAAAAATAGGGTTTGCGACCTCTGAAGCCAGATAACCCGGTAGGTGCACAGGTCCAGCATGACATAAAACTCTGCCTTGATTAATCTCTGGATTGCAGAAGGATGCAGCGGGAAACATGTTCCCATCTCCCCAATGCTCGTTGAAATGGGTTGGATGACCTTCCTGAACCCCAACAGGCCAGGAACCATCCAGCTCTGCAAAAGGTTGGTTTGAAAGCTTCCCTTGCATCACTGCTAAGGTTGCCTTCAGAAGAAAATAGATCATCAGCTACAATAAATCAGGAATCCAGTGTTGTGGCCTGACAGCAGCCAGCGAGGAGGTTGGGAGGGACATGGGCCAGTCCCGGAGTCTGGGGAAGGCTCTGATGAGGGGTCTGCGTCGGAAGCAGAAATGGGGCCAGGGCCCTCCGACAGTTATCAGCTATTTCTGGAATCACAGGCAGAAGAATAGCTGGAGCCTGTTCCCAATGTGCGCATGCACATAGCTGCCAGAAGAAGGGAATAGCTGAGGAACAAGGGTCAACTCAGGAGCAAAGGCACAGGTGAACAGTGAATGGTCCCTCCCAAAGGGAATAAAGAGAAGCGAGAGGGCAGTGGGGTTTTGCAGGAGACAATTAGTTCACTCTGGCATGCTTTCCAAGTACTGCAGCATCTGAAAAATATCGGCCTGGCAACTCTCCAAGCCTGATGAAGGTCTGTAATTGGGAACTCTCTTGAAAGAGTGTTGGCCGAGACTTTGCTGGAGAGAAATTCCCTGGAAACTAAATAAAAGGGGTTTATTGGGATGAGGACTGGGCTTCATACTGTTGAGGAACCCTAGGTCATAACATCCACGTGGTTGAAATGAATATATAAATTTCATCATCACCATCACTATCATCATCATCATCATCATCTTCATCATCATCATCATCATCCTAGCCCTTGTCCCTCCACTGCAGGAGGAAGGCTTCTTCCACAGGTTTCCAACCCACCTCTACCCTCCCTTGATAAAGTTTTTTTTTTTAACTTGAATACTGCAACACTAGTGAAAAGGGTATTTTGGAGATGAAATTGCTTAGCCTAAGAGAACTGAGTGTCGAGAAAGTGGTAAGTTAAGGAAGGAATTCTGAACAGAGTTCTGGGTAGTTTAAAAAAAAAATGGAGCCATCCATGCAAAAGGAAAATCAGGCTCTTTATGTTTGTGCAAAATCCAATCTTATTCCTCCCACATCAAATGACTTGCTCTCCAACTTGATGTAAATAAAAGAGGGTTTTTTTTTGTTTTAATCTGCAATCTACTCTTTCGGACTAGTGAACATATTTAGGTTTTTATGCCTCAAATTGAACTGATCTTTGAAGTGGAATAGACCAGGAAAGGGGAGGTGGATGAACGCTTATTTGTGTACTGCCAAGATTAGGGCGTACTGTACACCGTGCATTTTAATGCAATCCAGATTTACAATGTTAGGACTTTCGCTCTACAAATGATTAATGTTTGCAAATATCCCCTCACAGTCTAGAATGAAAGAACGCTGATTGGGGCTCTGTACATAGAAAGTGACTTGGTTTCTAACTGCGGGGAATAAAAATTATTCCTCAGTGGGGAAATCTTTTCTTTTTACACTGCAGCCTTCAACCTCAGCATACAAAAATAACATCGCCCTCAGTGGAAGTTGGCTCCTGGTGACCCATAGAGCCTTCTTTTAAAAAAAATCAACAACAAACAGCCTTTTCCCATGAAATTTAGATTTCCCAGTTTAGCCAGCAAATCTGGAATTTCCCAGTGGTCTTCTTTTCTTTCCAAACCACAAGAAGCTTAGATTCCCCTTAGCCATTTTGAAGTCAAAGCCAAGATAATTTAAGATACAGCTAAGGATGATACAGAATAAAATAAGTCTTTAAAGTCTTTTTTTTTTTTTTTTGGCCTCTGAGAAAATAAGTTTGAAACTATCCTGAATAGAGACTTCTTAACAGAAGAACAGAATTGGAAGGGACCTTGAAGGTCTTCTAGTCCAACCCTCTCTTTGTAGAAGACATAAAAACATTTATTTTACTCTGACCTTTAGGAGCCATGGTTTTATTGTTTGGATTTTAATTTACCAAATCACATTTTTTCATTATTGTGACTATTCCTTTAGTTCCTTGCTTATCTTTTTATGTTTATTGAAATTATAAATTGCCCCAACTCTTTGACACTAGTTCTAAAGGATCTTTAAGATTAGAGGAACCGGACAAAGATACTGTATAAGTTAAAGTGCAAGTTAAATCACAAAGAGTGTATAAATGTGCCTCCTCATTGGAGCATTTGTTTGAAGAAGGACAAATCTGGATAACTGTAATTGAATTATAGCTAATCCTGAACCAGCGCAATAATTGTATTCAATATGCAAATAGTAGCAAATCTCTATCCCATATTCTTTTTAATTATTAACCAGAGTTCCTCTCAAGGGGAGTTTACTAATCAAACATCTGTTAGGTGGCAAATACAGTTTAAGCATCCATCATCCAAAAAGGATTTAAGGTGAAACAGAGGACAAATTTACGAACCGAACAGAGAATCTGGTGGAGTTTATAAATCATGCAGAACCAGCCCGTTGGCAGTCAAACAAGGAAAAGGGATGACTGTAACATGTCAATAAGAACTTACTTAAAGTCAATTCACAATTAAAGCCATCCGTCATTCTCTTCCTCAAAATCCCATCTCTTCCTCACTTGAGTTCAACTCGTTCAACTGCTCATTCAATAGTCTGCCAGGTCTTGGTCTTGCAACCTACCTGATGATTGTTGTGGCCCACCAGTGGCCAGCAGAGCTGGCAGCAGCCTTGGACAATGAGGAGGTTAGGGAGGAACATGGGCCAGTCCTGGAATCTGGGAAAGACTCTAACGAGGGCTCTGCGTTGGAGGCAGAGATGGGGCCAGGGCCGTCCCACAGTTATCAGCTGCCTTCGGAGTCGGAGATCAGTGGGGAAGAAGAACAGCTGGAGCCTGTTCCCAGTGTGCGCATGCGCAGAGCTACCAGGAGAAGGGAACAGCTAAGGAACAAGGGTCAACTCAGGAGTAAGGGCACAGGTGGATGGTGAATGGCCCCTTCTATAGAGAATCTGGATCGGGATGCGCTTTGCACGGTCACTTCCGCCCTGGTGACCTCCCGCCTAGACTATGCCAATGCTCTCTACATGGGGCTGCCTTTGAAGAGCATCCGGAGGCTCCAGTTGGTGCAGAATGCAGCCGCGAGGGTGGTAATGGGAGCTCCTAGGGGCTCCCATGTTATGCCACTTCTACGCGCGCTGCATTGGCTCCCGGTGGCCCTCCGGGTGCGCTTCAAGGTCTTGGTCACTATCTTTAAAGCGCTCCATGGCTCGGGACCAGGTTACTTGCGAGACCGCCTCCTGCCACCATCGGCTTCCCACCGACCGGTACGCTCCCATAGAGTGGGTCTCCTCGGAGTGCCGCCGGCTGGACGGCTGGCGACCCCGAGGGCGCAGGCCTTCTCATTGGGAGCACCCCCTCTCTGGAATGAATTACCCCCGGAGGTAAGGGCCGCCCCCGATCTCATGGCCTTCCGTCGGTTGCTCAAAACGCATTTATTTCGGCAGGCCGGACTGGCCTAGGGGTTTTTAAATTTTAATCGGGTTTTAATCTTTTTAATACTTGCTTATATTTTATTAGAGCCATATTATATTTCAGTTTTTTAAATTTTAATATTTTATGTTGTCTCATATTTTGTACCTTGTATACGTGTTTTTATTGGCTGTTCACCGCCCCGAGTCCCTTCGGGGAGAGGGGGGCGGTATATAAATCAAATAAATAAATAAATAAATCAAATAAATAAATCAAATAAATAAATAAATAAATAAATAAATAAATAAATAAATAAATAAATAAATAAATAAATAATAAATAAATAAATAAATAAATAAATAAATAAATAAAGAGGAGCGAAGGGGAGTGGGATTTGCAGGAGACAATTATTTCAATCCATTAGGGTGAAGATCTGTTCCTGACTTCTTGCCAAGTGATTGCTGCTACAGCATGGCGTTTGGAAGATACCAGCCTGGCAACTCTCCAAGCCTGATAAAGGTCTGTAAATTAAAAGTCTTTAACCTAAATAAAAGGGGTTTTACTGGGACGAGGAATCTGCTTCATGATTTTGGGAAGCCTAGGTCAGAACAATTCTCTAGTGAATCCACACTTTTAAAATGCTGGAATAACTTCAGCACCTCTTTCTTCCTGAAGCATCTTGTTAGCTCAGATTATCCCTGACATTCTCTGACATTGTTTCTTCTCTCTGTCATATTTACTTTCGGCCGGCTTCTTAGAAAAGGGCATTATTTGTCCACCCTGCTCTTTCATTGTTTCCAAATCTTGTGAAAAGAAGAAAAAGCAGATTTTAACACTAAATAATTCTGAAATGCTGGTGAACAAAAACAACCATTTAAAGAACCATATGTCACTCCTGTTTAAACGATGAGCCGATTTGAATTGCAAGGTGTGATGGCAGAATGCATGAAGGGTGGGCCCCCTCTCTTTCTCTCTCTGCCTCTGCGAGACTGCAATACAATTAAATAGATTTTACTTCAGATTGCCAGTTCACTTGGCCTAAATGGATGGGAAATTGCATCCCACAATGTATTTCCTGAGAAAGTTATGAGTGGCTTTAAATCACCATGCTTACAAAGAGGCTGAAACTCCATGGTAAGATTGATTGTCTCCTGCAATGTAATAGAGTGAATCAGAAATTCTGTCCTGGATTATTATCATAAAGTTATTTAAATATCATTCAAGTTTTTCTTTTAAAAATGGTAGGTAGATAGGTAGGTAGGTACATGGAAGGAAGGAAAGAAGGAGGGAAGGAAGGGAAGGAAGGAAGGAAGGAAGGAAGGAAGGAAGGAAGGAAGGAAGGAAGGAAGGAAGGAAGGAAGGAAGGATCATATAAAGGATAAATTGAACATATTTCTCCCAAAATACAAAGATAAAAAATTATCATAAAGTTATTTAAATAGTATTCAAATTATTCTTTTAAAAATGATAAATAGGTAGTAGGTAGATAAAGAAAGAAAGAAGGAAGGAAGGAAGGAAGGAAGGAAGGAAGGAAGGAAGGAAGGAAGGAAGGAAGGAAGGAGGATCACATTGAAGATATATATCCCAAAATTGTTGTAAGTTTGTATGGCCACTCAATGAATTGGTTGCCAGTCAAGAACTACCCATAGATATTCACTTTTCTGAGAAACGCTTTACCCTTGCTTTTCATTCTCTAAAACTCCATATCAGATTTCATATGCCTACCTTCTATCTTTCTGTAAGGTCTGGTTTCTTCAAATTCTTTCCAGATGAGTCAGACACAGCATCTGTTGGAACAGTATAATTTGTTAAAACAGATGCTAGCATCTAATATCTCTTATAAGCCTGGACATTTAACTTGAGTGGGCTAATGATGTTGAAATATCTAATTAACAATTATATGTTAATTGTATATTGGTGAAACCCTTGAGGAAGCCAACTATGGTTAAATACGCACAAGGATTGGCGAAGGCAGACCTGAGCTCTAGCAAAACAGAGCTTTCAGGACCTTGGAGAGCTCCAGGAAGCAAACTAGTAGCTCAATCAGCTCTATGAAAATCGTTGTTTCAGCACCTCGCTACTTAAACTCACCTGATTTATTTTTATTTATTTGTTTCTTTGTTTGTTTGTCAAACATGTACAAGTTAACAAGTATAAGTATGAACATAAACAAGAACAAAGGGAGTAAATACAGATAAATGGGGACGGTGAGACAGGGATGGTAGGCACACTGGTGTGCTTATGCACACCCCTTTAAGGACCTCTAAGGAATGGGGTGAGGTCCACAGTAGACAGTTCGAGGTTGAAGCTGTGAGGGGTTGAGGCTGTAACCACGGAGTCAGGTAGGGCATTCCAGGTGTTGACCACTCCGTGGCTGAAGTTGTATTTTCTGCAATCGAGTTTGGAGTAGTTTACCTGAGTTTGTATTGATTGTTTGCCTGTGTATTATTGTGGTTGAAGCTGAAGAAGTCATTGACAGATAAGATGTTGTAACAGACCATTTTGTGAACTATGCTTAGATCGGACCGCAGGCGGCACTTAAGTTCTTAGCTCCCCTTCAGTCCACATGTAGTTCACTGTGGCTTCAAAGAACCCAAGATATTGCCTAAAATGAATGCATGGCTCAAACAAACATAGAAACAAACAAGCACAGATAATCCTTCCAATCATTTGTTTACTGACCATTTAAAGTAACAGCAGCACTGAAAAAAATGACTTGGTACTGGTTTTTCACACTTATGACTATTGCAGCATCCTCATGGTGACGCGATCAAAATGGGTTTAACTTGGAAGGTTTCACTTTTCAAATCTTCTGTCCCAAGTAGGAATCCAGAGTCATTTGGCAGTTCTGATAGCAATAACAATAGCACTTAGAATTATATCTTATTTCACAATGCTTTCCAGCCATCTCTAAATGGTTTACAGAGTCAGCCTCTTGCCCCCCAACAATCTGGGTCCTCATTTTACCCACCTTGGAAGGATGGAAGCTGAGTCAACCTTGAGCCTGGTGAGATTTGAACTGCCAAATTGTAGGCAAATGGCAGTCAGCATGAAGTAGCCTGCCATTCTGCAGTCTAACCACTGTGTCACCATGGCTCATGATGTTATAGAAGAGCAGGCAGAGTCTGGGAGGGGGGAATCAAGTGAGTCATCAGTCTAGAATCATTGTGTTGCCACAAACGGTCTAAGTCCAGGCCCCCTTGAATTCCACTGATGTTGAATTCCATTGGCTTATCTAGCACCGAATTTAGTGCTGGCCATTAGTTGGCCAGTTTCTTGTGTTGGGGCCTTTGCGGAGTGGCCTACAATGGTGCAACTTGCCCCTGAAAATGAAATTTTGTGGCACACTGAATTTTAACAGGTTACAAGGTGTATCATGAAGAATTCATTGGACTTGACCTAAGTCCAAGCAAAAGTTAAGTCTCCTTTGATTTGAGCTTGACTTCGTGTTGGAATCACAAATATTGCTTCTATATTGCAAACACAGCTCTCACACAGTTCTTCAGCAGTGACAAAAAAAGAGGTTACTCTGAAGTTTTTATGACTCTTCTAAAAAGTCAAGCTTTTGGGAAGAGTCAAGAAAAAAGCATATCTCTCAAACAAGAGGAAGGGAGGGAGGGAGAGACAGAGAGATGCATTTCAGGCTTTCTGAAATGGGTTTTGTGTATTTCTGCATAAAAGATTGTCCTGTAGGAGTTGTCAAACCTGTTTCCTGCCTCCAACAGTGGCAGTTTGAGAAGCAGAAGACAGATTTTGTCCCTTCAGCACTTTTACCTCTTGAGAGATACTTGCTTTGTACTAAATAAGCAGACACATAATGAGTAGCCCAGCAGTCCTCTACTCCCAACCTCCCCATGCTGACAAATGAGAACTGCAAGGAAATCACCATTAGACAAAGAGAGCCAAACCTATTGCAGTGAATAAGGACATATATTCAATTTCACAGCTAACAAGATTGTTGGCTGAGCAAGGACAAAAACAGCCAGGGAAATGATTGAAACCTGGGAAATGGGCCCCTCGTCTGTCAACAGGCATGCTGATCTACCACCAGCATATCATATTCTTAGGATCCAAGGGTGTGGCAGCACAAGGAAACAAAAAACCAATGACTTAATAGCTAGCCACCACCACCCTAATTAACAACTAAAAACCACACTCAACCAGGCACCACATAAATATGACACATGAAACAGCCCATTCTGAAAAGAAAGAATTTCCCTGAGGTTGGGCTCCAGCATGAGTTTCAAAGCTTGGAAGACTGGTTCCCGTGTCCAACTCAAATTGGATCTTGCAAAATCACCATTACATTAATTTTTCTTTAGAGGTTTGGAGTCATCCAGAGTACCTCCATTTCTGCATGTATATATACTATATATATACTAGCTGGATACCCATGCTTCTCGATGAAACTTTGTGATCGGGCTGTGCAAGAGAAATTCGGTTCACCATCCATTAGCTCAGTGGTGGTCGGAGATTGAAACTCATAAGGGAATATCGCTCCTGTTGCCTTGAATCCAGAAGCAGTTCCATAGAGGGAAGATGTAAACACTTTGGTGAGGTGCCAACATTTAGTACTGCAAGGAGCCCCAGGCTGCTTCTGAGTGAAGGAGTGAAACAAATGGCAGTTTGAACTGAGATAACGCATGTGAGCAACTGGCAGTTGGAGCAGAATTCTTTTCAGGTGGGGAGGGGGAATAGAGCTCCTTAGCATCAGAGCATGTTAATTGCTGTATTAAGAAATAGTAATGATCCGATAGTCATTTTGAAAAAGCCTTTCTTAGTGAGCACCTAGAAGCCCAGGGGAACATACATGGCAAATTTCAAGTTTGTAGGCTTTATGGTTCTGGAGATTTTGTGATGAGTGAGTGGTACTTGGCTTTTATATATATAGATGAACTCTAGGCCTGAACCAAAAGGGGAGGGCCCTTTTGCTGCATAGCAATTGTGGTAAATGAATAAGTAAAAATTATTACAGTCATAGACTAAAGTTCCATACTACATAGAATGTAATCAAATACAGTACAGTACAAAAATGCAAAACATTTGGTAACTTGGCAGAAGGATAAGGAGCTCCGTCGTACTGAATCCTGGAGCATCCTTAAAGCCAGCAAGCATGGAGTCAATTTTGCAATGATTCAGAAGGGTTGAGGGTTTTATTCCCTAAACTGGAAGAGCGCATGCTCTCCTTATGGTTTCCATTTACACAGTATGCGTCAATCTTTGGTCAATCGTGGTCAAACATCAGATACTGAATGATAGAGCAGACTTAAAAGGCTTTGCTTTGGCAGGGAGAAAGAAACTTGCAGGCCAATTTCAGCAAAGAGAGGGAATAGTTTGTGCACCCTGAAATTAAACTACCGGACAGCGTGTCATAGCAAGTGCAGCATTGTAAGAATGTGGACAGCACAGCAGGCTATTAGGAAATCACGAAAGTGGAAGTTAGAGTGAGGAGTCAAAAATAACAGGTGATCTTGGGCCAGTCACTCTCTCTCAACCGCAAGAAGAAGGTAAGAACAAACCACTTTGGAAATCTTGCCAAGAAAACTGCCAGGAGCCGCCGAGAATTAGCACTGACTTGAAAGCATAGAAGAAAAGGAAATAAGAAAAGAAATTCCAGAATGAGATGGTTGTATGGAGGGGTGCTCTCTGAGCTTGGTTGTTTTCCTTTCGTTATAGTATAAAATGCAAAAACAAATCATAGGAAAAATATGGAGAGGGAAAAGGGAAAGAAAGAGTGCAGAAAAGAAGGGGAAAGGAATGAAAAGGCATTGATACCCAACTCCCTTAGATGCAGTTACAATAAGATAGTAACATCAAACTTCAGCTTTTTACTTTTACGTAGAAGTATAAACCAGCCATTTCTATATCAACAGATCTAGCTAATCGGTGAAACCCAAAATCAATGTTTCGTTTTTCCCCCCACCTCAGGCCCAAAGTCTAGAAGCATCTTCCAAGCAGAAACAAAAATAGTTACATTTTTTTGGTTTCTTTGATCAAAGCAATAAGTTTATCCATCAACTTTTGCAGCCATTCGTCCATTGTAGGGGATCAAAGCCTCCTTTCTGAGCACAAAGTGATTTTGTAGCCATCAACATATAGAACAGCAATGAGCTGGTTTGTTTTCGGACAGACGTTTCATGACCCAAGTAGATAACATCATCAGTGCTAGAAGGGGGTGGGCTTTGCTCTCTGTTTATATACTAGGGCTTGCCCTGTCTGTGTTGGTGGGGGTGGTCTTGGGGTTTTCTTTCTGAGTTGGGCGGATTATTCTTACTCTGTTTGGCAGTTCCTTGATAGGGGTATTATTTACTTCTTGGAGCTAATCTCAATCAACCGAGCAGAGATTTCAAACAAGATCTTACTGGTTGTGTTAAATTCTATGCACTGATTTTTGTCCCTCCCAAAATTGGACCTTTCTATTTCAGACCAGTGCTGTGGGGTTTGTTTGGTTTTTTATAAAAATGAACATGAATTTTTAATGCTTGTTCCTATTGGATTAAAAAAAAATATTTATTGGAGAAAGAAATGAGGAAAAAAATTGGCACCTACCTTGATAAGAAGTAAAGGTTTAGTTACCATAGCAACCCTCTTAACAAAATGGAGTTTAGGCACTTGAGATAACACCGCTTGACTGAAGAAAATATATTAAGAGGCATAGATTAGGAAAGTTTGGTTTCTACCACATTTGCTTAACACATTTCTTTCACTAGTTATAGCATGTGAAGAAAACTTTGGAGTTTCAGGACATAATTACTCCTTACTAATCCCAATTTTTGAGAATATACATACATACATATATACATTTTACATACATGCATACATACATGCATACATACATACATACATACATACACACACACATATATATATATATATATAATGTGATATATATAATGTTATATATATATATAATGTTGAGACTTTGGAAAAAGTGCCAAGAAGCGCAACTAAGATGGTCAAAGGCTTGGAGATTAAAACATAGGAAGAACGGCTGCAGGATTTGGGTTTGGTTAATCTAGAGAAAAGGAGAATTCCTTGGTGACATGATAGCAGATCTTCCAATATTTGAGGGGCTGCCACAAATGTCTCTCTGTGTATGTGTTTGTGTGGGCATGTGTGCAGTTGTGCGTTTCTATGCAGGCATTATTTGCATTTTGAAAGGAAACACAAAGCAAGGTGAAACAAAGGTCTTTGGAGGCCATGCTCAGTTCCACTGAACTTCTCTGTCACTATCTATCTGTCTTGACTGTGTCTGTCTATCCCAAAGGTGTTTTTTCAAGAGGGCAGCTGGACTTTCTTTGTTTTTCCTTGAAGATGTTTCGCTTCTCAAACAAGAAGCTTCTTCAGCTCTGGAGAAACTTCTTGGCTGAGAAGCTTCAGAGTTGAAGAAGCTTCTCGGATGAGAAGTGAAATGTCTTCAAGGAAAAACAAAGAAAGATCAGCTGCCTCTTGAAAAAAGCACCTCTGGGACAACCATGACTGGATGACTGAAAATCTCCATAAACATCTGTCGAAAAAGTATGAGAATTTGTCTATCTTAGATATGAGAGACAAACTGTGGAATCAAGCCAGGAGCTTCTAATAACTGAGAAAAGTAAACAGTTGCTTTGTCCCTTCCTGTTTGCAAAGTTCAAGTAGTTAACTGTGTCGAATTATTCCTATTTAGAAAACAAATTTCAAACACTGGTTGTGCAAGTGATTTTTTTTTTTTTTTTGACATATTCCCTGATAAATCCTCGTCTATCAGTTACTGGCATTTTTTTCCCTTGAATGTCCAAGTAATTAGTGTTTCCTGTTGATTGACAGGAGAAGAAGATGGCCTATAAAGTGAATAAACAATTATGTGTGCACGAGTATAATTCTGGGTTTTAAAAGTTAGCAAAAATGCATTGAGAATTTGAGAGCAATTAGAGAAATGAGAAAAATAACAGATATTCTTCCAGGATAAATGAACAGGACTGTCCACTGTTCAAAATTTTTAATTTGATTAATTACCAACCTGATTACATGCAAATACTTGCTTAAATTTAATAACGTCTATATTTCAGTCCATGTCCTTTCTAATTAAGTAAATGAACATTAATTTATGCTGCCAGAAAAAAAAACATTATATTTCATTGCTTTCTAAAACAATATTAAAGTGTAAATGTTGGTCCTTCCTTCCTTCCTTCCTTCCTTCCTTCCTTCCTTCCTTCCTTCCTTCCTTCCTTCCTTCCTTCCTTCCTTCCTTCCTTCCTTCTTGCCTTCCTTTCTTCCCCACTATTTCAAATACTACACAACCTCATTCCCTGTTGTGTAGAAATCTGATGCATCCAGGATCAGATGAAGTGTGAATTACATTTTTTTGGAAAGAGAAAGAAAGAAAGAAAGAAAGAAAGAAAGAAAGAAAGAAAGAAAGAAAGAAAGAAAGAAAGAAAGAAAGAAAGAAAGAAAGAAAGAAAGACTATATTATCAACCTGTATTTTCTTCTACATAACTTGTTTACATGGAACAATCATTTTGTATGTTCATACTAGTTACTCATAACTTAATCACTATATAATCAATATTTTTAATAATGATCTAACAATAATAGAATAACTGTTTTGAAGTCAGTCACATTGTTTTAAAGAAAGTGAACAGTGAAGATAAAAAATGACCATACTAAAAATATTTCCCTTTTTAACAACCCTGTAATCCTTTAATTCTGGGTAGTATGCCCATACTGAAACTATTTTTTTAAAATGAGTAAAGATGATTCAAGTTCCATTGTTAATGACATAATGGATGCCTGCATAAAGCTTTCTTGGCAATAATACAGAAAGGCCTGCCTCCTGCCTTCTTCTAAAATCATTTTGGAGTTCCAGGTCTAGCCTACTTCCTGAAATGTTTGGGCAATCTCCCATCAACCCATTAGCCCATGCTACCTCTTGCTTAGCCTCTGACTCAGATAGACCGACAGATATTTCTGCTAACAGTGGAAGGCTATCTCAGGGAAAGATGCTAAGAGATGCTCTTTAAGGAAGAAATCCTAACAGATGAACCTCATTCAGGTGTTGTTGTCTGAAACTTTGAAGAAAATAGGCCATGTCCCCTATTTCTGTCCTAGTTGGACAGTTGTCCATTCTGGATTTTTGTCTCAAAGAACATGTAACTATATTTTCCTGAAGACATTTCAAATCGGTGTCCCAAGCTTGGGTAGGTTTGTGCATTCCTAAAGTAAAAGCACATTATTACTAGTAGGTCTCGAAGGAATTCAATCTTTACTGTCCTTAAGGAAGGACAGATGCCAAAGCTGAAGCTCAAATACTTTGGCCCCCCAATGAGAAGAGAGGACTGCTTGGAAAAGACCCCAGTGTTGGGAAAGATGGAAGATAAAAGAAGAAGGGGATAACAGAGGAGGAGATAGAATAGACTAGAGCTGGAAGGGACCTTGGAGGTCTTCTAGTCCAGTCCCCTGCTCAAACAGGAGAACCTATAACATCTCTGACAAGTGACTGTCCAGTCTCTTCTTAAAAACTTCCAGTGTTGGAGGGCCCATGATTTCTGGAGGCAAGCTGTTCCACCAATTAATTGTCCTGACTGTTAGGAAGTTTCTCCTTAATTTCAAGTTGCTTCTCTCTTTGATTAGTTTCCAACCGTAGTTTCTTGTCCTGTCTTTTTGTGCCTTGGAGAATAATTTGACTTCCTCTTCTTTGTAGTATATTCAAATACTGGAATACTGCTATCACGTCACCCTTAGTCCTTCTTTTCTCTCCACTAGCCAAACCCAAATCCTGCAAACTGTTCTTCATATGTTTTAGTCTCCAGGCCTTTAATCATGTTAGTTGCTCTTCTCTGCACTTTTTTCAGAGTCCCAACCTCTTTTTTGTGGTGTGGTGACCAAAATTGGTTGCAATATAGATGGTTAGATAGGGTCAATGATGCAATGGACATGGATTTTGGAAAACTCCAGGAGACAGAGGAGGATGGGGGTGAGGGACTGGTGTGCTATGGTCCAGGGGTTGACAAAGAGTTGGGCATGACTTGATGACTGAACAACAAGCAACGACAAAAATGATTAGTATGAATAACACAGCTGCTTGGTCTTTATCTCAATGGGTTATGCCACAGATCAAATCTGGGATTCCCAAAGTTATACACCACAGCTTATCCCTTGGAGCTTCTTCTGCCTGTAACATCCAATTCCTTGGAGCAAGTTGCCAAAAGCCAATGCTACAGATCCCAAAGGAGGGATCAAGCGTTCCTTTGAATGCCTCTTTGGAGTGAAGCTTTCAGAAGTCACTTTCTGAAG
The DNA here is from genome assembly GCA_023653725.1 of Bungarus multicinctus. Lineage (NCBI taxonomy): Eukaryota > Metazoa > Chordata > Lepidosauria > Squamata > Elapidae > Bungarus > Bungarus multicinctus. The sequence continues at coordinate 94,882,140 of CM042844.1, forward strand.
TGGAGCAGGGCTGTTTCCAATCAGTTTCTTCATTCCTTCCAGGATGTGTGCACAAGGATACACAAAGCCCACTGTTTGCAAGGCAGATCTCCCAACCTGAGTTAGATGGAGTCACACACATTTTCCACAAAGCATTACCCACATCCAACAGACAACCCTATTTCTTAATCTTGAGAAATATTATTGTTAGGCACAGCAAGTAGATGGAACCCTCAGGAATACAACTCAATAGAATGGGACAGAATATATGAAATGAGATACTGCCTCTGCCGGGAGAATCCTATAAAACATAGCACAGAAGGAGCACAAGCTACCTTTCCTTTTTGCTCATCCTGCCAAACTGGAGGACAGATCAACTATATGTTTAAAAATGGTTCGGCTGTGCCCCTTTCCTTCCTTTCTCAAAGCTGGTGCCAATCGTCTTCCCATGTAGAACAGCCCATGATATATTGCTGGAAAGACATCAAATAATTGGATGCACGACAAGCTAAAACAGCTGCCAGGTGAATATATATAACATTCCCCAGTAAAAATAGGAAGGAAGATATCCCTAGATGGCTTGTGAGTTATGCTGTCTCTTTGTATTATTGTCAGCAGTCCTTTCATCTTGAAAGAAGCAGCTAGGGAGGAAGGGAGAGGGAGGGAGGGAGGGAGACAGGGAAGGAGAGAGGGAAGGAAGAAAGGAGAGAGGGAGGGAAGTAAGGAAAAAACGGAAAGGGATTTTTCATACAAATGGGTTTATTAAAGCAAGCATATCTCACATGTTTTACGGCTTTACTTAAGCTTCCCATAAGCCGTTGCATACATAATCATACTGTCCATCAAAGGAAGGTGAGCAATTTAAAAAAATAATAATACTTAGGCATATAATGGAATTAACTACAGATCAAACCCTCCTTTCTAAGAATCTCCTGCTGCCAGCAATCTGAAATGTAGTTATGAGCACATGTGTTTTTGTTAAGAAAATGGAACTTCATTAGAATTATGCCCTGCACTGTCAGATTTGTCTGCCACTCTGTTCCATGGTTAACATTAATCTATTACTCTAATCCTCCTGAAACTGTTCACATTTTATTATTTAGTCCATACTGAATGGCATCTCCGTAAATAATTGCATGCAAAAGAAAGCAGCAAAAAAAAAAGGAAGTAAGGGAACAATGCCTTTATAAAAATGAGCGGAAGAGCCATTCTGTGGATGTTTCATCCAATTTTGTTAACAAATATTATGTTGGAATTAATCAAAGGCACAGAACAAGCAGAAGGGATCAAGAATTTGTTCTGACCCAAACCCTTTTCCAATAAAACAAACACAAACCAAAGGGAACAGAAACCTTTGAATGAGTCTTACGAATCCCCGGTTAAAAGGCTATTGCAAACTAATTAACTTTGATAAGAGTGAGCTTCGCCAAAGCTGTGCAAGGCTGCCAAGAATAAGAGATAAGGTTACCTAGAAATATTTTACAACACAAGAGTCTTCAAATACCAACTAAGATACTGCAATGTCCATGAGGCTCAAGTTTCAAAACGTCTTTGCTTCCTGCAAAGAACATCCGATTCATAGCTGGCTTTTATCTTCTTGAAAGAGGGGCCATTACCTTGCAGGCTTCCTCCCGAGTCGCCTATGCTGCTGCAGCTGCTCTTTCCTTCGAGCAGCCCTTCGTGCATGCGCACTTGGCACAGGCTCCTCGGGAACCTCCTCATCACTGCTGCCAGCCCACACAATCTCTGAAGGCAGCATTCCACTCCCTGATGGTCCTGGCCCCTCACCTGAGTCCTCGCTCTCCTCAGCCACCCGCACCTGCTGCTGCCTAACCACAGCAGAATTACAATTGCAGGTGGAAAAAAAAGGGGAGGAAATGCTGGCTTCTTTATTTATTTTTAAATAATGAAAGAAAGAAGTCAGGAGATTTGTCCTTTTTTCTTTACTTTAAAACCTTTTCCACAATGGGACTTTGTGCCAGCTGTCAGCAAAATGCAAAGCACGATGTTCTGCCTTGTGACTCACCGTGGGGTAAAAATATCTCCATTTTGGCAAGTCATATTAATCACTTTCTCTCGCTGCCCTGGGTTGGAAAATAGGACTTCTCGGTTTTAGGTCATGGATTTGCATCTCCAAAATTCAGGGTCTTGGGACACCTCCAAACTTTCAACGGTTCAGCCTGTTCCATTTGTGTCAACTGCAAACGTTGTGTTATTATTTTGTTTACTCCATTCCAGTGGAGTAAATTCAAAAAATTCAAAAATTTTTACTACTTGTTCTGTAGGTGTGGTGTGGCTTGGTGGACGTGGCAGGGAAAGGATACTGCAAAATCCCCTTTCTCTCCTCAGCTGATCATCTGGGACTGAATGGGAGGCAGAGAAGAGATGGGGTTGGCGGGGCCAGTCAGAGGTGGGATTGGCCGGTTCTCCGAACTACTCAAAATGTCCACTACTAGTTCACCAGAACTGGTCAGAACCTACTGAATACCACCTCTGGCTTCACCGCTCTTGGCTTATGTAATAGTTCTTGCCTATTTTTCTCAAGAGCATCTCCTGATTGCAACAGGATGGAGATAATTTGATGCTAACGTTTTTCAAGTTCAGCCTGCAGTCCTTGGACTCTATGGGAGACTCCTATTGAAATCTTAACCAAGAAGCATCTGCTCTTGTTCCCATCCCACGCAAGGTCACTTGCTAAGACAATGTTCAAAGAATCCAAAGACATGGAAACTTGGCCACATTGGTGGACATAGGATCTTCTGGTCATACTCAGCGGAAAAGTGTGAAAAATATTGAAGATTACTAGGAATTGTAACTTAGACATAGCTGGAGGTCTGAACTAGGCTGGGCTATCGAAACAATAGGTATTTATTTAAAACTGGTTTAAGGCTCAAATTTTTAGGAAGTTTAATGAGCCATATTGGGCCAGGATTGTTATCTGGGGGATAAACTGCAAGAGGCGAATGCTATGATTGACATTTTGAAGAATTTAGAGTAATATTTTGGGAAGCATATCCTGAAAAAGTCTTGTTTTTACAGTCTCACACACTAAACAAAAATGCTGGTTCAGCATTTCACCCAGCAGTATACATATTCAGTTCGCAATATACAACAATGGCTGGTTAGCTTCCGACAGAATGATGAAAAAAATAGTGATTTAAAGACTGGAAATTTGACAGAGCTGCATGGCTTTTCAAAGGTTAGTTTATTGACTGCTGGTTGGAACTTTAGCTAGCTAAAAATAAACTTTCCACTTCCACTTAATTAAAGAAGCAAGCTTATGCTGTCAAAATCAAATTATCCTTAAATACATTTATTGGGATTGTACAGGATCAGCTAATTAAAAAAAATGGTGGTGCACTGCAGGGTTAGTAAATTTAATCAGTTGGTGTCTAGTTATCTTTGAGTATATTTCTTGAGAGCCAAGAGAAGTGGCATTTGCATACCAAGCCCCATGATATATATTATCTATTTATTTTATTTAGTAATCACATCTATATGGCCATCCATCTCCAAGTAAAGGAATTCTTTGGGGCCTTACAGTAGGAAAAAACATCATAAAAACTCAATGTTAAAAACTACAGTTAAAAGACAAGAACCATACAATTAAGAATAGAAGAATTAGGACTAAGAAGAAACTTCCTTACAGAGAGAGGGAGGGAGAGAGAGAGAGAGACAGAGAGATGGACAGATACAGAGATAATAGCAGTAGCACTTAGACTTATATACTGCTTCACAGTGATTTTACAGCCCTCTCGAAATGGTTTACAGAGTCAGCCTCTTGCCCCCAACAATCTGGTTCCTCATTTTACCCACCTCAGAAGGATGGAAAGCTGAGTCAACCTTGAGCCTGGTAAGATTCGAACTGCAGGCAGCTGGCAGAAATAGCCTGCAATACTACATTCTAAACACTACACCACCATGTCTCATAATATAGATGATTTTGGGAGACTGGACGAAGAGATGCAGCCAAGGGAATAGATGGATAAGAGACAGCATAGGGTGTAGTTGGATAGTGAGTGAGGCAAGATAGTGACTTACAACTTCTTTAATCCCTCCATCCCTCCATCCATCCTTCCTTCCTTCCTCTTTCCCACTCCCACTTCTACCCCACCTTTATCCACTCCCATTTATATCCCATCTTAAAAATCTCCAGTGATGGAGCGCCCACAACTTCTGAAGGCAACTTCTGCTCCACTAGTTAATTGTCCTCACTGTTAGGAAGTTTCTCCTCAATTCCAGGTTGCTTCTCTCCTTGATTACTTTCCATCCATGGTTTCTTGTCCTGTCTTCTGGTGCTTTGGAAAACACGTTGCCTCCCTCTTTTTTGTGGCAGCCCCTCAAATACTGAGCCCCTACAAAAACTGAAAGTACATCTCCTCCCCTTTCTCTTTTACAGCTTGAGAAACTAGGGAGAATCTCTTTCAAGCCCCTTGCCCTACCTACTACAGGCTCTACTGTCTCTTGTGTAATTGTTCCCTTGGCAGCATCTTTTCCTTCAGTCTCCAAGGTCTTTCCCACATACCATTATACCACCTAAGCATAACAGATGGTGAATGCTGCCAATTAGACAAATCCTATACCACATACACAAACCTTACACAGTGTTGTGTTATTCTTAGAACTGGATCACCTAATTTTCTCATGCCACAAAAGAGGAGATTCATTTAGCATTTTCCTCCAATACATTATTATGCAGGATAAGGCTGGATTCCGTATCAACTTTTTATGCTCTTATTTACATGAGAATTCCTTTAAAAAAAAAATCAACCCTAAAACAGATAGTGCTGCAAATCATGTATTTTAAACTCAATTTATGCATTTCTTTTTTGAGCTGAGGAATGCATCGGAATGCCTCAAAGACATGCAGAGTCTAAAGAATAAATATTCAAAGCGACACATCAGTTTGAGAGTTTGAGATCAGGCTAGTTAATATTAAATTCCTTCAAATCAGATTCCCTGTGCTTTCTTTTGTCAGGGATGATAGTTATCTCTATAATAAAGCAATCCCAGGATATATACATATTTTAAAAGATGGTTTTCTATTTCTTTCAGTAGGAATAATTGGCCAAGGAGATTTGATATCTGTGAAAACATTACTTCTCACTTATTCCCCAGCCATTGCAAAAAAATGGCCATCAACTACTTGTGTACTGAACAGTATCTAAAGATGCACTATATTCCATTTTAATATATATATATATATAGCCATTAAATAAAAAGACTGGAAAAATCTGTTGGTGAGTGCCATAGCTCCCTTCCACCCACTCTCCAAGATGTGATAATTGTAGTCTCTTTATAGTTTGATGATGAATACTGATGGCTGCATCCATCCTGAATTTGCCTCGGTTTCCAACACACATTTAAAGCTGCATTAATCCGATGTTAAAATATAGATTAATCAGCATCGCTCATTCTGGGGATTTCAAGTCCTTACTTGGACCAAATGTTCTCCCTAAAAAAATAGTACATTTTTTTTCTTTTCTCCACTTAATTTTGTTGGATGGCCGGTGATTCCAATTCGGTAGTCCTTGACTTATGTCCGCAATGGGAACTAGAATTTTCATTACTAAGCAAGGGGTTGATAAGTGCTGATTTTACGACTTTTGCCACAGTTGCTAAGTGGATCATGCAATCATTAAGCAAATCAGGCTCCTCCCCCACTGACTTGCTCGTTGGAAGCCCAGCTGTGAAGCAGCCAAATGGAGATTATATGACCTTGGGATGCTCCAACCCTTGTAAATATATTGCCAAGCGCCCAAATTTTAGCCACATCTCAGGGACAGTTATGAATGAATGGTTGTAGCTCACTTTTTTCAGTGCCACTGAACTTTGAATGATTGTTAAACAAAAAGCCATAAATCAAGGACTACCTGAATTAAGAGACACCATAATAAGAAGGTGAGATTTTTTTGTTACCTGTGAATTGAGAGCAGGGTCATCTTACATTTTCAGACAAGAATATATATCATGGAGTTGAAATCAAAGCAATGACATAAATCAATCTTTTCTGTCCCATACAACTTTTCCTCTGTTTTTCCTTTCTGTCTGGTGACCCTCCATATTTGAGGGGCTGCCACAAAGAAAAGGGGGTCAAATTATTTTCCAAAGCACCTGAGGGCAGGACAAGAAACAATGGATGGAAACTAATCAAGGAGAGAAGCAACCTGGAATTAAGGAAAAATTTCTTAACAGTGAGGACAATTAACCAGTAGAACAGCTTGCCTTTCCACTGGTTAATTGTCCTCCCTGTCAGGAAGTTGTAGGTACTTCATCACTGGAAGTTTTTAAGAAGAGATTGAACAGCCACTTGTCTGGAATGATAAGAGTCTCAGCCACTTTTCTGGAATGATAAGCTTGAGCAGGGAGTTGGACTAGAAGACCTTCAAGGTCCCTTCCACCTCTGTTATTCTGTATTTCCTTCACCTCATCTCCATCCAGTTTTGTTCCTTTCTTTCCATTGACTTTCCAGAACAATCATCTGATCTCCATCTTATTTTATTTTTATTTGCTGCTGAAACAGGCATGGAGCTCAGATGGATCCCAGATGTCAGCCCTTCAGGGTAGGCAATTCTGAAAAACCAACTTCATAAATCTGACTGGAGCTATTCTTTTGTGGCCCAGGCTATAAAAACCGAATCTCGAAAGCCTGACTGACTTCTCCTTTCCTCTCTTCTCCAATGGTGAAGCAGGAGAGGGGAAGGGAATCTGAGCTTCCATCCTTCCAAGGTGGGTAAAATAAGGACCCAGATTGTTGGAGAAAATACGGTGACTGTAAACCACTTAGAGAGGGCTGTAAAGCACCTGTGAAGCTGTATATAAGTCTAAGTGCTATTGCTATTTTCCTTCCTTCCTTCCTTCCTTCCTTCCTTCCTTCCTTCCTTCCTTCCTTCCTTCCTTCCTTCCTTCCTTCCTTCCTTCCTTCCTTCCCAGTGGTTATAATGCAGCATTGCAGACTAACTCTGCCCACTGCCAGTAGTTCGATCCTGACAAGCTCAAGGTTGACTCAGCCTTCCATCCTTCCGAGGTGGGTAAAATGAGGACCCAGATTGTTGAGGGGTGGGGAGCAACAGGCTGACTCTGTAAACTGGTTAGAGAGAGCTGTAGAAGCACTGAGAAACAGTACGTACTGTAAGTCTAAGTGCTGTTGTTGTTACTATTGACTCAGACTTCCATCCTTCCAAGGTCGATAAAATGAGGACCGAGGTTGTTGGGGAGAAATATGCTGACTCTGTAAACTGCTACCGCTATATCAGAGAATGAGAATGTCATAATTTTGGCTTCGTGTCAGCACCTAAACAAATCCTTCAGAATTTTATGGACTATCTGTGCTATTATACTCCAACGAATCTAGATATTTTATTTACTTCACAGATAATATTTAGATTTTTTTAAAAAAAAGATAGTTCTTTTGCAACTTTTCTGACTTTGCAGGATTTTTTTCCCCTAAGAGCAGTGAGCAAATCTCTACCAAATACTCTTAAGTATGGTTACACAACAGATTTATATAAAGGCATTATTGTTTTTACATATTTATTTTCTGTTTCTTTCAAAATGAATGTTGCCTTCTTTGGAGCATCTTGATTGTCTGTTTCTTCTGTTTTCTTTTCTGCTTTGTCTTTGTCTTAAATTAAAACTAAACCAACAACCTTCTTTGGCAAGGATTCATTTCTCTTTCACGGCTTCAAGTTTTCACCTCTTAGCAGTTCATGAGATCTATTTGCATATTTGGCAACAGCTCACAAAACCAAGCTAGGCAAAAATAAAGCCTGCAAAATGCTGAATATTGGGCCGTAGAGTTTGAGACAATCAAAACACCAAATTCAAAAGTGCCAAACAGATCAGGCTGCCTTAGGCTTTGCACCTGCAGACCCTGTGTGGGAAAACATTTCAACAGATGTTACTGAACTGGACAGAGCCAGGTTTGATAACAGAAATCTGGATCTACTGGGCATTCTATAGACACATAATTAAACAAGCAAAGTATCCCTAGTGACAATATCACAAAGTGAAATGCAGAGCAATATCGGATATTGCTCTTGAATGCAGCTAAGAGCAAGAGTTGGACTGTACTCATTCATTCCCACAAAATTGTTGGCAACCAACAAATGGAATTAAACCAGTGGAAAACATCTGCTTATTTTGTGTGATGCTACAATAATAAGTATGTTTGTCTCAGCTCGTTCCTATCTCATTTTACAAATCTATTGGCAACCAGAAAGGAAAAATTGCAATAAGACCTTTTCCGTGCTCATTTCTTGAGATTATTTTCTTTCTAGGTTTTTTTCCTTCTGCATTTGTTTTTTTGATCATGTAAAGTTATAATACTATTTTATCATGTTTTGGTAAAACCACACTTGGAATACGGCATCTAGCTTTGGTCGCCACAATATAACAAAATATGTTGAGACTCTATAAAGAGTGCAGAGAAAACAAATGAAGATGATTAGGGGACTGGAGACTAAAACATATGATGAACGGTTGCAGGAATTGGGTATGTCTAGTCTAGTGAAGAGAAGGACAAGGGGAGACAGGATAGCAGTCTTCCAATATTTGAGGGGCTGCCACAGAGAGAAGGAAGGGGGTCAAGCTGTTTTCCAAAGTGCCTCTAAGCCAGACAAGGAATAATGGATGGAAACAGAACGAGGAGAGATTCAGCCTGGAAATAAGGAGAAATTTCCTGACAGGGAGAACAATTAGAAGTGGGACAGCTTCTCTCCGTAAGATGTGGATGCTCCAACACTGGAGGTTTTTAAGAAGAGATTGGACAGTCACTTGTCTGACATGGGATAGGTCTCCTGTTTGAGCAGTGGGTTGGATTAGAAGACCTCCAAAGTCCCTCCCAACTCTGTTATTCTGTTAATCATGAACACCATTTTGAAATTGTGAAATTTCACAACCTGAAATTCAGATTTCATTCTGCAAATAGGATCTAAAAGTCCATTCCCAATTCTCATGTCACCTAAAGTAGATGTTCAACCACATCAAAATATGGAAGTTCTGAAATTAATATTTACAGAAAAGAATGTCCCACCGGGGGGGAGGGGCGGGGCGCAGGGCGGGGGGACAATTGTTTCTCATTAGTTTTTATCTAACATCTTCCTGAAAGAGCAGATGAAATTGTTCGGGGTGGGGGGAATACATACTATTCAGTTGCTTGATGAGCTATCACAGTAGAAAAGACATTATGGTAAGGAATTTCCCAGGCGACCTTAGAAGAAAATAGTTAGAAAATCATCACCTTTGCACTTAAGAAAATGTCACTGCTATTGACTTAGGATGGTCCCTTTTTTATCTCACGAAAGGAATGCTTCTATTAAAACTTACTGGATTTCTTTGATCATGGCAGACTTGAGGATGGCTTAGCAGCGGCCCTCTCTAATAGGTCAAAAAAGGATTGTATTATTAAAAGCACAGGGGACAATTTTAAAAGTCACACAATCTTTGCAAAGATTGGTATTGTGCGACAGCTTGGGAATAAGAGAACTGCATTTATCACCTATGATTCGTAGATTTCCTAGCCACTGTAAGAGGACGCAAATGAGAAAGGATTCGCCTAAGCCCATTCTCCTTAAAGAGTACCGCTTTGTGCTTTTGATCTAGGCTCGATCCTATAGAAAGGAAGACACCCAAAGAGATGTTTGTGTGTATACAATAGGTGTGTGTGTGTGAGAGAGATAGTAAACGAGGCATGCCGCGATCCCGAAAATGGTTTAGGACCTCACCTCCTACTTGAAATGAATTGCATTGGCTGTTTTAGCAAGGTTTTTAACTACAAATAGAAAGGACATACCTGTTTCTTTATTTCATAGAAAACAACTCCTAATGTCTTTATTTTCACTATAAACCCCAAAACTGATTTATATGGGTTTTGACAAATCTCAAAGTTCAGAATCATCATCTTCTTCTTCTTCTTCTTCTTCTTCTTCTTCTTCTTCTTCTTCTTCTTCTTCTTCTTCTTCTTCTTCTTCTTCTTCTTCTTCTTCTTCTTCTTCTTCTTCTTCTTCTTCTTCTTCTTCTCCTTCTTCTTCTCCTTCTCCTCCTCCTCCTCCTCCTCCTCCTCCTCCTCCTCCTCCTCCTCCTCCTCCTCCTCCTTTTTCTCCTTCTTCTCCTCCTTCTTGAAAAATTAATTCAGATAGATAGAAGGTGAAACATACCAGGCGCTTTTTAAAAACAAATGTTAAAACAGGGTTGAATTTGTTAAATACAGGAAGGAGAGTAGGGGAGGGAGGGAGGAAGAAAAGAAGGAAGGAAGGAAGGAAGGAGAAAGAACAGGGAGGAGGGAAGGAGAGGGGGGAAGATTTGAAGTGCTGATGGGTGGACAGAAAGAAGGCAAGACAAATAATCCAAAAACACTTGGACTAAAAGCTGCAGAATAATCAATAAACAATAAATAATTGCAGAATAATAAAATCCTACCCTTGAGCAGAGGTTGGACTAGAAAACCTCTGGGGTTCCTTCCAGTCCTACGACTTTATGTGTCAGCCTTCAAGATTTTCTTCCTTTGCTTTGCATCTTTCCGCTGTCATAAATAATGGGGGGAGGAGGGGGGACAGGGTTATGGGAAGCGAGCTGGAGGTGTTACAAAACAGAACAGTATAATTTGGGGGGGAGAGATTCTTGCTTAGGCTTCTATCCTATGCGCAGCCGCAACTCTTTATCAAAATATGTCAAGGTCAACGGAAAGAGGCCTCTTCACCACCTGGCGATGCCCACATGATGCTATACACAACTTTTAATTGGATGAGCCAATTGAACTATTGGGGGTGGGAATGTTACCATCACTTTGTATATGTGATTTATGCGCTCATTTTCTCAGATTCAGAATTCTTTTGTTGCTACCACTTGATTTCCAGTAAAAGGTATCTTTTCTCTAACTAATGGAGTCTAAGTATTTCTTTCTTGGATTTTGAATGGAGCACCAGCTGACATTATGTTCTAATAGCTGAGTTGAATATAAATAACTGTAGGAAGATACGAATAGTCTAAATTGCCAATGGTTTACATTTGGCTCAAATTTGTTGATGGATCAAAACATTCAATTTTGTGTATCTCAAGCTATTGTCCTCTTTCACGAATTAAACTTCACATATTTTTGAAATACGCATATATTTTTAAGTGTATAAAATGGAAGGATCTCATATGCTTATAGTATAATTGTCAGGAAAGTGAGCTTAAAACTGCTGCCAAATAGTTTTCAAGCCTTTTTTGCATGAGAATATTTCTTACCTTAAAAGGTTTGTTAAAAAAAAAAAAGATGTAGGTTTTTTAATCTGCATTTCTGTGCATTTTTCCCCCCTGTGTATTTGCTTGTCTTAAGGCATTTGGGGTTTATGTAAATTCCATTCCTTGTTTGTGGGTATACTAGCATTTTGACTTATTTCTTTCCATTCTGCCTCCCTTCCCGCCTTCAGGATGCTCTCCCAAGAGAGAGTGTGAACATTTGCTTCATGCTCTGCCCTCCCACTCATGACATACAATCTGTGAGAAAGGGATGTTGCAACATTTCAGCAGAACTGCACTGGGCACAGTTCCTCTCCCCTCCTTGCAAAATATCCCCATGTTCCCTTGATCAATGGATTGTTACTAATTTTGAAGAAGGCCTCTAGCTGCCTATGATTTTGAAGACGGCATCTCTCTCTCTCTCTCTCTCACACACACACACAGAGTTCTCTCTCATTCACTCACTCTCACTCTCCTCCTTTCTTCAATCTATCATTTGTCTACCTGTCTATCTGTGTCTATCCATCAATCTTACCATATCAATCTACCTCTCTACCTAAATCTACCTACATACCTACCTACCTATCATCTATTTATCTACCTATCTACCTACCTAACCATCCATCCATCATGCCCCTCACCATTTCTCCCAGTACCTCCTTTGTAAAATCATTCCAGAGGTGGAAATAATTTTATTTTTCCAACCAGAGTTGGCAGCCTCTACTTTATTTAGGTAACACAAGGCAAATGCTTATTTCTATGTATTTTCCCCACTGCCGTTCTGCATCATTGCAAAAGAAGTCAATTCTCCTCCAAGTTACTCAGGTTCAGCCAAGTTGTGACATTTGTGGTTAATTGCGGTCTAATGTTCAAAAGTAAAACAGCAGGGTGTGGGAAACAGGATAAGGATCACAACTAAGACACAGGAGGAGAATGTACAACTGTTTTCCCAGCACTACCACGTTAATGCAAATTGCCTTTCCTAAGCCGGCATTAGGGACATGGTGGCTCAGCGGCTAAGACGCTGAGCTTGTTGATCAGAAGGGTCGGCAGTTCAGTGGTTCGAATCCCTAGCGCCGTGTAATGGAGTGAGCTCCCATTACTTGTCCCAGCTTCTGCCAACTTAGCAGTTCGAAAGCACATTAAAAAAAAGGCAAGTAGAAAAATAGGGACCCCCTTGATGCGAATATAACAGTATTCCATCTGCCTTTGACATTTAATCATGCTGGCCACATGACCATGGAGATGCTCCAGACAGCGCTGGCTCTTTGGCTTTGTAACACTCCCTAGAGCCGGAAACAACTAGTACGCAATGTGTCAGGGGAATCTTTACTTTTACCTATAAGTCGGCATTTCTTCCCTTAAAATTATCCTGTAATGGACTTGCAAACTTCATTAATGCTCATTTATTCTCCTATCAAGACCTACTAAACTGGGCAAATCATTGGTCCAAACCAATCATCTGCAGCCATGGTTATTAATCAGGCATTCAATTCCTATTAGCCTTAATATTCAACTGGGTGCTTCTCTTAAGGGAACTGAGTATTCCATTTAACTATCTTAGCCAGTAACTGATCATCAGTGTTCACCATGGATCCATCAACTGAAGCCGTGCTCTTCATAATGCAGACATGAGCCACTGTGGGAGAAGACCTGGCTGAGCCAGAGGGTTAAGGTCAAATGTATCATCAGTTTGGAGTAACTGCACCCCTGTAAGAGAGTCCAGCCTCTCTTGAGGTCCGTTGACTCTTATCTGCACCAGTTTTCCCTGATGGGCAAATAATAAATATTTGGAAATAAATAAATACCATAAGTATTTGATCTACAAAAAAGAGGAGATTCAACCTATTCTTCAAAGCACCTGAAGGCAGGACAGAAAACAATGGATGAAAATTAATCAAGTAGAAAAGCAGCACAACCTAAGGATAAATTTCTTTGCAGTGAAAACAATTAATTAATGGAAGGACTTGCCTTCAGAAGTTGTGGTTGCTCCACCCGTGGAGGGCTTTTAAGAGGAGACTGAACAGCCATTTGTCTGAAATAGTATAGGTTCTCCTGCTTAAGCAGGTGGTTGGACTAGGTGACCTCCAAGGTCTTTTCCAACTCTGTTATTTGGTTAATTTAGGAGTTATGAAATGAAGATCATAGAAGGCTAAACCATGGAACAAATCAAGAAATAAGTCTAAACTCTGCTAGAGCTTCATCCAAAATGGTTATTCCCACATCTTCCCAGAAGCACCAGTTTAGATTCCCAGGATTAACACCTCTTCTTTTATAGCTTACTGAAGCATGAAGCTAATGTCCTGCTAATGATTTCACTTCATCCTTAACTATCCTGAGATGTCAGCATGAATTGAGATAATACAATTGTTTATCCACTTAATTGCTTTCCCTAACGATTATCCTCTGTCGCCAAAGTATTGAAAAAGGAGTAAGGAGTGAAAGTACCAAAAGGTTGTATTCCAAGGTTTAATTCCGGAGCTGACTTAATTCTTTTGAAATAAAACAAGATTGCTAAGAAAAGTTGTTAGCCTGATTGGGTCAGGCTATTACACTTATAAAAGCTATTAGCCAAGGCATTGGGAATCTGATTTGCATGAAGTGGGAATGGAGTTTAAGGTGTGGGAAGATCATAGTATTAGGCCATGTATAATCTTTATATTATACACTGGAAAGGGGGAAAAAGTGGAAAGAAAAAAAGAAAAAAGTAAGAAATAGTAAAGTCTTCTACAGTTGAGGTTGGCTTCTATTGACTTAATCAGTAGAAGGACTTGCCTCCAGAAGTTGTGAATGCATTGGAAGTTTTAAAGACAAGATTGGACAGCCATTTGTCTGAAATGGTATAGGGTTTCCTGTCTGAGTAGGGGGCTGGACTAGATGATCTCCAAGGATCCTTCTCACTCTATTCTGTATGATCTTAGTATCTATTCAGGGGCAAGAGTTTTGATTTTGATTTTTGACTTAGCCTTTACTTATTGATTCCGATAAATAATGTACATATTCTGAGAATGGATATGAAAATGAAGAAGTTTAGAGAAAATGTGTTACCTATCAATATGATGTTTATCTCATCTAAAGAATTCTACTAATAAATTCAGATTTCAGAGGATTCTGGAAATATCAGATATGCAAGCTAATTATCAAAACACATTAGTAAAATTTTTATTTTTAAATGTTTCCTCTGAAGAATGGAGGCATTTAAAAATAAACTTGATGTTTCTTTTTACTTAAAAAGTTAGACATTTAGTAGTCACTATTACAAGAAATTTGAAAAGATTTATTGTCAGTTTTTAACCTCCTATAACCTATACAATTAAACTAGGAATTATCTAATTTATAAAATATTCACAAGATGAGATTACTGTCATAAAAGTGAAGGTTTCCTCAATTCTCATTTTCCCCTTATTTTCTACAATGTTATGTTGGATCCCATTCTTAACATTTAAAAATGGCACCTCTTTCATATATCTTTTATATTTCAGAAACAAACCATTCTTTTTTAAAAAAAAATTACTAAGAAACTGGATTGTGCTACATTTAATCTTTATTCATATAATGACACATGCCAATTAAACTATTTAGAAGTAGTAGAAGAGACAAATATAGGAACAACTCCATTAATTACAAAATATGTTTTTAAAAAACCCATATTGCTAAAGATAAGGACAGATTTAAATTCACAACATTGAAAATAGGGGAAAAAAAGATTCATCATTTTTCAATTCTACATTCATTCCTATTTTTAAACACCCAGAAGCTGATGTTTAAATACATAATAGCTTGGAAACTATTTTTTAAAAATCAAAATAACTAGTCAATCTCAATACATAATCTGAAAGTTAGTATGCATGATTATAATTTATCTTGTCTTTTTAGCATCATTTCACTTGATCATAGAAATGCAAGGAATTCAAATTACAATACAGTTTGAGCAAAGAATAAAATGTTATTCTCAAGGGGGAAAATGTTATTATATACACATTGGCAGATTGGGCTAATAATATAAGAATAACAGCCCTGTAATCAAATATGCATACCTTAATTTGCAGAGAACTATTTCTATTTAAACCAGGGAAATTAATTTTAAACTGATACTCAGATGATAAGCCATTCCAATGTAGATCTCTCCATTTTATAAAAATGCTATTATTATTATTATTTTTGGGGAGAATGAGCAAAATCTTTTTAGATCATGCATTGATATACACCCATGAGATGGCTCTCTTTAGAGAGGAAATATGTAAGAAATAAACGTCACGATAAATCAAGATAACTTTAAATTCCCCCACATACTTTATTGAAACTTTTAAAAACAGAATTTTTGAAATGTTTGTACATTTCAGCTATGATTGCTAGATTTTGGAAATTGTTAGAAGGTATTTCAAGATAAAATTGCTATAGAAAATTGCCATATTGTAAAAAAATAGACTTGTAAATTACTCTGTAGAGAAGTAGAAGGGGTCATCACATTAGATTTGTTTCTTTACACATTTATTTTGTTATTTATGGCACATACAGAGATTTTAGGACAGATAGATTATAGAGATAGGATAGATAGATAGATAGATAGATAGATAGATAGATAGATAGATAGATAGATAGATAGATAGATAGATAGATGAGAGATTAAATGAGAGAGAGATTGGATAAATGATAGACATACAGACAGACACACAGATAGATAGATATGGGATGTTTCTATAAACCATACTGAGCAGCATAGTGAAAAAATGTCAATATTAAAAGCATAATCACAATTTTGGAGAACATAAACTGATCTTAAATTCTCCAAGGTTTTATTAGAGTTCCATTAGATTTTTACTGCTCAGTATAATGCTTGTATTTAAATGTGTATGGGAGCATTCTACTCTTTATGTGTACAGTCTTAAATTGTAGTGTGTTACACTAACTACATCTACTAAAAATGAAAAACTAAACAGACATGTTTGTAATTGCAGCCCAATAATATAATAGTCCTACTTTCTTATTTCCTGGTGGCAAAGTATTCACTTAAATCAAGAAAGGAAAATAACTCTTCAAAACTTTAAACAGTTGACAGGGAATTGGTGTCCGTCCAACCTTTACAATGTTTTCTCAAAGTATTACCATTGTCATATGCATAGGATGTGTAGGAATACCAATTACTGCTGCTTTTATGTAATTTCCAAACCATCAATGCATGATTCAAAATAACATGAGCACAAACCAGTGAGTTTCGATGAACCATGATTAAGATGTGAAGTAACTTCTTTGTCAAGGAAACCACAAAGGGGTGTATTATTTGAAGTAAAGAGGAGCTATGCATTTTCTTCAAGATGGTAGGTGGACACAGAAATATGACAGAGATTTTTGCAGCCCTACCTTAGCCCACAATTCCAAAAGAAAATGGCAAAATGTTTCCTGAGGATAGGACAATTTTCTTTCCTAATCTTCCTCACACATCAACCATCTATTTCCTCGGCAAATGTGACCTGTTTTAACTTCAGAAGGTGTCCAAAAAACTGCCCAAGCTCCCCCAGTTCCCAATTGTCAGTCTCTAATAGCACCTCGATTAAAACATGCTTAAAAAGCTTACCTTTTGGCAATGAATAATTCCGCCTCCTATTTTCTTCCCCTGGAAAGCCCAGGAGCAAGGCAGGCTGGGATTTTTCTAGTCAATTAGGCATCCTTTGCTGGTCAATTAGGGATCTGACTAAGTGTCTGTGATGATGGATCTGAAAGAGAAAAATGGCTCGGTTAAAAAAAGGTTCTTTTTTTTTTCCTGAGAAATCCAGCAAAACTAAATGGAGGGTAAGGCAGGATAATTGCTTGAGGTTCACTTCCTCTGTATTAAAATGTCTATATAGTCTGCCAATATTAGCATTTTCTAACTCTTCCAGGTAGCAGAGTGTGTCAGGTGAATCTGATGCCTTCTCAATCTTTTGGACTTCACTTCCTATATAGTAGGTTGCAACATGGAAAGATAATCAGATGTAGTCCTTCCTTCTTTGCTTCCCTCCCTCCCTCCCTCCCTCCTTCTTTCCTTCCCTGCCTCCTTCTCCATTTCCTTTCCTTCCTCTCTATGTTTCCTTCCTTCCTTCCTTGCCTGCCTCCTTCTCCATTTGCTTCCTTCCTTGCCTCCATCCCTCCTTCCTTTGATAAATGCCCCATGGCATTTGTGACCAGAAGTAATACTGGAGAATAAAAGATTGTGCACCAACAATTGGTAGCATTTTTCTTGCTGTTTCCTAACGAAATTCTTTAATTTTCTCACTTCTATCTGAGGTCTACTTTCTAAATTGACTTAATAAGTAGTTCTGAAGAAGCTTCTTGGATAAGAATCAAATGTTTTCAAAGGGAAAAAAAAAAACCCAGGAAAATATAGTTGCCTTTTTGAAAGACACCTTGAGACAAGAATGAAGGACATTCTGCTTAAAACTGAGCTTTAGTGTTGCCACCCTATGCTGGCTGTCAGGCATATACTTCTTGAAATATCTGGCTATAATTCCAGGTTGTGCTTCAGCATGACAATGCATTTTATCCCTCTATTTGGGATAAATAATGAGAGCAAAAATGGTTCAAATATTTATCCCAAAGGTGCTTTTTTTTCAGGAGGCAACGGGACTTTCTAGTTTTTCTTTGAAGGCATTTCGCTTCTCATCCAAGAAGCTTCTTTAGCTCTGATTGTATGGAGATTCTCAGTCATCCAGTCATCATGCCAAAGGTGCTTTTTCAAGAGGCAACTGGACTTTCTGGTTTTTCTTTGAAGATGTTTAGCCAGAGATGAAGAAGCTTCTTGGATGAGAAGTGAAACATATTCAAAAGCAAAACCAGGAAGTCCAGTTGCCTCTTGAAAAAGAACCTTTGGGACAACCATGACCTGGATGTATGAGAATCTCCATAGACGCTCAAATATTTAGTACTATTATCTCAATGAAGCACCTTTTATGACACTTTCCTTCCAGATATGTTCCAATAAAATTTTACTAACCAAATAAACTGCATATCCATGTAGCTTGTTACTTGATAGTAACCAGGCGTTGGCTGCTGGGGGCTAACAGCAGCCGGGAGAGCCCCTAGCTAAGACTCTGCGGGGATCAAAGAACCCCCAGTAACCTCAGAAAGACAAGCAGCCAGGGAAAGCTCTTAATAGGCTTAATTGAACTTCTGGGCATTCAGCCAAGAGTTTTAACACCTTGTAAAAGTGTTACAAACTAGATAAGCAACCCACTCAGCGCCTGAAAGGGAGAGCCATTGCGAAAATCAGATAACATAGCCACTAGCCTCCAACGGTATTAATTCCCAAATAATAAGAATCATGTAACTCATCAAAACCTCCACTAAGACTCCAAGATCCCTCTCACAGTCACTAGTATTAAGCCTGGTTCCACCCAGTCTTTTATTTAAGCATTAAATTCATAAAATAATAAACAACTTTTTGATATATATATTAGGTAATTAGGGCAAAGAAGCAACATCAAGTTGGCTACACCTACCCAGTCATATGACCACCTAGCCACACCCACCCAGCCACACTCACCCAACCAGTCATTAGGGCAGAGAGCCCTTTGCTAAAAAATTTGAAGCCCACCCCTGATAGTAAGTGTTGATTATAATCAACAGCAGTGACTGTGAGATGGATCTAGGTATCTTACTGGACAACCAGAGAAGGATGAGCTGGCAGTATGCTGCAGCTGCCAAAAAACCCAATGCCATCCTAAGTTGCATCAACAGAGGGATAAAATCAAGTTCATGTGAAGTATTAATACCACTTTATAATGCCTTGGTAAAGCCACACCTGGAATCCTGCATCCAGTTTTGGTTGCCACAAAGTAAAAAAAGATGTTAAGACTCTCGAAAGAGTGCAGAGAACAGCAACCAAGAAGATTAGGGGAAACTAAAACATATAAAGAACGGGTGAGGGAATTGGGTTTGTCTAGTTTGATGAAAAGAAAAACTTAGGGATGACATGATAGCAATCTTTCAATATTTTGGGGGACTGTCACAGAGAAGAGGAGGTCAACATATTCTCCAAAACACCTGAGGGCAAGATAATAAGTCATAGATGGAAATAACCAAAGAGATCCAACCTAGAACTAAGGAGAAATTTCCTGCATTAGAACTATTAATCAGTGGGATGTCTTGCCTTCAGATGTTGTGGGTACTCCATCCCTGGAGGTTTTCAAGAAGAGACTTGGTTGCTTCTCCCCTTGATTAGTTTCCACCCATCGCTTCTTGTCCTGCTTTCTGGTGCTTTGGAGAATAAGTTGACCCCCTCTTTGTGACAGCCCCTTAGATCAAGGGTCTTCAAACTTGGCAAGTTTAAGACTTGTGGACTTCCAACTCCCAGAATTCCTGAGCTAACATGACTGGAGGAGGAATTCTGGGAGTTGAAGTCCACAAGTCTGTCAAGTTTGAAGGCCCCTGCCTTAGATGTTGGAACACTGCTACCGTGTCACCCCTAGTCTTTCTTTTAATTAAACTAGACATTTCGTTTACATTGATGTATTTCCCAGGAAAGTTTTAGAGAGAAGAAAAGGGCAGAGTTGTATAGTTGGTAAGTCTGGGCAATGATATACCGAGCCAGAAATTTGAATGCATTTGACATCTTGTATCTGGAGATGCAAGGAACTTTCAGATTCAAATCTGGGAAAGGAAACCCTTATGACTTTGCTTGCTCTTTGCCTTCAGGCAAGGGATGAAAAGCAAACTCAGGAAGTGCTAGGAATAAAAAGACATGGTTTTTTTTAATCTACAGGGGAAGAAGACTGCAGAACAATTCAGAAATTGGAATGATTATTTTTTCTTCTTTCGCAAACCAAGTTCTGCACGGAACTTAATTCAGAATTTGACAGATTTTAATATAATGCCGTTAAAAGAAGCCCTTCATTTTTCACTTATCAATTCAAATGTTTTATCTCTGTATATTCAGTTTGCATCAGGTGTTATAGCTGATCAAAGCAGAAAACTTAAGACAAAAAACTGGGGGGGGGAAGGGGGGGAGCAAAAGAAGGTTTCCATAAGACTTCAAGAGAAGATGCTATGTTGATTTATCCAAAGTCTCTGCAAAGCAATTTCTCTGCCAATAGAGTTATCTTAACAACTGAATCCGATTAGAATCTTGAGAACGTCCATCTTCGTTATGAAAGTCAGCTTCTAATCTTCATAATCAAAAATAACTCGATTCAAAAACCTTCAGTGCTTAAACAGATCAGGTTTATCTGATGTTCATAGCTCTGGGTTTGCCATGCTTTGAAAGGCCTGGCTTAGACTTAATGAGAGACGTATCCATTAATGAACTTAAAACTTTGCAAAGGATAAATAGATTCATTTTCAAGTCCATCCAGGCTTATGTATCACCAATTTGTGATTGAGGGTAATACGATGCACTGCATCTTGAAGCTGGAAAACCTTACTGATTTACCAAACATTTTTTAAAATCATCATCATCATCATGCATAAGTGCACAATTGTGCCTACTGTTCCTATCCCATTGTCCCCATTTATTCGTACCTCTTTCCTGTATTCTTACTCATGTTTATACTTATTCCTATTATCTTGTAAGTGATTGATACATCAAAGAAAGAAAGAAAGAAAGAAAGAAAGAAAGAAAGAAAGAAAGAAAGAAAGAAAGAAAGAAAGAAAGAAAGAAAGAAAGAAAGAAAGAAAGAAAGAAAGAAAGAAAGAATCGTTAAAGTGGGGAATGGTTGCACATTAGTACCCCTTTATAAAGCATTGGTAAGTGCACACTTGGAATCCTGCATGCATTTTTTGGTCATCATGATATAAAAAGGATGTGGAGACTCAGGAAAGATTGCAGTGAAGAGCAACGAAGATGGATATGGGGGGGGAGGTGGCTGAAGGCTAAAACTTATAAAGAATGGTTGCTGGAATTGGCTATGTCTAGTTTAATGAAGAAAAGGAGCAGGGGAGACACAATAGCAGTGGTCCAATATCTAAGGGGCTGCCACAAAGAAGAAGGGACAACATGTTCTCCAGAAGGCAGGACAAGAAACAACAGATGGAAACTAATCAAGGAGAGAACCAACCAAGAACTAAGGAGAAATTTCCTGACAATGAGAACAATTAACCAGTGGGATGGCTTGTCTCCAGAAGTTGTGGGTGCTCCATCACTCCATCATTTTCAAGAAGAGATTGGACAACCATTTGTCTGAAATGGAGTAGGGTTTCCTGCTTGAGCAAGGGGTTGGATCCCTTCTGACTCTGTTAGTCTGTTATCATGTAGTTGCAAAAACCCTCCTGAATGAATCTCAAGGAAAGTTTGCAAGCGGAGCATTGCCTGGAGTCTGCACACACAAATACACACAACACGCACACACACACACACACACACACACCCCAATAAACCTCTCACCAATGCCTGCCTTTTGGGAAGAAAAATCTCAGAAGAGACTGCCTTGCCTTTACATCAAATGCTTTGTTTCCCCATCCAGCCAAATCACCAAGCTTAGCCTCAAGGAACCGCTCTCATCTCGAGCTATTTCAAATTCAGAAAATGAAGACAGAGTCCAAGTGGGGAAATGTCAGCCCTGCAGAGCAATCCTACCCAAATATGATCAAAGGGTTATTGCCTTTTCTGAAGCCATTTGTCTCTATCCTGAAATCAAAAGATTTCTGCTCTGAATTGAAAAAAAAATGGAATGAAAGGAGAGAAAGAAGAAAGCAGGCAAGAAAAAAAAATCCAGATTTCTAAAAACATTTCAGAACGTACTATTACTTAGGACAACAGTTGCTGGAACTGGGTAGGTCTAGTCTAATGCAGAGAAGAACTAGGGGTTGACATGATAGCAGTCTTCCAATATTTGGGAGGCTGTCACCAAAAAGAGGGAGTCGATTTGTTTTTTCAAAGCACCTGAAGGCAGAACAAGAAGCAACAGATGGAAACTATTCAAGGAGAAAACAAAACTAGAACTAACAAGAAACTTCTTAACTGTGAGAGCAATTAATTGGTGGAAAGGGCTTCCCTTCAGAGGTTGTGCCTATTCCATCACTGCAGGTTTTCAAGAAGAGACTGGACAGCTATTTGGAAGGGTATTAGGGTATCCTGTGAGTTGGACTAGAAGACCTCCAAGAAGAAGGAGGAGAGGGAGAGGGAGGGGAGAAGGAGGAGAAGAAGGAGAAAAAGAGGGACAAGGAGGAGGAGGAGGAGAAGAGGTGGGGGAGGAGGAAAAAGGGGAAAAACCTAGTAAATTTAGCAATTAGATTTAAATTACTCCACCAGCCTCCTATTCTGGGATAGCAGAGGAAAACCTCTATTCTATTTTGCTGTTCATTTATCTACCTTAATGATAGCCCAAGGAGAAATCCTATTTTTAACTCCTACCTGTTGGATATCTACTAATGTCTTGGGTGATAAATCTAAAAGGCCTGGAACAAAGACTCGGGGAAACCTCTCCCATTTTCTGTGAACTGAAATGGAAACGTAGGATGTTCCTTCTTGAGGATGGCTGTTTCACATGGTCCCTCCAGCTGGGAGATCAAATATAGCATTGTGTGTAATTTCACTTGGATAGGGGAATTCTGCCTTCTACCATATTTGAATGGGAGCTATTTCAGCTTTAATACTCTAATGCTGAATGAAGACAGCAGCCTCCCTGATTTGAAACGTTGGTCTCTGACCCGATTTGGCACAGATAACTAGATAAGTGGGATGCCTCACTAGCGAGGAAGAATTTCTGTAATTCTCCCTGTTAATAGCAGGTGATATGATCTTGGAAGCTAAGCAGTGTTGGCTCTGGTTAGAGTTTGCATGAGGGACCACTTGGAAGCTCCAAGATTGTTGCTCAGTCTGGGAAGATTAATAACCCCCGGGAAGAAGAGAAGGGCAAACCATTTTATATAACTTCCAAGAACGTAACTGTGGAATCAGCAAGAGGTACGTTCAACACTAGGTCAACACAAAATAACAGAGTTGGAAGGGACATTGGGGGTCTTCTAGTCCAACACCTATTCAAGCAGGAGACCCTATACCATTCCAGACAACAGGCTGTTCAACTTCTTCTTAAGAACCTCCAGTGATGGAGCATCTGCAACTCCTAGAGGAAGTCATTCCATGGATTAATTGTCTTCACTATCAATAATTTTTTCCCTTAATTTTAGGTTGGCTCACTCTTTAATGATCTCTCACCCATTACTTCTTGCCCTTCCCTCAAGACAATGCATTGGCTCCCTTTTTTCTGTGATAGCCACTCAGACATTGGAGGACTGCTATCAAGTCACTCCTAGTCTTTCTCTTTGTTAGACTAGACTTACCCAGTTCCTGAAGCCATTTATCATATGTTTTAGCCCAAGGGTTTTCAAACTTGGCAGGTTTAAGACTTGTGGACTTCAACTCCCAGAATTCTTCAGCTAACATGACTAGAGGAGGAATTCTGGGAGTTGAAGTCCACAAGTCTTAAAAGCTGTCAAGTTTGAAGACCTCTGCTTTAGCCTAATGATCTTTGCTTCTCTTCTCTGTATCCTTTAGCACCTCAACATTGTTTTTATATCCTGGTGACCAAACCTGGATGCAGTATTCCAGAATGGATCTGTAGTACTAAAAAAGTATTGAAAAGCTAACACATAAAATTAATGCTAAAACTAAATTTATATTTTCTAAGTTAAACCCAGGGAGCACATAAAGCTAGAGGGGTTTGGTGTCACATGGGAACTGACTACTTAACAAGAAAAATAGAAATGATTATGGGATTCTGGTGCATTGTAACCATAGAATTGTTAGTCTCAGGAATTCAGTGTAAGTCTAGATAAAAAGCATTCCTAATCTTGTCATGATTGTGATTAAAGATTAACTTGTAGAAATCCTGTTCAGCCCTAATCCCTGGAAAAAAATAACCACAGTTTTAAAAAAAAATCAGGAAGAGGACACTCTTTCTGAGAGAAGTAAGGCTGGGAAGAAGAAATTGACAATCTCGCAAGTACAGCTTTACAAATATTCAGATGAAAATGCGTATCGATCAAAATCTCAAATCAAATCAATTCTCCGAAACAGGCAGCTGATGTAAGCTGTCAATTCAGATACAACTGACATGCCTGAAAACTGAATTTGGATGCCTCTTTTCTGTGAACGTGCAGGAATGAACCGATGTGGAAATCTCAGTCAAATAGAGATATTTCAGCTCTTCACGTGGGACAGCCAAACAAAATCAATTTTCCTAACTCCATCCAAGCTGTTGAATTGGATCAGACTGATTTATTAAACTGATCACCTGTGCCAGGCTTGGCGTTGTGGGGTATTATTTGCAAGCTGCTCATCATATTTAAAGTGGTCCCTTTGTGATTTTTACATGAGCAGATTGCAACAATATTCCACCGGATTCTTGGCTGCAAAATAAATGGTTCCTTGGCTAGTGGGAACATCTAAAGCAAATTCAGTTGATCTATTATTAGTTGAAAACATTCCATGGTCTATTTTCATGGAATTATTTCTCATGGTGATGGTAGAAAAGCCACTACTGAATTATGGGATTCCCATATCAAAACAACTTTCCTTATATGCGGCCAGAATCTGAAAATAACATTTAACACAGCACAGTACTTAAGCAAAATGGTTTGGTTGAATCAGCATATGTGGGACTGCTTAGGGTAGGTTGTAGGGGTGACACCGAAATATAATTTTATCATATTTTATGTATCTATATATTAAATTACTGTATTCCAATTTCATTTTAAATCATATTTTATTCCCGCTTCATTTTAAATTGTATTTTATTCAATTCCATTGTTTTTTATCAGATTTTAGTAATATTTTATGTCTAGAACTCTGCACTTTGATATGGCCCAAGGGCTAATCAATAAAGTAAACTCAACTCAAATCTACTACTGAATTAATTCACTATCAGATCATGCAATCTAAGTTCACGTCATGAGATAAAGTTTTAACTGGAGAAGTAGAGAAGACAGTTAGAAAGGGATAAGATGAATCACTGGTTTCAAATCTCAACTTGGCTACTGGGAATTCAGTCAAGATTTTAGTGAAGTTGTCCCTTTAATATGAATAGGATCCTGATGATCAACTCTCGGGATTCTTGTGTTCTGTGTTTGGAGCACTGTAAAAAGGATTAAAATGCTCTGTAATGTACAAACTCTTTGTAGTGTACAAAACAAAGCCCAGTGTGCTAAGAAGTCCTTGATTCTTTTTATGGCGATGACAGCAAACTTATTGTCTTGTAATTAGACAATATTAGATTAGGAGTCAGTTCTTTAAACCTGGCCAAAAGGAGGAAGAGGGACTTAAAAACCAGATGATTAGCAACAGATTATATGTACACATCATTTACTTCCTACTTTTTGAGAAGATTTATTTAGTGTAGGTCTTGGTTGAAACCCAACTGCAAGTGTCAACTACTTAGATGAAACTGGAACCAGGAAAACCATTTACCGCTCCTTTACACCAATGTGATAAACTAGTGCCTTTTAGTGTCATACTAATTATTTCTATCATGAGACTGTAGGATCCATTTTAATTAAGATGAACTTGAGTTACCTCAATCCCCACGCAAAATATCCAGAGGTTCTTCTATAGTATGGATGTGGGAAAAAGAAAGAATCTTCCTTGAGTTGAGTCGGAGTTAGGAAGCATTTGCTATTTGGAATTGAGTCAAGGAACAGCCGGGAAGTCCCAAAGGGCAGGATTCAACTCACTAAGCCAATATTAGTCTACTGTTTTTGGTAAGGAACATATGGAGAAGCTACCAATGGGATTCTTCATCCCTCCAACAATTAGCCTAAGTGAAAAGAATGGAGAAGTAAGCAGCCCCATTTCAATCTAAAGATTCACTTGCCAATCCAATTAGGGTAAATGAGCTTGTTGGAAAGCAAAAGGCAGCCTGTCACTAATAAGATAGACAGTGCTAAACCAATCATCTTTTCCACTAACCAGGCTAATCTTGAGGTGGGAGAACATGCTTCACTGCTTGCATTACACTCCCATTTGCTAATGATTCCCCATCTCTCCAAATCACTCAAGAGCTATAGAATTTTTTTTTCAGATCTATCCATCATTGAGTATATTTATTTTATTTATTTATTTATTTATTTGTCAGTTGCTTATAAGATAATAGGTATAAGTAAAAACATAGTTATGAATACATGGATACATATAAGAAAAATAAAAAAAATAAAAGAAACAATAGGACAGGGACAGTAGGCATGTTGGTGCGCTTATGCACGCCTCCTACAGACCTCTTAGGAAAGGGGTGAGGTCAATAGTAGACAGTCTAAGGTTGAAGTTTTTGGGGTTTGGGGAAGAAACCACAGAGTCAGGTAGAGTATTCCAGACATTGACCACTCTGTTGCTGAAGTCATATTTCCTGCAATCAAGTGTGGTGCAATTAATCTTGAATTTGTATCTATTGTTTGCTCTTGTATTGTTATGGTTGAAGCTGAAGTATTCATTGACAGGTAGGACATTGCAATGTATGATTTTATATACTATACTTAGATCGGACTGAAAGTGGCGTAGTTTTAGGTTTTCTAGGTCTAGAATTTCAAGTCTGGTGGCATAAGGTATTCTGCAACAAGTAGAGAAGTGGCGAACTCTTCTTGTGAAATATTTCTGGACTTTGTCAACTGTGCTAATATCAGATACGTAATATGGGTTCCAGACTGATGAGCTGTATACGAGTATTGGTCTAGCAAATGTTTTGTATGCTCTAGTTATTAGTGTAATATTACCAAAGAAAAAGCTACATAGGATTAGGTTAACAACTCTTAATGCCTTTTTGGCTATGCAGTTACAGTGGACTCTAGCACTTAGATCATTAGAGATGAGTATTCCAAGATCCTTGACAGAGTTTGTATCATCAACAAGGTCTTAACTATTGATCCTATATTTTATTTTCTGATTTTAGAAAATTATATGTATGTATGTATGTATGTATATATGTGTGTATATATATATGTGTGTGTGTGTGTGTGTGTGTGTGTTTTCGGAGGTTTTCGTGGGTATTTGTATGTGGATCTTTGGTTCTTCGGGTTTTCTCCCGCGTAGAATTGGAAATATTTCCAATTCTACGTGGGAGAAAACCCGAAGAACCAAAGATCCATATATATATCTATATATATCTATATCTATATATCTATATCTATATCTATAATATATATATATATATAAAATTATATAGAAAATTAAATTTATAGGACAGAGCATTTATTTGTTGAGATTTGAAGTTGCCATTTGTTTGACCATTCTGATACATAGTCAAAGTCTTTTTGAAGGGTAGCAGTATTGTCTGTGGTGTTGAATAGCTTTACATCATCAGCGAAGAAAAGGCAGTTGCTCTTGATATGATCACAGAGGTCATTTATGTACAGTATGAAAAGAGTTGGTCCTAGAACACTGCCTTGGGGGACACCACTGTTGACAGGTACAGAATTTTATAGGACGCTCCCAATTTTGACCATTTGTTGTCTGTTTGACAGGAATGCTTCTATCCAGTTATGCAAGTGTCCAGAGATATCATAAGATTTTAGTTTTAGGAGTAGTTTGTCGTGTACCACTGAATCAAAGGCTTTACAGAAGTCTATGTAGATTGCTTCTATTGCTTTGCCCTGATCAGGTTGTGTAGTCCATATGTTTTTGCAATGTAAGAGTTGCAGATTAAATGATAGTTTTTTCCTGAAACCAAATTGTTTATTAGAGAGTAGGTTGTTTGTTTCTAAATGGAGGATGATGGATTGGTTAATAATTGATTCCATGACTTTACAGGTGACGCAGCATAAAGAGATTGGTCTGTAATTTTCAACTAGGCTGGGGTCTCCCTTTTTGAAGATGGGGATGACCGTGGCTTGTGACCATAGATTTGGCAAGGAGCTGGTCCTGAAAGATTTTTCAAAAATTATGCTTAGAGGTTCAGCTATGGCAGTGGGTAGCTTTTTTAAGAAGTAGGCACATATTCCATCTGGTCCAATAGATAGAGATGGTTTTAGATTGCGTAGTGCTTTTTCAACATTGTCTTCTGTAAAATTGATATGTATTAGATCATTGTAATTGTCTGTGGTTCGACTAGGAAGTACTGGGCATGATCCATTGCTGTTTACAAACACTGAGTCAAAGAATGTGTTAAAGAGGTTGGCTTTAATGGTGTCATCATTGCAGTCTTTACCATTAGGTCCTTTCAGGGGTAGGATGGACCTTGAGTCTTTTAGTTTGTTGTTTACAAAATTGTAGAAAGCGTGGGTGGAATTGGTGCACAGAATATTTGGAAAATTCCCCCAAATCACCATGCAGAAAAGGAAATAGTTGCAGAAGTGAGAACTTCACCTTCACAAATTCCCTTTTATGGAATTTTTGATAGTGCAATCTCTAATCTGCTTTGGAATATTAGTCAGTCTCTCACACAGAGAAATATATCTACTGTCTGTCTGTCTGTCTGCCTACCTACCTACCTACCTATCTACCATCTACTACCTAGGCACCCATTTTGTTACTTGTCTAGCTAGGTACTATATCTAGCCAGCTAGAAATAGTTTTCACATTTCAACAAGGATTGATTAAATAACAGACACACTCATCTGCTATTATATCCATGATTATAGATGTGTGTCATTCCTTATAATTCATGATTGGTTTAACACATTGCAACTGTGTCCAGTTTCATCAGTTTGTTAGATTCTTAATCTTCCTAATTAAAATTAGAGGTAGTGGAACTGAGGTTTTAATGGTGTACATGCTAGTTATATGATACACAGCCCTGTGAATGTCCAAAAAGCAGGGAAGGAATTATGAAAAGTCTGCTGAGTGATGTAGTGCCTTATTTATTATAGAATTCAGTGCAACTCCATCTAACTTCAGATTCTCTTTTTCTCAATTATATATAACTTTGTGTTTTCCGCCTAAAAGAGAAGATTGACTCTATAATATGCAGCAAGGTAGTTTCTTTTATTCCTCATAATTCATCCTAATACGATGGATTTTTTAGCAAATCCTGGAAACTTCATGCAACCAACTGTCTTCAACCGACCCACTCTCAAGACTACAAGAATAATTAACCACATCCTTTAAACCCAAAGGTGCTTTTTTCAGGAGGCAACTGGGCTTTCTGTTTTTTTCTTTGAAGACATTTCGCTTCTGCCTCCAAGAAGCTTCTTCAGCTCTGACTGGATGGTGGGGAATGGAAGGATTTATACTCCTTGCAGACAGTTGGTCATTTGCATCCTTTTAGAGAGTCCTTGAGGCCACTTGGAGGCTTGTGGGAGTGGGAAAGGATTTCCAGAGAAAAACTGCATAAAGGAGAAGAAAGAGGAGGAGGAGGAGGAGGAGGAGGAGGAGGAGAGAGAAGTAAGAGAAAGACTGTGGGGTCCTAGTTGCTGTGTGAGCTTGCTTGTTTTTTTGCAGATGTTTCATGACCCAAATTAAACAACATCATCAGTGCTCCGCAATGATGACGTTACCTAGTTTGGGTCTTGAAATGTCTTCAAGAAAGCTAGCCAGCTCAGAGAGCCCCAAGGACTCCTCATTTCAACCCTGAGCTACACATATTCTCCTTTTTGAAATGGGTTCGTTGCTGTTTTTTCCCCACCCTTTCACAAAGACAGCAATGCTCAGGAATGGGACTCATTGCCCATTATTGGAAACTTCCAACATGAATAAAACATCTCCTAGGTTGAAAATCCTGTCTTCTGCTATAGAGTTTTATTTACAATTCTATACCATTTTAATTCCGGCTCTTTCTACTTGTTTAAGCAGAGGATTTGCACATTCTCTCCTTTTGCAATCATGGCCCAGATGATTCCTTTCCTTCACTATGTCCCCTCCTGTACAAATCTATGTGATCATTAAGTGCTGAAAGACTACAGCCAAGAAAAGGGAATTAATCAATATTTCATTCCTCCCCAGTTGTTCATTTGATAGGGCATCTCCGGCAACAGCCAAACTGCTCTACTTACTGGTTGTTAGCTGTCATTTGTGATTTGGAGTCTCTTTTATTTAAAGGTTATTGAAAAATGAATTTGTTTTCTCTTCAGGCTCCCTGGGCTGACTCAAAACTTAATTATGGGGGAGGGGAGGGAGATAAGAAGAACGAAAGTAAGGAGAGCCATAATTCACCAGAGGCTGAAGGCAGTGTGACAAAAGTCCATTTTCTTGCAAACTAGAGTCTGTTGGACGAATAAGAAGGGCGAGACCCGAGCAGCGTGTGCCCAAAATGATAAATCACATTTTTATTAAGAGATAATGCAGGGAATGAAGAGTACTTCCTGGATTCACTTTGGTGATGTTCACAGAACTGGAGAGATTTTTCTCTGCCTTTTTTTTTGGGGGGGGGGGTCTAGAGCAGAGGGTGGGGATTTCATGACATAGAATAGAGCTGGAAGGGACCTTGGAGGTCTTCTAGTCCAACCCCCTGCTCAAGCAGGAGACCCCCCCCCTCTGTACCACTTCAGATAGGTGGCTGTCCAGTCTTTTCTTAAAAACCTCCAGTGATGAAACATCTGCACAACCTCTGAAGGCAACTTCTGTTTCCACTGGTTAGCTGTCCTCACTGTTGGGAAGTTTCTTCTTAGTTCCAGGTTGCTTCTCTCCTTGATTAGTTTCCATCCATTGTTTCTTGCTCTGCTTACATGCTCTCTGGAGAATAGGTTGACTCCCCCCTTCTTTGTGGCAGCCCCTCAAATAGATGGAAAGAGAGACCCTTCTTTACATAACATAATGAACCCAAGAAAATCATTTCTCACACATGGGAATAGCTGCTAATTTAAAGGTAAAGATTCCCCTTGCACATAATATGTGCTAGTTATTTCTGCCTCTAGGGGGCGGTGCTCATCTCTGTTACAAAGCCGAAGAAGAGCCAGCGCTGTCCGAAGACGTCTCCATGGTCATGTGGCCGGCAGGACTAAACGCCTTCGAAGGCACATGGAACGCTGTTACCTTCCCACCAAAGAAGTCCCTATTTTCCTACTTCCATTTTTTACGTGCTTTCCAACTGCTAGGTTGGCAGAAGTTGGGACAAGGAATGAGAGCTCACTCCATTATGTGGCGCTAGGGATTCGAACCACCGAACTACCAACCTTTTCTGGATCGACAAGCTCAGCATCTTGGCCACTGAGCCACCGCATCCCCTTTTAATTTAGGCAGCTTTTAAAGGAGTTTGGAGACAGTTTTGGAGGGCAGTTATGTCATGAAAGCAAAAGGCTGGAAGAGTCCTTGGAGGCTTTCTAGACCAATCTCCTGCCCAAGGTAGGAGACCTTATAGCATCCCAGTCAAATGGCTGTCCAATATTTTCTTGAAGACCTCCAACGATGGAGCACTCACAACTCCATGAGGCAGACAGTTCCCCTGATTTAATTGTCAGGAAATTTCTACTTAGTTCCAGGTTGGATCTTCTTCTGACAAGCTTCCAACCATTGCTTCTTGTCCTGCCCTCAAGGGCTATGGAGAATCAATCTATGCTTCTTCCCCATGGTAGACCTTCAAGTGTTGGAAGATGCTATTGTGACTCCCTTAAGCCTTCTGTTCATTAGGCTAACTAAACATCCCTGGTTCCTTTAGCCGTTCATCATACAATTCGTCCACTAGACTTCTGGTCATCTTTGTTGCTCTTCTCTGCACTCTTCCTAGGGTCTCAGCATCTTATTTTGTATTGTGGTAAGCAGAACTGGACGCAGTATTCCAAGTGTGGCCTTTAGTAGTGCAGTATAGTCCTATCACTTCTCATGAACTTAGGCTATCCCCCTGTAAATCATCTTGAAGATATTGTGTTACCTCGGGGTTGTGGCCAGCAGCTATCAGATAATAGTTGCACGAGAGAACTTTCCATCTCTTTTCTGTGATCATCCAGAGGAACCTAGTTGACTAATGTGAAAAAAACAACTGTTCAGTCCTTGCCTGATCTAAACATTGTTGAATGTGTGAACTGATTGCTTTTGTCATTTTGGTCTGGCTTGGGTTTTTCCGCTTCCTACCGTTCACTTGGGAATTAGGAAGGGGGTCTGTCTTTGGAGATGGGATGGACTTCTTCCCAGCTGGTTTTCACCAGGATCCAAGGCCATCGTGTCCTTAGTGTGAATTGTTATCTGCCTAGCACCTCAGCATTCTCAAAACATCTTCTCAGCATTACATTGGCTGTCGGTGGACTGGTCAGGGCAGTTGGGTTTGGGGAAATGGAAGAATTTTTTTGTGTCTTGCACGGAACCTCCAGATTCCACCTGATTTTACTGCATCCAATTTCTCTCGATAAAAGTTCTTTTAATTCAACTCAATGGATTCAAGAGTCTTGTTTTCCTGACTGAGGCGGATCTGAGCCTCGATGGGTTTTGTGCTCAGAGCCATACTTGTTGTGGTCTTTGATCATCGTAAGAATCAACTGAGCAGGACTCCTTACAGATCCCATGTTTCCTAAAAATTACACCCAATAAGTTCTTAGAGAAAAAAATGACTTTGAGATTGTGAATCAGAAGTCAAATATTTTTCATGCCTTGATAAAGTTCTTCCTCATAGAATTTAATGGGGAGAGAAGGAGACAGGAAAGCATTGGGAGAGGAGATAAAATTAAAAAGAAAAACGGATGCAATATTTATTTTCAGCCTGAAGCTTAAATCCTTGCCAATATATAAATTCTCATGTAACCAGTGCAGCGTTATCAATAAATGGATTAACTATTTATATTGATGTAAATCATTTATATGTGTGCTGCTTTACATTTTAACAACCCACAGAAGGTCTGTGCTGTGCCCTTGAACCAGAGGTGGCATTCAACCGGTTCTGACCAGTTCTGGAGAACTGGGAGCAGAAATTTCCAGCAGTTTGGAGAACCGGCCAATCCCACCTCTGACTGGCCCCGCCAACCCCATCTCTTCTCTGCCTCCCATTGAGTCCCAGCTGATCGGCTGGGTCTTTGGCTGCCCTGCACAGGAGAATGGAGCTGGAAAGCAGGTTAGTGGGGTGGGGAGGGAATCAGATTTTGCAGTATCCTTCCCCTGCCACGCCCTCCAAGCCACACTCACCAAGCCACCAAGCCACATTCACAGAACACCACACCCATCAAGCCACACCCATAGCTGATCGGTTGAGTCCCCTTTGGTTGCCCTGCACAGGAGAACGGACGTGGAAAGCAAGTTAGTGGGGTGGGGAGGGAATGGGATTTTGCAGTAACCTTCCCCTGCCATGCCCTCCAAGCCACACTCACCAAGCCACCAAGCCACATTCACAGAACACCACATCCATCAAGCCACACCCATAGCCCCAGTAACCTAGCTGATCGGTTGAGTCCCCTTTGGTTGCCCTGCACAGGAGAACGGACGTGGAAAGCAAGTTAGTGGGGTGGGGAGGGAATGGGATTTTGCAGTAACCTTCCCCTGCCATGCCTACCAAGCTGTGCCCACCAAAACACGCCCACAGAACCGGTAGTAAAAAAATTTGAATCCTACCACTGCCTTGAACTACATGGAGGAGGAGGAGGAGGAGGAGGAGGAGGAGGAGGAGGAGGAGGGATGATGATGGTGGTGGTGGTCATGGTGATTCATGCAAAGCATATCTCTGAAACAGCTTTGCAATATGAGGTAGTTCCTGACTTCTAAATAATCATGTGGTACAACCACTTCACTCTCCATATATGATAGAAAAAGATCCCCACAAACAGAAGTGAAATAGAGTGGAGTAGAGCTGAAGAAGCTTCTTGGATGAGAAGAAAAACGTCTTTAAAGAAAAACCAGAAAATCCAGTGGCCTCTTGTAAAAAAAGTACCTTTGGGACAACTGTGACCTGGAGGACTGAGAAGCTCCATGAACATGAAGTAGAATGGGTTTCCTCTTAATCCAAAGAATCTCACATTGGTGTCTCATCCTTCCCTGCACAATCCTGCCAGTGGTACACCACTGACTTGACTTAGAAGCCAGTTCTATTGATCATTGACTTATCAAGTAAAGACTAATGCCTTCCAGTTATCCTAATCAACATGGTTTCACAGTGATGCAGAAGCTATGAAACAAATATGCAACCATAAGTTGGTCGATTGCATTGTCATCACCATCACCATCACCAAAACAATTCCCACAAATGAAGGCAAATATAGGTGTCTCAGGATAATGTTGTTCTGACCCAGGCTTCCCAAGATCATGAAGCAGACTCATCATCCCGGTAAAACCCCTTTTATTTAGGTTAAAGTGAATTACTCTCCAGCAAATTCATGAAATTCAGTCTTTCAAGAGATTTCACAACTACAGACCTTTATCAGCTTTGGAGAGTTGCCAGGCCGATAGCTTCCAAATGCCACGCTGTAGCAGGAATTACTTGGCAAGAAGTCAGGAATAGATCTTCACCCTAATGAATTGAACTAATGGTCTCCTGCAAACCCCACTCCTCTTTCACTCCTCTTTATTCTCTTATGGGAGGGGCCATTCACCATCCACCTGAGCCTTTATTCCCTAGTTGGCCCTTGTTCCTCAACTATTCCCTTCTTCTGGCAGCCCTGTGCATGCACACATCAGGAACAGGCTCCAGATGTTCTTTCACCCCACTGATCTCCAACTCTGAAGGCAGCTGATAACTGTTGGACAGACCTGGACCCATCTCTGCCCCCGACACAGAGCCCACGTCAGAGCCTTCCTCAGCCTCCAGGACTGTCCCATGTTCCTCCCCAACTCCTCACTGTCTGAGTCTGCCACCAGCTCTGCTAGCCCGACCACAACAAATGAAAACTAAACCTCTGGTCCCGTTGACCCACCCAGATTGGATCCTGCAACACAGTTCCCATTATAACATAGTTGATAATTACAGGATCGACGGATGCATTGCATGGAAACATATTTGGCTACCAATTTCCGATCAAATGTCTAACTGGCAAGGAACTTCATCCTGTGTTGTAAGGCGCCTCCAATTTCAAACTCAGAATTAGCTAGGGATATGAGGGACTGAGACACATTTGCTAGGAGTGGGGATGGGATTTTTCAAGAGGACCTTCTTAAATTTGGAATGACTTCATGAAAGGAGGTATGAGAAAGGAGCTTGAGAAGTCAACATTTTGTCCTGCAGCCATGTTTGCACAATTGCTACATGTCTTCTCTTTCTCCCATCTGTCCTTCCAGTACTAAGAGCTGTGGTGATGCAGTGGTTAGAATGCAGTACTGCAGGCTACTTCTGCTGACTGCTGGCTGTCGGCAGTTCGGCAGTTCAATTCTCACTAGCTCAAGGTTGACTCATCCTTCTATCCTTCCAAGGGTGGTAAAATGAGGACCCAGATTGTTGGGGACAATATACTGACTCTGTAAACAGCTTAGAGTGGGCTGTGAAGCACTGTGAAGCAGTATATAAATCTAAGCTCTATTTTATTAATATTAATTAAATTTCCATGATCTTGTATGTCACACTGGTAGCGGTTGCAAAAATAAATGCACTTTCCCATACATCTTGAATGGTTCTTTGGTGAACAGGCCATTCATCTTCTGACCCTCCCTGCTTCTCTACTGTATCTCTTTAGCCCAGGATTGTTGTTCTTCTTGATCGTATAGTAGGTATGTGTGTATCTGTATAAACATTTATTTATAAAATGGCTGGGCTGTTCTGATTTGTATGAGACGTGTGTCCACTAAGAGAATCCGGAAGAAGGCAGGGGCAAGCCATTTCTGCCTTGTTGCAAAGGGAGCTAAATGGATGTGTCACCAGGAATCAACCCTGACAAATGACTTTTCATTCCACTTGCAAAATGATGGGATAGATTTTGATTGGGGAGTATTTCTTTCTCCATCAAAGCCAAAATAAAATCTGTAAAAGAAGACTTTAAGGCTTCAATCTGCATACTAAAAACTACTGGCAAATGGAAAGGTTATGTCCTGTCAATATTTTCAGGCATGCTGAAAAATAGGCTTCTCATCACTCTTTGTCAAAAAACAAAATGTATTTCTTGTTAAATGGCTCCCTGTTATTCTCAGGCATTTTTACGCCTTACTCATTCTTGGTCC
Source organism: Bungarus multicinctus (assembly GCA_023653725.1). Lineage (NCBI taxonomy): Eukaryota > Metazoa > Chordata > Lepidosauria > Squamata > Elapidae > Bungarus > Bungarus multicinctus. Next base: position 94,918,234 of record CM042844.1, read on the forward strand.
GGTCTAATACATGATCATATCTTTATTCCTGATTGGCTGACAATCCACAAAGGTCCAAGAAGCAATTATCTACATGTGTGGGTTTGTGCATACTAGCATAGCATAGAGCTGGAAGGGGGTCCTTGGACATCTAATCCAGCTCCCCAGAGGATCAGTGGGGAAGGAAAGAGGAGTGCCAAGTCCTTCATAGAAAGGAAAATGTTGCTGAATAAAGATTGCCCATTCAGATGTAAGGTGGCCTCCAACCCATCTTCTAAACACAACAATTTCATCTAGGATAGCAAATCCACCCAATTCAGCCTGATACATTTAAAGAGGTGGAATTGAGAGAGGGAGCGAGGTCTGACATTGTGGTCTAATTTTATTTATTTTTGTCCTGCCTTTATTATTTTTACAATTAACTCAAGATGGAGAACATATCCAACACAACCTTACAGAATGGTTTTACTGAATAACAGAGTTGGAAGGGATCTTGGAGGTCATCTAGTTCAACCTCCCACTCAAGCAGGAGACTCTATACCATTCTGGTCAAAATGGCTGTCTAGTCTTTTCTTGAAAAGCCTCCAGTGATGGAGCACCCACAAGTTCTGAAGGCAAGCCCTCCCACTGGTTGATTGTTCTCACCATCAGAAAACTTCTCCTTATTTCTAGGTTGCTTCTCTCCTTGAGAGAGAGCTGAAAAATCTGATAGGGAAATGTGTCCTACTGGGAAGACAGATACCAGCCAGGATGGAGGCTACCAAGATTGGCATTTTGCCAGGCCTGGGGCTGAGATGCAACCAAAAACTTCTATTGTTCTGCCAGGAGTCACTTAATGGGCTTCCCTGGAGGGCTGAGGGTCAGAAGAGGACAATGTCCTGACAGCAAACCTTCTTCCTATTTTCCCCCCAAGAAACAATCCTGTGAAGTGAGTTGGACTGAGAAAGTGGGAATGGCCCAAAGTCAATCCAGCCGGCTTTCACGTCTGAAGCACAACTAGAACTCACAATCTCTTGATGGTTGGGCCAGCAGGCATTCAGGCCAGTGGTGGGATTCAAATTTTTTTACTACGGGTTCTGTGGGCGTAGCTTGGTGGGCATGGCATGGGAAGGATATGTAAAATCTCCAGTCAGAGGTGATATTTGCCGGTTCTCCGAACTACTCAAAATTTTCGCTCCCAGTTCTCCAGAACTGGTCAGAACCAGCTGAATACCAACTCTGGTTCAGGTCTAAGATGGGACTAGAACTGTCTCCTGCTTTCTAGTCTGGTATCTTAACCACTAGACCAAACTGGTCCAGTGATTAAGATACCAGAGTATAAGGCAGGAGTCCATGAGTTCTAGTCCCACCTTAGGCTAAACTGGTCTATTGATCTAGCCATATAACCTAAAGGAACTTATAATGTTTTTTATTCCAAAGGGATTAAAAGGTTGCTGCATAAAATGGCAAAGGATTTTTTTAAGTTGTACCATTTTTTTAAAGGTAGCTGGGTATTTTTCAAGGATTGCACACTAGCTAAGCCTCAAGCTCCAAGCACTCTGAAGCAACGTTGTGAAACACAATCACAAGCATTGAAATGGCCCATTGTCTAATACAACCCCACAAGCACAGAGCTGCCCCACACCCATAACACACCCTTCTATCTTAAAGGGAAACCAAGAAAAAAAACCACAGTGTTTTTGAGAGAGTTAAATGATCAAGGAAGAGGGGGCAGAGAAGGAAGGAAGGAAGGAAGGAAGGAAGGAAGGAAGGAAGGAAGGAAGGAAGGAAGGAAGGAAGGAAGGAAGGAAGGAAGGACTAAAATGAGATGAACCCACCAAAAGAAGATTAAGTAAAAATGGGAAAGGGGATGATAAAAAAATAAATAAATTGGATGTTTACAAAAGAAAGCACAACAGCCCTGAAACTCTTACAAAGAGATGTCCAGTGATATTGAGCTGTGATTGCAGCAAATAGATATCAATTTATCTTTCCTTCCTCCCTGATCTGGAAAGCAGCAATACAAATTACTCTGATTTGAGAAAAGATTTATATCTAATACTTTCACTTCTGAGCCTGAGGGAAGGACCAAACACATCATAAGTCTCGAGTCCATTTGTTCCCAAAAAAAGAGTTAAGTCCAGCACACCTTGACTTCTGTGACTTCTGCTGCCTGTTTCCTTCTTGCAGATTCTTGTAGAGAGCTCTAGCATACAATGACCTATATATTCATTTGAACTGCCCTGGTTTCCTGCATTTGACATTACCAGTTGCTGCTAGGAGTGTAGGAGAACATGAAGACCAGATGGCACCCATCGCTTCTGCTTCTTACCATCGGATCTCCTGTCCCAGCAGCTCCAAATAAACAGGGCAACCATTTCAATCTGCCTAATAATCAGACCCTGTTTTTATTCTGGGATTATGAAACAGGAACTTTACTCTCGGTCTCACCGACCCAAAGCAGAAGACTCAGGAGCCAACACTACAACCACAATAAAAATGAAGCCATGCGAGATGTGAACTTGCTTCCTGAACCACAATTCCCACATCACCAGTGGCTATTAATCAAATGTTATAACAAGCTGATTACAACAGCACTCTGTAGCCATGATTAATTAGCCAGAAGCTTGGAAAAAAGGAGCAAATTCTCTTATTCAACCAGCAATGTGACATCTCAAGGATGGGAAACGCACAAATTTCAAATGTAAGGCTATGGTGGGGTTGTTACTCATTTGCTCAGGTCTGGGACCAAATGAGGAGGCCTATCAAGAAAATTAAGCATTTTGTACGACAAAAGGAATGGTGGGAAGGCCACAGAACTCTGGTTAAACAGCAACTCAAGTTATCATCCTTAGCTGCTCTACACCAGGGGTCTCCAACCTTGGCAACTAAGACTTGTGGGCTTCAACTCTCAGAGTTCCTCAGCCAGCGAACTCTGGGAGCTGAAATCCACAAGTCTTAAAGTTGCCAAGGTTGGAGACTCCTGCTCTACAGCAATTCCTCTTCCTGAAAGCATTTGGAACAAGTGAATGGGATGAAATTCCACTGCATTGAGAAAAGCGTTGGATGATCCAAAGGAAAGTTTGTTTAACAGGAAAGAAGTGATTTTTTTCCAGGAATGGATGAAGTTTGACCATCACAGGAACTGGGTATGCTTAGTCTAATGAAGAGAAGGAATAGGGGTGACATGGTAGCTATCTTCCAATATTTGAGGGGATGTCACAGTAAAGACAGGGTCAACCTATTCTCCAAAGCTACCTGAAGGCAGGACAAGAAGAAATGGATGGAAACTAATCAAGGAGAGAAGCAACCTGGAATTAAGGAGGAATTTCCTTATACTGAGAGCAATTAATCAGTAGATTAGCTTACTTCCAGGAGTTTTGGGTGCTCTAACACTGGAGGTTTTAAAGAAGAGATGGCAGCCATTTGTCCAGAATGGTATAGGGACTCCTGCTTGAATGGAAGGAGGGTTGGACTAGAAGACCTCCAAGATCCCTTCCAACTCTGTTGTTCTATATTCTGTAATCTTACAACACAAAAGTCCCAAAATAGGGAGGCCAAGCTGGATTAGATGTTTTGACAAAATGGGCTATTGCGATTCATTTAAAGCTTCCTGCTTCACAACTGGGAGAATTCTGAAGAGACATAATTAAATCTTAACAAATTAACAAAAATCCTAAATATTTTTTTTCCTTTTAAGCTTGCTACTTTGCCATGCACTCCTCTTGAGCCATTGGAAATGTGTGTTGGCTAGAGATCTGAGGAGAGGCAGCCAGGAGAAGCAAACAAGCCCAATTCACTACTTCTCTCAAATTTCTCAATGCTGAACCTAAGGTGAATGCTTTATCTGGATATTGTGACTCAGATAACGATGTGCATGTGGCCAGCCATATATTAATTACTATGTCTGTATACGTCTTTAGGACATTGGTTTAATTCAATGGATGATGCACAGGCAATCGGTTTGCCCAGATCAAAGGCAGGTTTGAAATGGAATCAATGGGACTTACACATTCATGTCAACAATGCACGTCAGAGATGTTCAAACAGATATTCATTTCAATTTGGGTAGGTTCCACTTCTTGAATCCAGACTGTGTGATCAATGGGAAGAGTCCTGATTCTCACAGGTTTATTCATTACAACCTTTGGCAGAAGGGCTGGGGGTGACATGAGAGCAGCATTCCAATCTCTCAGGGGCTGCCCCAAACAAGAGGGAGTCAATCTATTCTCCATAGCACCTGAAGGCAGGACAAGAAGCAATGGGTGGAAACTATTCAAGGAGAGAAGCAACTTAGAACTCAGGAGGGATTTCCTAACTGTGAGAGCCATTAACCAGTGAAATACCTTGCCTTCAGAGGTTGTGGGCGCTCCATCCCTGGAGATTTTCAAGAAGAGACTGGACAGCTGTTTGTTCAGAATGGTATATTGTCCCCTGGTTGAATAGTGGGTTGGACTAGAAGACCTCCAAGGAGGAAGAAGAAGAGGAGGAGGAAGAGGAGGAGGAGGAGGAGGAAAAGAGAGAGAGAGAGAAGGAAAGAAGGAAGGAAGGAAAGGAAGGAGAGAGAGACGCAGGCAGGCAGTGGCTTTAAAACAAAGAGTGATTTCTTCTTCTTCTGCAAATGGTAAAAATGGCCTTCTTCCAATCCCAGTAGGATGGAGGGGTGGGGGAGGCTTTACCTCTCTTGCAGGATTGGCAAAAGGTGTCTAATAAGCTTGTTGCTAGGTGATTCATGGCTTTAGGTGACAGGCACAAAATACTTCTGATGAGCTACAGTCTGCCAAACAAGCCAGCTTCTTGCTGAGTGGGTTTCCCGTTGCCTTGGTAAATGTTAATTTTGAAGGAAGAGGGAAAACAGCAGTGCTGGACTCGGTTCCCCCAGAAAACAAAACAGAAAGAAAATACTTGAAAGTGGCTTTTAAGGTCACACTCCAAATCTACGGAGAGAGTCAGGAAAACATCTTGGGTTGCTCGCTTGCTCCACAGCCTTGCCCAGTGGTGTACAAGGCGAATCTTTCTTTCTCCTACAAACTGGACACAGACCAGACAGTTTACAACACTTTGGCAGTCCCAAGCAGCTCAACCTGGATTGCCAGTGCTATTACCAAAACCAAACCAGGCTACTGTTTCTATAGGTGATCAGGTTGGGAATATTTAATTTTAAAATTCTGCCCTCCCTCAATGGGGAAAGCAGGGAGGAGGTGGAGGAGGAGGCAGGGAGAACTAGGGGGAACTGGCCAGTGGTGGGTTTCTAAATGGTTCCCTACTGGTTCTATGAGCTGTTCTATCCACATGCGCTCCGCTCTGCCACATGAATCAGCTGAGCTAGAAAAAACTAAGAGAATATAGGAAAGGTAAGTCCAGGGGCAGGTGGGCGGGGCCAGTGGTGGGATTCAATTTTTTTACTACCGATTCTGTGGGTGTGGCTTAGTGGGCATGGCTCGGTGGGCAAGGATACTGCAAAATGTGAGGATGTACATGTGAGGATGTAGTTGCAGAAAACCCTCATGAATGAATCTCAAAAAAGTTTGCAAACGGAGCATTGCCTGGGAGTCTGCACACACACACACAGGCACACACACACACCTGATAAACCTCTCACCAATGTCTGCCTTTTGGGGGTGGGGGAAATCTCAGAAGAGACTGCCCTGCCTTTACATCAAATGTTTGTTTCTCATCTATACAAATTGCAAATGGGGCAACATGCCACAATTGGGGTTCTGCGCACAGAATTCCGATGTTTCTCTTTGCCTTTGAGCCACTCATGGCCTGGAGCTCACATTACAACAGAGGCATTTTCCCCTTTTTCTTCCACATTTGATTTGCACGTCCTTTGGGGCAAATATTAAAGCCGACAGATGTTCCTCTTAAAAAGTGCAGGGTTGAATAAGCAACTGTAAATCCCTGCTTTGGCCAACACAACTCCATTAAAATGAAAGTCAGCCACTCTGGGACTTGCTAAAAAAATATTTTTTTTGTGGGTGTGGTGTGGCTTGGTGGGCATGGCTTGGTGGGCGTGGCTTGGGGGGCACAGCAGGGGAAGGATAGTGTAAAATCCCCCTTCCCTCCCACCTCACTAACCTGCTTTCCAGCTCCATTCTCCTGTGCAGGGCAACCAAAGACCCAGCTGATCAGCTGGGACTCAATGGGAGGCAGAGAAGAGATGACGGAACCAGTCAGAGATGGGATTGGCTGGTTCTCCGAACTACTCAAAGTTTCTGCTACTGGTTCTCCAGAACTGGTCAGAATCAGCTAAATACCATCTCTAGGTGGGGCCAGCCGGAGGTGGTATTTGCTAGTTCTCTGAACGGGTCAAAATTTCTACTACTGGTACACCAGAACCGGTCTGAACGGACTGAATACCACCTGGCATATGAACAACAGAGACTCGGAGATCGCTCCCTTTTCAAATTCAGTGGTTTTTAACAAGACTGAAGTTAATTGGGGGCTTTTGATTTTAACGGCATCGATTTCCCTGTTGACTTCCACAGCCTGTGCTTTTTGGTCGTCGTAAGTGGTCTTCAAGCAGAAACCTGAGGCATAAATTCAATAGGAAGAATAAATAACTCTGCAGCTGGTCATTCTGCAGAGATGTGGCTTAGGGAAATGCCTTGATGGTGTGGAGAGCATCTCAGCTTGGTATCTGCAGTTTGGGCTCCTGTGGCTTTCACAACTGCTGTCCAGAAGTAACCACATCAGCCACCCAACTGGAGCTACAACATACGAAGAACGGTTGCGGGAATTGGGTGCCACCACTTCGGTGTCCTTCACTTCTTTGCAGGAATTGTTGAGCTGTGGTTGCTGGTGACAATTATGATTTTGTGGTTGCAATGTGACATCCACCCCCTGAAGACCTTATTACTCTTTGAGTAGGATTGTGCTTGGCGTTGCTCCATGAGCTCACTCTTAGCTTTTCCCCAACCTTCCTCCTGATTAAGGCATCTAGATATTGGATCATGAAAGAGGATTGATGTGACCAACCCAAAGCTGTGGAGCTGATTTGGGAGAATGTATGCAGGGATTATTGGGTGATTCTTTTAACTGGGTTAACCAGTTAACAATGTGACTGCACCCAAGATTTTTTTTTTTTAATTTACGAGTTAAAATATTTCAGAGTAGAATTTTTAAGACCAGATCACAGCAGTGTACAATTTCTGGGCAGCTTATTTGACTTGAGTTATATCTTATACATCTCTGGAGATGTTTGAATATTGATTTTGGAAGCTAACACAGCATGGAATCAGAATAAGAGAAAGGGAAACATAACAACAGGACCAAGCAAAGCAATGTAGAGTTTAAAATCACCTGTTCATTTACTATAAATAAATCTGCATTTCATTATTGATTTCTAGGTAAAAGGTAAAGGTTCCCCTTGCACATATAGTGCTAGACATTTCAGGCTCTAGGGGGCGCTGCTCATCTCCATTACAAAGCAGAAGAGCCAGCGCTGTCCGAAGACGTCTCTGTGGTCATGTGGCCGGTAGGAGTAAATGCTTTCAAAGGCACACGGAACTCTGTTCCCTTCCCATCAAAGAGGTCCCTATTTTTCTACTTACATTTTTAAAAAATGCTTTCAAACTGCTAGGTAGGCTGGGACAAGTAACGGGAGCTCACTCTGTTACGCGATGCTAGGGATTCAAACCACCGAACTGCCGACTTTTCTGGTTGACAAGCTCAGCGTCTTAGCTACCGCACCAATTACCATTAAACTCCACCACAGGGCCTCTTTATAATGGGTAATGCAGAGATTCAGTTAATTTTACCATTTAACCTGATGCAAAATGTTGGCATTTTAAAATGTACCTTATCAAAACTTTTGCTATTTGAAATGCTTCTTGGAAAAGGACATACCCAGGATAAGAAAAGGTTACAGTAAAAGGATAATATCAGAAAGAAAGAGCAGAAGTTCGCTAAATGAACATTGTGATTGTGCCAGACACAAGGAAGAATGAATTGGTGCTCAAAAGTAGATGCCAACATCTATAAACATATTGTGCAAAGCAGAAAAAAAAAATCATTTAAGTGATAGTCAGTATCGACCCTTTCTTTCTTTTTAAAAAGAATATAATTATTCAAACTGGATTGATTTCTTCATAATTTTTGCAGGAAACCAGGGTGATGGAATATATTAGCAATCAAAGTTCAAGCTAATCATAGTTCTTCAGATTTAAGAGGTATTTGCATTCAATCAAATTTGCACCTGGAAGCCTTTTCCTAGCATAAACTTTTGAGGGATTCCTCATGGAACATTACCCATAGCATTATGGGTAATAAATAGCAACTGATACCGTGTTTCTCCAACAATACGGCCTCCACCAATAGGAAGACCCAGCATGTTTTCTAGGCATGAAATGAAATTAAGCCCCTCCCCCCAAATTTAGGCCTAGTTTAAAACATGCTGGGGGGGGGGCAGTGGTTAAAACATGCTGGGGGGGAGGGCGGGGCGGGGGGGGAAACTTGCCTTTAACAGTGCCCTGCGCGGTGCTGCCGCTGTTCTCGCACCAGCAGGAAGTGTAGAAGCATTTCTGCTGCTTCTCGGGTGGGGGAGCTGCCTCCATGGCTTCCACAGTTCCTGCCGGCACGAGCAGCAGCACCGGCAGAAACATGCAAGCATTTCTGATGCCGCTCAGGTGTGTCCGAGCGGCGGGAGAAACGCTTTCCATGCCGGTGGAAATGTGGAAAGTGTTTCTGCCGCTGCTTGGGTGTGTGCGGCTCCGGCTTTCCACATTTCCGCTGGCACGACAACAGCAGTGGTGATGGCGGAAACATGGAAGCGTTTCTGCCGCCGCTCGGGTGTCCGCACACACCCGAGCGGCGGCAGAAACACTTTCCATGCTGGCAAAAATGTGGAAGGTGTTTCTGCCGCTGCTCAGGTGTGTGCGGAAGCTCCGCACACATCCGAGCGGCGGCAGAAACACTTTCCACATTACCGCCGGCGCTGCTGCTGTGCCGGCGGGAACACCGCTGCCGCCTACCCACTGGTGGGCGGGGAGAGAAATTAATTCACCCTCGAAAAGACGACCTAGCCGTGTTTTCAGGGCTCAAAAAAAAAAAAAATAAGGCCCTGCCTTAATTTGTGAGAAACACGGTAGATATTAAATAGAACTTTATCAGTGAACCCATATATTGAATTTGGCAATTAAACAATAACTGGTGCATTAATAGAAAGGTTGGGTTTAGGGTGTGATTTCTTTTTCTCTCTATTAATTTTGATGTAACATGGAAAACAATGTTCACTTCATATACTACCTCCTTAGTCTAGTAATTGTACAAATGAGGGTTTACCCCTCCATGTATTCTATCCCAAACCTTTCTTCATTAGGCAGATTTCCCAGTATCTTTCAAATCATGGTTACCATCAGATAACTGGCTAGCTATAATGTAATCTGATTTAAAACAGGATGTGAAACTAAGGCCGGATCAAATAATTTCATTCCATGGGAAAGATGGCATAGTATTCTACCAGCCTGACTCTTTTTGCCTACATATATTTTGAGGTCTTTTGTCCTGAACATAGCAGAGACATGACCTTGGAAACAAAAGTCCGTATAGGCAAAACTATGGTTTTACACTACTAATGTATGGCTGTGAGAGTTGTGTCACTGCGTTTATTTTGGGTTTGTCTGGTGAGCTCCCACAGAAGTTCCCAGAATATACCGGCCTGGTTATCACGTTTCCATAGTAACAAGATATGAGTGTCTTGTGATGTTTGGTTTACTGCGCATGTGTGCAGGGGAGGAATTTTACTTTTACTTCACTTTCATTTTAGTTCTTCTTTCACTAGCTTCTCAGAATGTACTGCCTTTTCTTTTGTTCCTAGTTATGTGTAAATAAAGTACGCTGGCAACAGAAAAACACGATTCATTTCCTCTGATTTATAAAGCTGAATTTTTTCTCTTTGACAAATTGGACCGTAAGGAAGGCTGAACACCAAAGAATGGATGCTTTCAAATTATGGTGATGGAGAAAACTCTTGAGAGTCCCTTGGACTTCAAGGAGATCCAATCAGTCGATCCTCAAGGGAATCAACCCTTACTGTTCTTTGGAAGGACAGATCCTGAAGCTGAAATTCAAACACTTTGGCCACCTAAGGAGAAGAGAGGACTCCTTGGAGAAGACCCAGATGTTGGGAAAGATAGAAGGTGAAAGGAGAAGGAGATGGCAGATGATGAACATAGAATAATAGAGTTGGAAGGGACCCTGGAGGTCTTTTAATCCAACCCTCTGCTTAAGCAGGAGACCCTCTACCATTTTAGACAAAAGGCCATACAGTCTCTTCTTGAAAGCCTCCAGTGATGGAGCCTCCACAACTTCTGAAGGCAAGTTGTTCCATTGGTTAATTGTCCTCACTGTTAGGAAGTTTCTCCTTAGTTCTAGATGGCTAAATAGTGTCATCAATGCAATGAACATGAATTTGGGCAAACCCCGGGAGTTAGTAGAGGAGAGGAGGGCTTGGCATGCTGTAGTCCATGGGGTCATGATAAGTCAGATACAAATTAGTACTGAACAACAACAAACCCCGAGCAAATGTAAAAAGAAATCCTAAAACCAGAGAGACAAAGCCAAAACAATGTCTGTGTATTACTTAGTTTATGATGCAGTTGAAATGTGAAGAGAATAGAGCCAGGTTTATTTAAAATAACCGCATGTTTCCTCCATTAAAAATAAAAACAAATTAGAATATCCACAGGAGTTAGTTTATAAGTTATTAAAAAGATGCCGCCAAGGAACTGCATTAAATAACTCAATTTTGCACTGAAGAAAACCGAAATGTGAATAACGTAAGCGCTTCTTTGAAGTTCAGGGTAATGAATATCTAAGAAACATTTAAAAGAACTTTGCTTAGAAGGCATCCTTTAAAGGGAATGAAGAAACGCTTAGTCACGTTCCCCAAGTGTTGCTACTGTTGTTGTTGTTTGATAAAACCAAATGCATGAAGATGTTTTTCAAAATTAGTATGCAGGAGTAAACAACTCTTTAATGGAGATAAAAATTATCTAATAATAAAAAGCAGGACTGCAAAAAGCAAACATCTAATTTACCTTTAGAGAGATTTTTAAAAAAACACAAACAAGAAAAATAGTTCTATATCCAAAATGCCTGGAAACAAAGGAAAGAGCAGCAAGTGTGCGATTTACACAGTCAATGGTCACCTTGGAATGGGCTCGGAGCTGTCCTTGGTACTGAAATCACAATTACAGCAAGAGGAGAAAACCTAGTTAAAAAGAACAAAGAGAAATTCCGAGACAGAGAAAAACCTGGGTGTAAATGCTGTGTCCTCAGACATGGATTACTAGCTTTGTTCTCTGAAAATCAAAGTGAAATTTTTAAAATGAGATACAGATTAGGTAGTTACAGAATAGAGTTGGAAGGGACCTTGAAGGTCTTCTAATCCAACCCCCTGCTCTCCTATGATGTTCCAGTGATGGAGTACCCATAACTTCTGAAGGCAACTTCTGTTCCACTGGTTAATTGTTTCTCCTCAATTCCAGGTTGCTTCTCTCCTTGATTACTTTCCATCCATGGTTTCTTATCCTGCCTTCAGGTGCTTTGGAAAATAAGTTGCCTCCCTCTTCTTTGTGGTAGTCCCTCAAATACTGGAATACTATCATGTCCCGCCTAGTCCTTCTTTTCTCGTATGCAAATCCTCCAACCATTCTTCATATATTTTACTCTCCAGGCCTTGATTCATCTTTGATGCTCCTCTCTGCACTTTTTCCAAAGCCTCAACATCATTTTTGTAATGTGGTGAGCAAAACTAGATGCAGTAACCCGAGTGTGTCCTTACTAAGGCTTTACAAAGCGGTACTCGCACTTCACGTGATCTTGATTTTATGTCTCTGTTTATGCAACCCAGGATTACATTAGCTTTTTTGGCTGCTCCCGCATATGTATTTACATGTGTTTGGTGTATGTAGTGGTTGATTTGCATGAAGGCATTGTAGGTTTTCTTCTCATATCTGGTCTTCAACATATCTTTTTACCATTGTGGTCATCTCAAAGCTTGTGAAGAGGCTGCTTTGCTTGTAACAAAGGAGCAGTAGGTGGTATATCACAATCTACTTCTTGATGCAGCTATAGGCCTCTGATCCAGTGGAACAGTGCATTGATCCTGCTAACTCTCAGCTCATTTCTCTTTCGATGCAAAAGAGGTCTGAATTTTTCTCTCACAGAGGGAGGTAGGATAGACTATGTTTTGCTGGTGAGTGGGGTGATTTCACATCACCCTATCCAGCTCTGAAGAGGCAGAGGAATAACCAATAGCTTTCAGTGCTACTGGGTTTCTTCTGATGGGAATTAACAAGTTATTGAATATTGGTATTAATAACTCTACTAACAATCACAATCACAATAATAACAGCAACTTCAGGACTCTTAGTCAATTTCTTACCATCCATTTGTGCAACCAACATAACCAATTTCTCTCAGGTGTTTCTTGATTCTCTTCTTAGTTCCTCTATCTTTCTTACAAGCCTGAAGATATGTTCTCTATGAGTACTTTGCCTGTAACCATCTTCTAACGGACTTTGGAAAGCCACAACCTTATCCAAACAATGAACTGAGAGTTTGAATCTAGATGGTGAAAGCCAGCTGGAAAAAGATCAGGCAATTGACTCTTGGAGCTAACAATATCTTAATCCAGATTGGAAGAATCCTAGAGGTAACAGTTCTTACTTATATGGTATATAATGCAGTATAACAGAGTTGGGAGGGACCTTGGAGGTCTTCTAGTCCAACCCCTGCTCAAGCAGGAGATCCTATACCAGCCTGGACAAATGGCTGTCCAATCTTTTCTTGAAAGCCTCCAGTGGTGGAGTCCCCACCACTTCTTACAATCAAAAATCTAATAATTATGGGATTAACTAGAGGAACCTCTTGATCAAATAGATGGAGACTTAATGAATTATCATTACAATAAGATGCTAAACTGAAATGCCATCAAGAACTAAAGAGTGTTTTCCAAATCAATTTAGTTCCTGGACTAGTCTTCTTAAAATAAATAATCTAGACCTGGGGTTCCCTTGTTTATTGTATGGAACCACAATAAAGCTTTTATGAGAAGATTATCTATCTCTCTGGCATTCAATCAAAAAGAAAGGCAGGCAAAAATAGAAAGAAATACTACTGAATATTTGAAACAATTAGAATCAAGCATCAACTTACTCCAATCCTGAATTTAGAACAAAGGATTAAAAACAATGGGGAACCACTAGATTTATCAGAAGTTTAAAAAAAGGGAAAGATTTACAAAAAACAGAACTTTATCAAACAGAAATAAAGGCAATAAATCAGATAAATTGCCTGCATACCAATTACATAAGGAATGGTATAAAAGAACCATTACGGCTCTTTCTCAGATAGAACCAAACATGTTTTCACGATAAAAGAGATGATGCAGCAATTTGTTATTCCTGATTATATCCTGAACAGACAATTAATCTGAAAAGGACTAAAGAATATTTGAGCAATATATTACTTCTCAAAGTCATACATCAAGAGATGGGAAGTGTGCCATGTAGGAAAAGATTGGGAAAATACAGTTTTGTATAGGCTAGCTCCTCTCCAGCCTAATCTAGACAATCTTAGAAATCTCCAATATTGGACAATAAACACTGCATATAATGCATATAGTACAATTGTATATTTTATGCATGTATCTATGGGTGCATGCAAGAATGTAAGCACCTACACGTCTATTTCACAAATGAATATGGTGTCCTAATTATAGTCTGGGTGGTTTGCAAGCATGGAAATAATACCACAAAACCTTGAAAACATATAAAAGTAGATCAAAGCTCTCTCTCTTCCCCCTCTCTCTTTCTTTCTCTCCCTCTCTCTGCCTCTGTCTCTCTCTCTCTCTTTCCCTCTCTTTCCCTCTCTCTCTTTCTCTCTCTCCCTCTCTGCCTCTGCCTCTTTCTCCCCCCCCTCTCCCTCTCTCTCTACCTCCCTCCCTCTTTTCCCCTCTTTCTCTTTCTCTCTTTCTCCCTCTCCCTCTCTCTGCCTCTGTCTCTCTCTCTCTTTCCCTCTCTCTTTTTCCCTCTCTCCCTCTCTCTGCCTCTCTTTCTTTCTCTCTCTCTCTTTCTTTCTCTCTTTCTCTCTCTCTCGTTTTCTCTCTCTCTCTGCCTCTCTTTCTTTCTCTCTCTCTCTTTCTTTCTCTCTCTTTCTCTCTCTCTCTTTCTCTCTCTCTGTGTCTCTCTCTCTCCCTCCTCTCCTTCCTTCTCTCTCTCCCTTTCTCTCCCTTTCTCTCTCTTTCAGATAGATGGGTGGATGGCTAGATGCTCTGACTTCACCTCAAACTAAAGGATTACAGGTTCATAAAAATGGTCTTGAAAAAATTGACTTATGATCATTTTTCACACTTACAACGGTTGCAGCATCCCCATGGCCATGTGATGAAAATTTGGATGCTTAGTAATTGACTCATACTTACGAAAGTTTCAGGGACGTGGGGTCATGGGATTCCCTTTTGTGACCTTCTGGCAAGCACAGTCAACCCGGAAGCTGGATTCAATTATCAAACCACGTTATTAATTTAACAACTGCAGTGACTTACTTAACAAATATGGCAAGAGATGTTGTAAAACGGGGCAAAGCTCACTTAACAAATGTTTCACTCAGCGATGGAAATGTTGGGCTCAATTGTGGTCATAAATTGAGGGCTTAATTTTTCAGAACTAACCCCCTGCAGTCCAAACGTTAAATATGCCTGGACTTCAATTCCTAGAATTTCCAGAATGTTTGGCTGGGAAATTCTGGGAGTTCAGAGATTCAGAAATCCAGACATTTGAAAATTGCCAAGGCTGAAAAACATTGCCCTAGACTGTGTGGAGGGGAGGGTAATTAAGGAGAGAGAAAAAGAGAGAAAGAAAGAGAGAATGAAAAAGAAAGAGAGTGAGAAAGAAAAAGAGAGAGACACACAGAGAGACACAGAGAGAAACACACACAGAGAGAGATAGAAGGAGAAAGAGAGAAAGAGAGAATGAAAAAGAGAAAGAAAGAGAGAAAAAGAGACAGAGAAACACAGAGGGAGACACAGAGAGAGAAAGAGAAAGAGAGAAAAAAGAGAGAAAGAGAAAGAGAGAAAAAGAGAAGGAGAGAGAAAGAGAGAGAGAAAAAGAGAGAGAGAGAGAGAGAGAGAAAATCACAGGGATGGGAGGGACTTGGAGATCTTCTAGTACAACCAACTACCCAAGAGAGAAGATCTTATTGTGTCCCAGACAAATGGCCATCCAATCTTTTCTGGAAGACCTCCAACGATGGAGCAGCCATCACGACAGGAGGCAGGCTGCTCCGTTTATTGTTCTCGCTGTCAGGAATTTTCTCTCTCTCTCTGGTTAGATCTCCCTCTGATGAGTTTCACCCATTGCTTCTTGCCCTGTCCTTTGGTGCTTTGGAGAATCCACTCTTCTCTGTGACAGCCCCTCAAGTGTTAGAAGACAGCCATCATGTCACCCTTTTGATAGGCTGGGCATACCCAGTAGCTCCCTTAACCATCCATCATCTGGTTTGGCCTCCAAACTGTTTATCATCTTGGTTGCTCTTCTCTGCACTCTTTCTTGAGAGCTATATATAAATACAGGGGACGTGGTGGCTCAGGGGCCAAGACGCTGAACTTGTTGATCAAAAAGGTCGGCAGTTCAGCGGTTCGAATCCCCAGCGCCGCGTAACGGAGTGAGCTCCCATTCCTTGTCCCAGCTTCTGCCAACCTGGCAGTTCGAAAGCACATCAAAATGCAAGTAGAAAAATAGGGACCCCTTTGGTGGGAAGGGAGCAGCGTTCTGTGCGCCATCGAATGCATTTAGTCCTGCCGGCCACATGATCACGGAGACGTCTTCAGACAGTGCTGGGTCTTCGGCTTTGTAACAGAGATGAGCACCGCCCCCTAGAGCCTGAAATGAGTAACACGTATGTGCAAGGGGAACCTTTAATTATACCTTTATATATAAATATATGCTCCCAGCAAGGGAGGGGACAGGAAACCCCTCCCTTTTCCTTCCTACGTTACTTGAACTAATATAATTGCCAGCAAAATCAAATGGGGAAGAATAAAGTGTCAAAGGGAAGGCAAGAGAGAGGGAGAGGGGAGGAGAGGGAGAGAGGGAGTGAGAGAGAGAGGGGGGGAGAGGGAGGGAAGGAGAGAGAGAATACTTTTTTAGATGAACAAAAATAACCTCCTCCAGCAATCCTCTCTCCCAAGATAACATTAGTTTTCAATCTTTCCAGCAGCCAATCCACTGATCATTGTTGGGGTGAAGTTGGGATTGTGGGCGGTTGACTGTCCTATCCTGTAACTGCAAGAGTGAAGATTAAGTAAAAATTTAATCCAGTGTAAGTCAATTTCAAATAATGGACTTAATTAGAATTCAGAGGCATGTACTATCGATGGCGGTAAGAAGCTATTTATAACACCTCCTCAACCCAGGGTTGCACTGGGAACTGCAGACTAAAATATTGACTGGGAATGAGACACCGTTAATGAGACTCGTGTGTGTGTGTGTGTGTGTGTGTGTTTGTGTGTGTGTGATGGTAGGTTGTATACAAGTTGTCACAACAAGCAATTAGCTTGGAAGATCGTTTAAGAACAGTAGCTTTTCCAAACCACGGCATGGTTTTTATGGCAATGATTTTGTAATCGGCGTTTCTGATCAAAGTTTCCCAATCAGGATGTTGGATCAGGGTTGTGTGGAATGAGTTTAATCAAACTCCAAATGTTCCGCTCCAATCACAGGAAACCCCCCCCCCCCCAAAAAAAAAAGCTCTTTTATACCTTAGAGAGTCAGATCACTAGATTATCTACTTCATTTTCCTGTACACTGATTGGAAACCAACTCGAGGGAGATCCAGAGACCATTTTTGTGGAAAACGTGTCTTCTGCCTTGCAGCTAAAACTTGACTTTGTGTGCAGTTATTGTGAAAAGACAGATTTCAGGCCAAGGGTCATTAGGAAAAGGACTGAAAATATAATTGACAACACTTCAGTGCATCTACAGCTCATCAGTGTTCTGACCCAGACTTCCCAAGATCATGAAGCCGACTCCTAATCCCGATAAAACCCCTTTGATTTAGGTTAAAGTGAATTCCTCTCCACACAAAATCCCAGCAAACAATCTTTCAAGAGATTTCACAAATACAGACATTTATCAGGCTTGCAGAGTTGCCAGGCTGATATCTTCCAAACGCCAAGCTGTAGCAGCAATTACTTGGCTAGAAGTCAGGAACAGATCTTCACCTTAAAGAATTGACTTGCAAATGGCAGGTTCAGAAGACTGGAACTAACTCACTGAAGTCAATAGTAGAATCTTTCAAGTGCCTTCCTTGCCAAAATGTTGCCCGAAATAATGTTTGCACGCATGAGGAAAACACCTGTGATTCAGGATTGTGGAAATTCTGCTACACTCGAGTGATTAGCAAAAACTCTGTGATGACACATGTGAAACGGGGTTGTTCTCTGGTGTGCCGTAATTTGAAAAGGGGAGACATTGACTACGAAGAACGGATGTTGTGCTGTGTGAGAGACCTCTGCAACAGTCTTAACTTCTGGACAAATGAGTAAATGAATAAGTCTAAGAGCTATTGCTATTGTTATTGACTCAGCCTTCTATCCTTCTGAGGTTAGTAAAATGAGGGCACAGGCAGAATAGGATGACTCTGTAAACTGCTCAGAGAGGGGCTGTAAAGCAGTAAAGAAGCGGTATATAAGTCTAAGTGTTATTGCTATTAATATGAATTAAATGTCCATGATCTTATATGTCACAACAGTAGCAGCTGCCAAAAGAAATGCAATTTATAATAGAATTCCAATAAAGCTCCTGCTGTTGCCTAAAGGTAGGAATTTCCAACCAGAAATCCAAAGAATTCCAAAGAAATTTGGCAAATAAATATGAAGGTTAACAGCCCTTGCAGGAAGTCTCGCTGATGATTGTGAGTTTCTGAATTAGAAGGGAATTATTCCAACTTTCAAATGAGTTTTGCAGTAGGTAAAATTAGGCAACGTCTCTACATTGTTCTGATTCAAAAGTGCGCTGAGAAAGTCACGGCTCTAGCGGTCAACTCATTTTGGTAAGCGTAAGATTGACAAAGCGTAAATGAATGTTGATGTTAACAATCACATCAAAAAAAGGCAATGATTGGGCATTGTGCTTGCGCAGTGAACCAACTGCTTCTTTGTGCCTAGTTCTTTTGTGATGTATTTGGGGAGGGATAATTACGCTCTCCAGACAGCACATTCCAACCATCGCCTCCTCCTCTCCTCCCCTCCCCCTTAAGCCATGTTTTCAGATAAAAACAAGATAAGCAAAAGAGGCCCATCTCTATCCACTGTTGGGCCTGGTTCATACCTGGTTAGGAGGACTATAAATGGTAAAGGTTTCCCTCTCCAGCCATGTCCGACTCTTGCACGCGGTATTCATCTCCACTTCTTGGCCTAAGTTGTCTGAAGACACTTCCGTGGTCATGTGGCCAGCATGACTATATACCAAAGGCGCACAGAACACTGTTACCTTCCCATCAAAGTGGTACCTAATTATCTACTCACACTTGCATGCTTTCAAACTGTTAGGTGGGCAGGAGCTGACTTAACGGGAGCTCACCCTGTTGCATGGAGCTTGGGTCTTGCATCTTTAAGAATAGAGGCTCAGGAGGACCATACTAGGCCTACATTTCAGGAGGAAGAGGAGGGGAGCAACTCCAGAAGAAGGCAAAGACAAAGTCAACATTTCTTGCCAAAAAAACTACATGTCCATGAAATTACCGTATGTGAGCTGTGACTTGAAAGAAAATTTGCCAGACTTTATTTTCCTTTCCTTTCCTTTGCCTTACCTCCCCTCCTCTCCTTGTTTCCTCTTCTCCCTTCCCTTCTCCTTCTCCTTCCCTCCTCCTCTCTCCTCTTTCTCCTTGCGTTCCTCTTCTTCCATCCCTTCCCTTCCCCCCCTGTCCTCTCCTCGCTTTCATCTTTTCCCTTCATGGTTTTTTGGGTTGGTTTTTATATGTATGTTAACAGAAAGGCTGTAAACCATTTTGAAAGCGATTCAGTCTCTAACAATGGGTAGATAACAATGACTTTGGTACATCAGTAAACCTATTTGATAGATGTTATTTGTTTGGTATATTTCTTTCTGGCTCTTGAAGTTAGCAAGGCTAAAACATAAACATTAAAATAAAATGTTACTCAGAATGGTACAAATGAATTGGAAGATTTTAATCTGTTAAAATTAAAATTGTTGGGGGATACCTCCACAGCTTCAGCTATAATAACTTTTGATGACTGGTAGCTCGGGAGGCTTAAAGAATTTACTGAAAAGAATGCAAATACTGGTGCTGTACATTTTTATGTTTTAAGTCAAAAGAGAATATGTCAGCAACCGGGTGAAGCTAGGCTGAGAAGATAGCTGAGCTGGTTACAAAATACTTTCCCAAGCCCAAAAATTCACAAAGATGATGACTGCAAGTGAAGAAATGACTTCTTTGGGGGAGAAAAACCGTGATTGATCTAGACAAAATATTCAAGTTCAGAGACATCACACTGACATGCATTGTCAAAATAACTGTTCTCCCAGTTGTAACATTTGGCTCTGAAAGCTGGAAAATGGACAAAGAAAAGTGGGAGACTTTTGTCCTGTGATGCTTGAGAAAACAACAACAAATATTCAGTGGTAAAGGAAAGAAAACCAGGCTGCTCACTGGCAGGACTAATGTTCGGGCTGAAACTTGTGCATGCACAAAGCAAAGGTGAACGTCATTGGAGAAGGGTCTGATAATGGCAGGGAAAAGAAGGCTATCAGAATGAAAAGGGAGGTCAGCGTAAACCTAATGCCCCTTTAAGTCTTTAGGTCTCATTTTAGTACAGGTAGTCCTTGACTTATGACTACAGTTGAGCCCAAAATTTCTCTTGCTAAGCAAGACAGTTGTTAAATGAGTTTTGCCCCATTTTACAACCTTTCTTGCCGCCGCTGTTGAGCGAAACGCTGCAGTTGTTAGGTTTGCGACACTGTTGTGAAGTGAATTAGCCTTCCCCGTTGACTTTGCTCAAAGGATAACACGACCGCAACGGTCACAAATATGAACTAGTTGCCAAGTGTCTGAATTTTGACCATGTGTCCATGGGGATGCCACAACGGTTGTGTGAAAAAACAACCAGAAGTTGCTTTTTTTAGTGGCCTTGTGAAGGCAAAAGGATGAGATGGTTAGATGGGGTCATCAGCACGATGGACCTGGGTTTGGGTGGACTCCAGGAGACAGTGGAGGACAAGGGGGGCTGGGCATGCTGTGGTCCATGGGCAGCGGGGGGTTCAGCCAGTTCAGACCAGTTCGGATGAACCAGATGTTAAGATTACTGCCCCTCCCTCCCTCCCAGGCATCTCCACGCGGCCATTTTGGGTGCAGGTAAGGGCAGGGTCCATACAGAGGCTCTGGGAGGGTGAAAAAGAGCCCTCCCGGAAGTCCAGAAAAAGGCCTGTTTCCAGCTTCCAGGGGGCCTGTTTTCGCCCTCCCAGAGGCCAGACGGAAGCCTCCGAATCCTAGGGAAGTGAAAAATGGCCCTCCCGGAAGTTCTGTTGGCCACGCCCAGCAATGATGGGATTCAACTTTTTTTTACTAGCGGTTCTGGGGGTGTGACTTGGTGGGCGTGGCTTGGTGGGCATGGCAGGGGAAGGTTGCTGCAAAATTCCCCCTTCCCTCCTCACCCCATTAACCTGCCTTCCAGCTCCCTTCTCCTGTGCAGGGCAACCAAAGGAGACCCAGCCGATCAGCTGGGACTCAATGGGAGGCGGAGAATAGATGGGGTTGGTGGGGCCAGTCAGAGGATGGGATTGGCCGGTTCTCCAAACTACTCAATATTTTCACCAGAACTGGTCAGAACCTGCTGGATACCACTTCTGACACGGCCATGTCTACACCCACCCAGCAACCGGGAAGCGAACCAGTTGCTGGGACTTTTGAATCCCACCCCTGTCCGTGGGGTCACATGAGTTTAATATGACTTAGCAACTGAACAACAATAACAATAAAAACTCATGCACAGAATCCTGCCCAATAGAAGCACCCAACTATCTATACCCGGCATATACTCTGAGAACTATTAGGGAGGAGTCTTCCTCACCCTCTTTCTCCCACTCAAAGTGTCTGAGCTGAGCTGCCTCTTACTCCTCTGCAATGCATCCCGCTCCCTCTTGGGAATCCAGACTACATTCCATCGCACCCACACAGATCTTCTCTGCCTATATTTCAGTTGCTGCCTGGTTAAAAGAAAAGTCTTCCCTGTTGTGGCTATGTGTGCAGTGGAAGAAAAGCATCACAGATGGATCCTTGCTGCTTGCTGGGCTGGCAACTTCTTTGGGCTGTACCATTCCACATTGCAAAAATGGGGGGAGGGAGTGGCATTTGTCTATCTCCTTCTCTTACTTGTTTTTTGAACTGCTTGCCAGAGAACAGCATCCCAGGTTTCTTGCCTTTGGAATATCTATGCATTGGGTTACTATGAGTAGTGCTCTTGGAGCTTGCTTGGTTTTCTTGCAGACATTGCATGACCCAAACCAGGTATCATCACTAGCATTGATGATGTTAACCTAGTTTGGGTCTGCAAGAAAACCAAGCAAGTTCGAAGAACACCAAGGACCCTTCATTTCAACCCTGAGCTATAAATATTCTCCTAATGGATTAATCTATTAGGTACTTTATATATAGGAGAGCAGTTGGATACAAATTCATTCTCTGAAAAGGTTTAGCCTGGCTTCTTGTTGGATTGCTGAACCCAAATTTCCAATTCACTTTTCAGTCTTGAAATGCAAGAAAATATCAAATAGCTTTTAATGAAAGCTATTCAAGCAGAAGGGTTAAATTACAAGCCATGACATATGTTTACCTGATGACTATTCCCTTGGCCAAGAAATGTACTCTTCTACATTCAGTGTGGCCTCAGCATGGAAGAAGGTGACTAAGGAAGAACGGCCACAATGAAAAAGGCTCCCTGGAAGGAAGAATCAAATGATGGAAACCATCATGGCAATTTCCTCATCCTTTATGATGTACTTACGGGAATTGTCCAAAGCTATTTGCCTGGATGGCTGAAATTGGGACTGGTAATTTGAAGCTGCAAACCATTTGTAGCATGTCACTTCTAATTTCTCTAAGTGGAGGTGTATTTCCAGTGGCAAAACATTAACAATTCGTTTCACAGTAGCAAAAGAATGAAGGGCGCAAGCTAATTCATGGCCAATTTGCATCGGTGAATACCATCACCAACTAGCCTTCCTCTGATAGATTGTCTCTTAGGACCTATCCTTGAGTGGCTGGACACTTAATTTTCTCCTTAAAAATCTCCTACCTTTAAAAAGAGATTGGACAACTTTCTTCTTCATCATCCTAGAGTATTCCCACAGGTGCAGAGCCCACTTTTCAGATCATTGAATGCCACTTTGCATGGTCAGCTGCATTTCCAGGGCGCAGGCTGGCATGTCTTTGTTGATGGTGACCTTCTCTGTTTTGGACACGCATGAGGTTGGCAGCCATTGACTTCTACTTGACAGGCAGTCTTGGCCACGGTGGAAGGTGCTGTTCTCTGAGCTTGTCCATACCAGCGGAGCCAGCCTTCTCTCATCTTCTCTATAATTGGTGCCACAGCAAAATGTTGTTGAATGGTGTCACTTGTGATGTGGGCGAGAAGGGAGGTGCCTGATGTCCAATGGAGCATTTGCATTTCCATGGCAACGAGAGAGCTTTTGGTCCCTCTTGTCACTGCCCAGCATTCAGTGCCCTACAGTGCAAATGGTTGTCTTGTAAATCTTAGATTTAAGACGGGTTAGCATTCATCTGTCCCATAACACACTGGTGAGTTCTTGCCAATGGGATGCAGGCTGCATTCACCCTTGCTGGCACCTCACCATTGATGCTGCCATTGCCTTGGAGGTAGGATTCCAGATACTGAAAAATGTCCACCTTCTTTAGGTTTTCTCCATTGATTTGAAGCATTCCAGGGGTGGTGACAGTCTTTAAGTACTCATTTTTCTTGATGTTGAGGCAGAGTCCAAAATGATTGAGGCAATTGTTCCATGTTTGAACTTGCTGCTGTAGTCTGCCTCTGATGGCGGAAGTGAGCATAACATCATCCACATAGAGCATAATCCAAGGTGCGTTCTGCTGCTGGTCACGTGTGAAGAGATTGGACAGCCATTTGTCTGAAATGATATAGGGCAGAGGTCTCCAACCCCTGGGCCAAGGCCCTTTACTGGGCCATGCTCTGTTGGGAAATAGGGCCATGCAAGGAGCACACATGTGTGAGAAACCATCCCTTGTCTCCCCCTCCATCACTGGTGTGCAGAGCCAGGAAGGTTGGGGACCACTAATAGAGGGTTTCCTGCTTGAGCAGGGAGTTGCACTAGAAGACCTCCAAGGTCCCTTCCAACTCTTGTTATTCTTTTGTAGGTATTTTGCAACCTGATCCACCCTTTTCAATTATGTGTCTCCCCCCCCCCTCCCCCATATTTCCAAAACTGAAACAAACTTATGAGAGCATTATTTGCCCAGCAGAAATTAATTTTCAGCTAGAATTCAGCATACATCCAACCTGCAATGTTTTGCTCCCAAATCCCTCAGAAGTGTCCCAAAATCAACATGCAGCCCTCTTTGCTTCCACTTGCTCATAACAACGAAGCCCATCAACGCTCATTCCCCAGCTAAGCAATCAAAATATGCAAACGCTGGCATGACGGCCAAATGTTTCAAATTAAATCCAAATAAGAGTTTAAAAATAAATCAGTTCACATCAAAATATGCTTTTGCAAACGATAAGGTTTTTATTATGGAAGATCCAATAGAAAAAGAACAAATATTAATTAAGGAACTAGAAAAATATGGAGCGGTGGCAGGATTGAAAAGTAATAGACAGAAAACGAAACTTATAGTAAAAAAAATAACAGATCTACAAATAACAGAATTAGAAAGGGGGCTCAGACTCCAAACAACAAGAAAAATTAAATATTTCGGAATATGGCTGACAGCACACTATAAGGCAATAAAGGAGAATAATTATAAAAAGCTATTACAACAAACAAAAAAAGATTTGGAATTATGGACAAAAATGCAACTGTCATTATATAGAATAGCAGCCATAAAAATGTCTATATTACCAAAATTTCTTTATCTATTCCAAACTATTCCAGTTAATTTCAAAAAGACCTTTTTCGATAATCTCAATAGAACGACAGCAAAATTTATCTGGCAGGGTAAAAAAAACCAGAATAAAAATGAAATTACTACAAGATATGAAGAGCAGAGGAGGCTTTTGATTGCCAAATTGGGAATTATATTATAGTGTAGCAACATTAGTTTGGCTAAAAGATTGGATTAATTTAAAGAATAAAAGAATATTAGCTACAGAAGGTCATGACCTTCAGAGGGGATGGCATGCCTTTCTTTGGGACATAGGATCCACTAAACAAAAATATTTCCATAGACACCTGATTAGAGATTCATTGATATACAATTGGATCAAGTTTAAAAAGAAACATTATATAAAAATCCCAATTTGGCTATCTACAATGGAAGCAACGATCCACCCAAATAATTTAGACCTGAACAAAATGTTAAAATATAAAGACTTATTGGATACAAATGGAAATTTAAAAACAATACAGGAGCTCCAAGAACAAGATCTACAAATAGACCAGTGGGCTTATCTTCAAATACAAAGTTGATATAAAAAGGATGTAAAGGAGTATGGAATATATTTGAAACCTCAAAATTAGACAAAATTTTATTAGGCCCAGAAAAAAAAAATATTACCAAAATTTACAAGTATCTCCTAGAAGTAGAATTAGAAGAAGAAGTGGTGAAAGGATGCTTCATTGCATGGGGTCAAAATATTGGTCATAACATAAAGTTATCAGATTGGGAGACTGTATGGATAGAAACCACAAATTAACAAAATCAGCAACATAGAAAGAAAATGCATATAAAATGTTCTATAGGTGGCACTTACCCCCTTCAAGGTTAACGAAAATGTACCCTAAAATGAGTTCCATATGTTGGAAATGTAAAAAAAAAAAGAGGGAACGTATTATCATATGTGGTGGTCTTGCCCAGAGACTCAAAAATATTGGCTCAAATTCCAAATTGGCGGTGCACAGCCATACAATTAAAACAATAAATATGTGAAAAATTAAAACTAAATTAAACTAAGACCCTGGCTGTAATCAGTTAAAACCCTTCCCTAAAACCCTAAAATTTAATAAAAAGTAAAACACCCAAAACTAAAATCAGCCTAAGCCGGCCTGGTCAAAGAGCCAGGTTTTCAAGGCACGCCTGAAGGTCCCCAGGTCCGTGGCTGTCTGTAACTCCAGGGGCAACCCATTCCAGAGGGCAGACGCCCCCACAGAGAAGGCCCTATTCCTCGGGGTCACCAACCGGCACATAGATGCCGACGGGACCCGCAAGAGACCTTCCCTGTGGGAGCGCACCGGTCAGTGAGAGGAAACTGGCAGAATGCGGTCTTGTAAATATCCTGGTCCGATGCCATGGAGCGCTTTAAAAGTTAACACTAAAATCTTAAAGCGCACCTGAGAGGCCACTGGCAACCAATGCAGCTCGCGCAGGAGGGGCGTCACATGAGAGAACCTTGACGCCCCCCATAACCACCCACGCGGCCGCATTCTGTACCAGTTGAAGCCTCCGGATGCTCCCATTCGGGAGCCCCATGTAGAGGGCATTACAGTAGTCCAGTCGGGAGGTGACCAGGGCATGAGTGACCATGTGTAAGGCATCCCGATCCAGAAAGGGCCGCATCTGGTGAATCAGGCGAACCTGATGAAACGCCCCCTGGAGATGGCCGTAATGTGGTCTTCCAAAGACAGCCGTACATCCAGGAGGACACCCAGATTGTGAGCCCTCTCTGAAGGGGGCAAAATCTCACCCCCAATAGCCAGTGATGGAACTACCT
The DNA here is from genome assembly GCA_023653725.1 of Bungarus multicinctus. Taxonomy (NCBI): domain Eukaryota; kingdom Metazoa; phylum Chordata; class Lepidosauria; order Squamata; family Elapidae; genus Bungarus; species Bungarus multicinctus. Next base: position 94,944,122 of record CM042844.1, read on the forward strand.
GGCTTTATCGGGACACCGGAAACCACAGCCACTCAGTCTTGGAAGAGTTGAGTCGGAGCCTGTTCCCGCCCATCCAGTTCCGCATGGCCTCCAGACAACGGGACATGACCTCCATGGCATTGTTGGGGTGGTTTGGGGTAGAGATGTATAGCTGAGTATCATCAGCGTACAGATGACACCTCACCCCAAAGCCATGGATGATCTCCCCCAGTGGCTTCACATAAATGTTGAACAGGAGAGGAGAGAGGACTGACCCCTGAGGCACCCCACAATTGAGGGGCCTAGAGGTGGATCTCTCCCCCCCCCGCCAACACAAATTGCAAATGGTCAGAGAGGAAGGAGGCGAACCACCGCAACATGGTGCCCCCAACCCCCCAACTGCCGCAATAGGATTCTATGGTCAATAGTATCAAAAGCCGCTGATAGGTCTAATAGGACCAGGACAGAGGAATAACCCCTGTCACGGGCCCTCCAGAGATCATCAACCAACACGACCAATGCCGTTTCAGTACTATGTCCGGGCCTGAAGCCCGATTGGAAGGGATCCAGGTACGTATCTTCATCCAGGTACTGGGGAAGCTGACCTGCCACCACACTCTCAACAACCTTCGCCACGAAGGGAAGGTTGGAGACAGGACGATAGTTGTTCAAGAGAGTTGGGTCCAGGGAGGGCTTCTTAAGGAGGGGTCGTACCACCGCCATTTTCAAGGCAGTGGGCAACGAGCCCTCCATCAAAGAAGCATTAACAATTCCCTGGAGCCAACTCCGCATCACCTCTCTGGTGGTAGAGACCAACCAGGAGGGGCAAGGGTCCAATAAACATGTGGTGGCATTCAGTCGCCCCAGTAACCTGTCTATACCCTTGGCGGTCACACGGTCGAACTCATCCCAGATAACCGTCTCAAGACTCACCGCGGTCACCTCCTCTGGGACCTCCCAACTAGAGTCCAACCCGGCCCGAATCTGAGCGATTTTATCGTGCAGAAATCGTGAAAACTCCTCTGCCCTTTCCTGCAAGAGATCCTCCCGCGCTCCCGGCACAAGCAGGGTCACTCTAAACAGGGCAGTGGATTGATTTTCTGCTGATGCAATAAGGGCGGAGAAGTGAGAACACTTCACCGCCACTATCGCCACTAGGTAGGTCCTAAAATAGGACCTAACCTGTGTTCGGTCGGACTCGGCACGACTGGCCCTCCAGACACCCTCCAGTCGTCTTTTTCTGCATTTCATCTCCCTCAGCTCCTCCGTAAACCATGGAGTCGAGCGAGATCTCTGCCAGGTCAGAGGTCACAAAGGCACAACTCGGTCCAGAGCCTCGGCAGCCAGCCTATCCCAGGCGGCTACCAAGTCTGTGGCCGAGTTATGAGCCAGAGTTTCAGGTAATGGCCCAAGCTCCGTCTGGAACCGTTCAGGATCCATCAGGCGTCTGGGGCAGAACCATCTCCTCGGCTCTGCCTCCCTGCGGTGTGGATTGGTGGTACAGAAGTCTAGCCTAAGGAGAGAATGATCAGACCATGACAAAGGTTTGACAACTATATCCCCTAACCGATCATTCAACCACTGTCCAGAGACGAAAATCAGGTCCAGCGTGTGTCCTCCTGTGTGAGTGGGTCCAGAAACTAATTGGGTCAGGTCCAAGGCCGTCATGGAGGTCAAGAACTCTCGGCCCACCCCAGAGGATTCACCGAGCGAAGGCAGGTTGAAGTCACCCATAACTAGCAGTCTGGGTGTCTCCACCGCCAGCTCGGCTATTACCCTGAGGAGCCCGGGCAGGGCTGGTGATACGTAGCAGGGAGCCAGGTACGTTATCAAGAGACCCATCTGCCCACCCTGACCCCACTTCACAAAGAGGGACTCACAGCCAGCTATCTGAGGTACAGTGGCCTCCCTAGGACATAGATCCTCCCTAATAATTACTGCCACTCCACCACCCCTACCCTGAGCCCTCAGCCGATGAAATGCCTGGAAACCTGGTGGGCACATCATTACCAGGGGGAGACCCCCCTCTGGGCCCAGCCAGGTTTCGGTGACCCCTGCCAGGTCCACGCCCTCATCCTGTATCAGATCAAAAATCAGGGGGGCCTTATTCATAACGGACCTGGCATTGCATAATATCAGCCGGGTGCTCAGGGCCTGAGACTCTGCACAACCTGGCCTGCAAGACTGGTCGAGAGGGTCGGAGCACGTTACCGCTTGGAGATACGGGCACGCGATCCCCTAACCTGATATGACCCTCTACCCCCACCATATCTGTCCCTCCCACTTACGGTGCCAATAAGGTCCACCCTCAGTTGTTCTGACCCTGGTCGTCCCCCCAACCTCCGGTCTCCCGGGTCCCCCCAGGTGTACTCACCGGCTTGGCTGACCCCAAACCCCCCACCAACTAACCCCACTAAAAATCTATCCCTCACCTTCCTCCCAACCTCCCTCCCCATACCCATGGCATCCCTCCCTAACCCCATTAAAAATCTAAAAATAAAGGAAAACAGTTGAGTACCCCTCCCCCTCCCCAATCGTTTCATAGAATGGCCATGCCACCTCTCTGGATCCCAGACCTGTCCTTGAGGTGGACTTTCGATAGTCCCAACGGCCATGTCAGGGAGAGTTCGGTTCGTGAATACTTCAGCGGGCCAACTGGTCCCGACTCAGATGTTCGATGTTGGGTCCAGCCGGCTCCAGATAAGACTCGCCGACCTCCCCCAGTCCTCCCCCATCACTGCCACCGGCGGGGGGAACCAAGGGGAACAAAGAGTGCATCCGCAGCCATCGTCACCGCTGCCGCCCGATCCTGCCTTGGCCGCCCAGCATAGATGCGGTTGCCGTCTTTACGGGCCCTGCAGTCCCGACAGCCCCTCTGACCGGTTCCAGGTGACACTCGCCGGTCTCCCCCAGTCGTACCCCACCTCTGCCACTGGTGGGGGGACCCAGGGGGAATGAAGGGACTGTCCATAGCCGTCGTCAATGCCGCCGCCCACTGCTACCGTGGCCATCCAACACCGCTGTCCTCGATCCAGCAGACCCGACGACCCTTCCAGCCGACTCCAGGCGAGGCACCCCAAGCTCCCCTGGATCTCCCCCACCTCTGCCACCGGTGGGGGGGCCCAGGGGAAACAAAGAAATCCTCCTCGTCTGTTGTTGCTGCCGCCCAATACCCTCGCGGCCGCCCAATGCCACCACGGCCACCGCTTTTGTCGCCCCTCCAGCTGGCCCCAGCAGGCTTCCCGACCTCCCCCGGACCCCCCCCACCTCTGCCACCGGCGAGGGGGAAACCCAGGGGGAACGACGGCTCCATCCAATGGCCGCTGTCCTTGTCGCAGCCTGAAACCACCGTGGGCACCGCGCCAACGTCGCCACTGCTGCAGCTGCTGTTCTCGTCACCCCCGGGGCCCCCCCACCTCTGCCACTAGCGGGGGGGGGAACCCAGGAAGAACGACAGCTCCATCCAATGGCCGCTGTCCCTGTCGCGGCCCGAAAATGCCGCGGCTGCCGCATCAACACCGCGGCCGCGGGCGTCGCTCCCGCCGGCCCTATGGCCTCGACAGTCCTCCGACCGGCTCCTGCTGGAGCTTGCCGGTCTCCCCTGGTCCTCCCCCACCTCTGCCACCGGTGGGGGGACCTTAGGGGAAACGGAGGCTCACGCCGAAGACCGTCCAGGCTGGAGAAGCCTCCACCGAAAGCGTCCGGTTGCCATCTTGAAACGCCCTAGACCTAGCACCAGAACTCTTCCTACTGGGGATCTTCAAAAAAAAATACGTAAAGAATACAAAATACGTATTATTACACATACTGACTGCTGCCAGGATTGCCTTTGCTCAGTGTTGGAAACAGCCATATATACCTGTAGAGGAACTGGTTATACAAAAAGTTATGAATTGTGCTGAAATGGATAAATTAACTCTGAGTTTAAAAGATAAGGAAGCTTTAATATTTTATAAGGTATGGGAATAATGGTATAGCTGGATAAATCGGAGACAGATTAAGGATAAGTAATTATTAAATATAGAATATAGATAGAATAAGAATATAATTATGCACAAATTAATATTTGTAAATATCACACAAATGATTGTTACATGATAAGCACCACAAACAGCTGTTATTGAATTATATATTTTTTATGTTTTTAATGTAATAAAATTCAATAAAGTTTATTAAAAAAACAAAAACAAAATGTGCTAAGATAAATTGAGCTCCTTAAACATCCTAGTATGGCATGAGAAAAGTCCCCAAGCTTCCATTTTAAATATCTTCTCAACCCAGGAGGCTAAATAAAGTAATTTCCAGGTACATTATAAACAATCATAGCTGCACTGGTTGACAGGATTTTGCTCAAGAATTCAACTTCCCCAGAGGTGGGATTCAATTTTTTTTACTACCAGTTCTGTGTACATGGCTTGATGGGCGTGGTATGGCTTGGTGGGCATGGCAGGGGAAAGATATTGCAAAATCCCCATTCCCTCCCCACCCCACTAACCTGCTGTCCAGTTCCGTTCTCCTGTGCTGGGCAACCAAAGGAGACTCAGCCAATCAGCTGGGAGGTGGAGAATAGAGGGGGCGGGTCAGTCAGAGGTGATATTTGCCAATCGTGGCTACCGTCCCTGTCCTATTGTTTCTTGTTATTTTTCTTATAAGTATCTATCTCATGTATTCAAAACTATATTTATTCTTATACCTGTATCTTGTAAGCGATTGACAAATCAAATAAATACTAAATACTCAAAGTTTCCGCTACTGGTTTTGCAGAACCAGGTCAGAACTGGCTGAATACCACCTCTGGACTTCCCTCAAAGACTTTCTTGGCCATGTTCCTACAAAGAGCAGGAGATACAATGTGCAAAATGATTTCTCTGCTATGCTGATGAAATGTTTCTCTGACAAACTCTGGCCCCTGGATATGTCACCCATATCGAGAAATCTTTTCAGAAGCGACAGCCCTGCATTTTCCAAGGTTGGAAGAAACAGCAGCATTTTCTCTGTGCCGAAATGCAAAAATCTGTGCATGAATTTCTCCTAAGAAATCCATCTCATCTATAATCTCCATCCTGAGTTTCATGACTGAAACATTTGGCCTTGTTCTGGATTTCTTAACCCCTTCAATCATGCTCCAAAATTCAAACAAAACTTACAGCTGATTGAAGACACCTCCAACTGCAAGCTGGGACTGTGGAGAATTCTAACATTTTGGTCAATCCTTCACTGCTCTTCATGCTTTCAGCACTTTCCTAAAACCACTCAAGTAGCTATTATTAAAAGCTACATGCACCAAGAGATTATATTTGGCCTGTCAACACTGCAGCTTTCAAAAAGATGGAGTTTGCCACTTTCCTCATCAAGAGCTTTAATGCTAAAATGTTATGCAGTGGGAGTTGTTAACAATAGATGCTAAACTGTGAGGCTGTAATCTGTTGGTGCACATTGGAGATTGTCAAAAGCCAGCCTTGTTTATACGCTACTGCTTTCTAGCAATAGTTGAACTTTATTCTGAGAAAGGGGACTCAGAATTCAGAGGTAAATGTTTGGAGGGTGGGGGAGGAGTCTATGACAATTAGCCATGGCCAACTCACAGCGGCCAACTCACCATGGCCTACTTGCAATGGCCAACTCACCATGGTCAATTTGCCACAGCCAACTCACTACAGGACAACATGCTGCAGGACAAGAGTGACACTGATTTCAAAAAAATAGTGGAATAGAATCATTTAAGAAAGGGTGCAAAAGGAATGGCAGAATGAAATGTGAATGGCACAAATTAAAATAATTTTTAAATAGAATTGTTAAATTGACCCTCAGTGAGTTGCTCATGGTGAGTTGGCCGCAGTGAGTTGGCTGTGGCAAGTTGTCCCATTCCATGAGGGAGACATGCAGTGAATCTGGTTTATTTATTTATTTATTTATTCAATTTATATACCGCCCTTCTCCCGAAGGACTCAGGGCGCTGCACAGTTTGAATTCCACCCAGATTATACTCAACAAGTCTACCTGATGCCCATGAAACTTTTCCTTCCTTTGGGAGTTATCAAGCATGCTAGATTGATCTGTAGTCTCCCAAGTCTTGACATGTTTGGCAACATCCATGTCCAGGAATTCCTCTTCCTAGCTGGATCAAAGATCACGTGTCCATAGAGTCAATCCTCCAGGAATTACTGAGCTACAGGATCCAGAATCCCAACTAATGATGAGTCAGTTTGGTCTAGTGATGAAGGCATCAGACTAAAACAGGCAATGGTGAATTCTAGTGCTACCTTAGGCGTGAAAGGCAGCTGGGTGACTTTGGACAATCACCAGTGACAGTGAGTTTGAATTTCACCTTAGGCATGAAAACCGACTGGGTCATTTTGTGGTAATCACCAGGAGACAGTGAGTTCTAGTCTCACCTTAGGCATGAAGGACCAATCATCAGGTGCCAATGAGTTCTAGTTCCACCCAAGGTATGAAAGCCAGCTGGGTGAGTTTAGACCAATCATCAGTGACAATGAGTTTGAATCCCACTTTAGGTATGAAAGCCAATTGGGTGACTTTGGGCCAATCACCAGGAGATAGTGAGTTCTAGTCCCACTTCAGGCAGTGATGGGATTCAATTTTTTTTACTATGGGTGTGGCTTGGTAGGCGTGGCAAGGGAAGGTACTATAAAATCTCCAGTCAAAGGTGGTATTTGCCAGTTCTCTGAACTACTCAAAATTTCCGCTACCGGTTCTCCAGAACTGGTCAGAACCTGCTGAAGACCACTTTTGACTTCAGGCATGAAAACCAGCTAAGTGACTTTGAATCAGTTACTTTTAGCCAAACTCACCTCAAAGAGTTGTTATTGTGAGAAAAACAGGAGGAAGACAGAGTATTAAGTTTGTTCGCCACCTTGAATTATTTATAAAAATAATAAAGGCGGGATATTTGTGTGTTTTGTGTGTGTGTGTGTAGATTTGGAAGATTGTCAATGTAACTTCTGTTGATGCGCAAATTATGCAACTCTGTTTAATTCTAGTTTGGGGGCTTCTTGGCTCATTCTCCCAAAAGGTATCATGGAAAGGAAAACACATTGGTAAATAAAACTCTGCTTTTCTCAGTTATTTTAACCTATTTGTCGAAATCTGGCAATTGCATAAGAAAAAGGCACAGTACTGGGGGAAGGAGGTAAAAATCCTTTCTCTGGAGAGACCGCATAAAGTGTACACGTAAACGTCTAATGGCTTTTTAATTACTGAGTGGAGGAGCCTGCTTAATTTCCCTAAGCTACCATTTAATGATAGTCAGCAGTATGAATGTGTGTTAATAAGCCACAATCGGGGAAAGAAACTGACCCCTGTGTTAAGTTTTCCATCCGGTCTCGCGGGCATTCCTACCCTACAGACACATTTTGTTTTATTATTCCACATCGTGCTCAAACGTGCTTTTTCTTTTCTTTTTAACCCTGCATGGGAAGAACTGCAGTAGCTGACAGGGAGTGGAGGAATGGAATTTATTTCAACTCTTGCTTTCCCCCGTTCTGCTGTCAATCTCAGAAGCCGATGCAATCCTAGACAGAGGGACAGTGTCAAGATGGTATAATACAGAGGTGGGTATTCAGCCGGTTCGGACTAGTTCTGGAGAACCGTTAGCAGAAATTTTGAGTAGTTCAGAGAACCGGCCAATCCCACCTCTGACTGGCCCCGCCAACCCCATCTCTTCTCCGCATTCTCCCATTGAGTCCCAGCGGATCGGCTAGGTCTCCTTTGGTTGCCCTGCACTGGAGAATGGAGCTGGAAAGCAGGTTAGTGGGGTGGGGAGGGAAGGGGGATTTTGCAGTATCCTTCCCCTGCCACACCCACCAAGCCATGCCCAAGCCACGCCCATAGAACCGATAGTAAAACAATTTGAATCCCACCACTGATGTAATTGCTTTATACTGCATTGGGAAGCCCGTACTTGGAATGCAGGTACAGTAGCCCTCGACTTACAAACATTCATTGAAGTTACGACGTTGCTGAAAAAGAAAGTGACTTATGACTATTTTTTCATACTTGCAACCGTTGCAGCTTTCCCCATGGTCACGTGATTGGAATTCAGACAACCAACTAATATTTATGATGGTTGCCATGACCCATGATCTCCTTTTGCAACTTTCTGATAAGTGAAGTGAATGGGGGAAACCAGATCTAGTTAACAACCATAACACTAACTTAACAACGGCAGTGAGCCACGTAACGAGTCTGGCAAGAAGGGTTGTAAAATGGGGAGGAACTCACTTAACAAATGTCTCGCTTAGTAACAGAAGTGTTGGGCTCAATTAAGTCGAGGTCTACCTGTACTGCATCCACTTATAGTCACCATGAAGTTAAAAAGATGTTGAGATTCTAGAAAGAGAGCAGAGAAGAGCAATGAAGATGATGAGGGGACTGGAGGCTCAAACATATAAAGAACTGGAATTGGTTATATATAGTCTAATGAAGAGAAGGAGTAGGGGAGACATGATAGCAGTGTCCCAATATCTCAGGGGTTGCCCCAGAGAAGAAGGGGGTCAAATTATTCTCCAAAACACCAGAAAGCAAGACAAGAAGCAAGGGATGGAAACTAATCAAGGAGAGAAGCAACTTAGAAATATGGAGAAATTTTTCTGACACTAAGAACAGTCTACGAATGCCTTGTCTTCAGAAGTTGTAGATGCTCCATCCCTGGAGGTTTTTAAGAAAAAATTGGACACCCACTTATCCAAAATGCCACAGGGTTTCCTGCTTGAGCAGCGGGTTGGACTAGAAGACCTCCAAGGTCCCTTCCAGCTCTGTTATTCTTTATTCTGATGCACTTTCCTTAAAAAAGAAAGAAAACTATGGAAGGAATCCTACTCGTATTCTCGCTCTACATAAATGGATTTGCATACGTTCCTTCTCTCTTCTTTCTCCTCCCTCAACAATCAACATTTATCCTGGAGATCCTACAGAAATCCTAAAAGAATGCCCTGTGCATTCAAGGTGCTATGTACATCATTTAAATATAATTAATCAGCAAAATTCATTTGTCCCTGTCAGCTCGTTTGATAGGAAACAGTCTGAGGAAGATAAATAAATATGCCTGAGCTCTTTGTGCTAAAATCAGCATGTGTGACAAAAGTCAGTGAGATTTATTTTATGGCTGAAATTTTCAAGCCAGCTTTTCTCTCCGATGCCCCAGGCAACTCACAGTGATAAAATACAAATAAACTAACTATAAAGTTCCAGTTAAAACATTAACTCAGATATGAACATACCCAAGGAAACACAACAAATACAGATGTACAGAAAAAATTAAGAGCATCAATAAAAAAAGAAACGACAGCACCCACTGGATTAAAACATGCTTCCCCAGCAAGAAAGCTTGGATGCCAATAATCTGTCTAAATAAAAATGACTTGATCTGACAATTATTCAGGTTCTGTCGTAGTGTTACCTTCAAATAGATGCCTACTAATGCTGGGAGTAATATTTTAAAACACAGTCTTCTGCATGCCTTCTTTTTGTTTCCCAGACTCACAACTCACAACTTAGACACACTCCTAAATCCTTTCATCATCAAATAGTTTCCCTTATCTACAGACTTTCCTATGCCAAGTTTTCACACCCGGAATGTTGCATCCAGTTTTGGTCACCCCAATATTAAAAAGATGTTGAAGTTCTGGAAAGAGTGCAGAGAAGAGTGGAAAAAAAATGATAGGCTAAAACATACCAAGAATGGTTACAGAAATTGGCTATGTCTAATCTAATGAAAACAAGGACTAGGGGAGACAGGATAGCAGTCTTCCAATCTTTGAGGGGCTCCTACAAGACAAGGGGGGTCAAACTGTTTTCCAAAGCATTTAAAGGCAGAAGAACAAGAAGCAATGGATGGAAACTAATCAAGAAGAGATCCAATCTCGAACTAAGGTGAAACTTCCTAATGGTGAGAGAAATCAACTAATGGAATAACTTCCCTCCAGAAATTGTGGCTGCTCCATCACTTGAGGCTTTTAAGAAGAGACTGGATAACTATTTGTCTGAAATGGTATAGGGTCTCCTGTCTGAGCAGTGGGTTGGACTAGAAGACCTCCAAGGTCCCTTCCAACTTTATTATTTTATGTTCCCTGCTTATTTGTTATCTACACAATGCGCAAAGTGTGCCACAGTTTGAATTCCTTGATGAAACCATTGTTTTTCTATCCATATGCATCTCCCGAGTATAGGTCTATAAAGTCTCCTTTGATAACAGCATGACTTTCTAAAAATGTAGACTTTATAAAGGCATGGTTTTCTCAGCAAAAAAAACCTGGCAAAGGGGTTTGCCAAGAGCTTCTTCTAGAATGGTGTTTCAATTTCCCAAGTTAGCTGCCATTCCTGACATAATCATGATGGTCATCTACTCAGGCATTAATTGGGTCTGACCTGGTTTAACTTTCTGAGATCAGCCAAACAATTGTTACCTGTTGGAGGTATGAGCTGGCCTAACTCCACCTGGAAAAAAACAAAGAGGTGGTTGGCTTGAATATACCAATGTGTTAATATTCCCTAAAATGGCATTATAACTCCATGCAAGATTATAGACATGCTTCATTAAAGGTTTCATTTCAATACTCAGTACAAATTTCAATACAAATACTGAACACATTTTTTCATGTTTTCCACCTCGGTGTGAGTCAAGGTTAAACCAAAGGATCTACAAACACTGACAAAATTTTGGTGTATTTTAACCCTACAGTCTACAATCCTGTAGTTGTGAATTCTGCTCCCATTAGGGGAAGCAGATACATAGAACCTACTTGGGGTAAAGGAGAGCTAATTCTACCAAGATTTCTTCACTGAGAAAAAAAAATCCTTTCTAAATTTATCACACTAAAGCAGATGGTGCCAACAAGATGATGCGTCAAATTGTCATGGCTGCAGAAGCTGCTGTCTATCATAGAAGATCTCGCAGCTGTCATCCCCTTATCTTAAACACGCTGAAAGGAAAGAAGGATGCTCAGATCTGATCCACGTTTTAGCATCCAATCAAAAATAATCATTTGGTGTCTCTTGACAGCTAACATTCTGAGATACAATCATAAATGCCACAATGAATCTGGATGCATTGCTAAGACAATTGCAGGTCTCAGTTGTTCCTCTTTACCAAGAACCATCTCAGGTTTTCTAGTATATCTTCCTGGCTGATTTCTGCCTGTATTTTGCTTTTCTTTTGTCACGGTACTTAATCACTTCCTAACAGAGAGGACAATTAGCCAGTGGAACAGCTTGCCTCCAGAAATTGTGGGTGCTCCAGCACTATTGTGGGTGCTCCAGCACAAGAAGAGCAACCACTTGTCTGAAATGGTATAGGGTCTCCTGGTTGAGCAGGGGGTTGGATAGAAGACCTCCAATGTCCCTTCTAGTCCAGCTTCCTTTTGATTGATCAATTGACTTGGGAACCTTGTTAATTAAGTCTCCAGGAATTACATTTGACTTGCAGATTGTATTCATATTATTAAGATAATTTAACCATTAAAAGCTTGGTGTTGGAAGAGTGGGATTTCACTTATTCTTCTTTAGCATCAAGAAAGCAGAGGGAGGGACATGCTCCACACTTTCGGAAGAAGAAGAGAGTTGTAAGAAGAGACACCATCTTCAAAAGATGTCCTTCCTGCAACTCTCGGTGTTTGGATCATTAAGCTGTGATCTGCAGCCTTTCAAGGTCAATGCCAAGGTCCTTAAGTTGGACCCAGGACTTAATTAGCAACCAGGGTATTGTACCACCATGCAAACACAAGCAGGATTGTTTAGGAAGCAAGGCCATGGTCAGACACCTAGAGTGACACAAAATCACAGGAGTATCTCTTGAGAAGCAGAGAATAGAGAGAGAGGATTTTCGTTTCTCTCGACACATTGTCCCCCTGGGAGCAATTCCCACAAAAGGCAACAATTGCCAAGGCTTATTGAATAGACTTTCCCCTTAAATATATTTCTCACTCCTAGCACAACCAATTAGAAAGAGACGTGGCTGCACAATAAAATTTTTTCCCAAGCTAATGAGATCAGAGAATTTATCTACATAAATTAGTAATCAGTTAGTTACCCAGAGCGGCCTTGTAGCTCCTTAAATTCCAGAGAGATTTTCCAGTGTGGAAAAGTAGCAGACAAAAAGCCACAAATGCAACACAAAACTGCAACACGGAGAAGCTCTTACACACCAGATGCGTATCCTTACACATTCCACGCATTTCTCACAGATTACTTTTGGTCATCAGAAAAGAGAGGGGAGGATTGGGGAGAGGACACACACACACACAATAGTTGTCTTCCAGGACTCAAGGGACAATCACATAGAAGAGAGGATTGTTCTGACCTAGGCTTCCCCAACAGCACGAAGCCAAGTCCTCATCCCGATAAACCCCTTTTATTGAATTTACAATGAAGGCCACCCTGACGAAGCCGTGGAAGTGATGACCCGGTGCCTGGAGGCTGTGCGAGGTTGGATGGGGCGAAACAGGCTTCAGCTCAACCCAGCCAAAACCGAGTGGCTGTGCTTTCTGGCGCCCTGATACAGCCAGCTAACTCCATCACTGGCTGTGGGAGGGGAAATTCTTGCCCCCACAGAGAGGGCGCACAATCTGGGTGTCCTCCTGGACGTACAGCTGTCATTAGAAGATCATATAGCGGCCGTCGCCAGGGGGGCTTTTTATCAGGTCCTTAGGATCTACCAGTTGCAGCCCTTTCTGGATCGGGATGCACTTCGCACGGTCACATCCGCCCTCGTTATCGCCCGCCTAGATTATGCCAATGCTCTCTACATGGGGCTCCCCTTGAAGAGCACCCGGAGGCTCCAGTTGGTGCAGAATGAGGTCCGCGCGGGTGGTTTGGGGGGCTTCTTGGAGCTCCCATGTTACACCACTTCTGCGTGAGCTGCATTGGCTCCCGGTGGCCTTCCAGGTGCGATTCAAGGTGTTAGCGGTCATCTTTAAAGCGCTCCATGGCTTGGAACCTGGGTACTTACGGGACCGCCTACTGCCACCATCGGCCTCCCGTCAGCCAGTGTGCTCCCATAGGGCGGGCCTCCTCGGGGTGCCGCCAGCTGGACGGCTGGCAACCCCGAGGGTTCAGGCCTTCTCTCTGGGAGCACCCTCTCTCTGGAACGAATTACCCCCGGAGATGAGGACCATCCCTGACCTATTAACCTTCCGGCACACGCTAAAGACCTACTTATTCCATCAAGCCAGTCTGGCCTAGAGTTACATGTAGGGTTTTTAATTTGACCTTAATGGTTTTTAGTTTTTTAATCTTTTAATAATTTTTTAATTTTTCCAGCCAATTATTTATTTCTTTTAAATTCATTTTAAACATTGTATTTGTATTTATATGTGTATTTTATTCGGCTGTATACCACTCCGAGTCCCACTGGGAGAGGGGGCGGTATATAAGATTAAATAAAGATAAAGAATTTCCTCTCCGGCAAAGTCCCGGCCAACAGTCTTTCAAGATAGTTCCCAATTAGAAACCTTTATTAGACTTGGAGAGGGGCCAGGCCAATATCTTTCAGACACTGCAATACTTGGCTAGCATGCTGGAAAGAACTAATCGTCTTCTGCAAACCTCACTCTCCTTTTGCTCCTCTTTTATTCCCTCTGAGAGAGGGCCATTTACTGTCCACCTGTGGCTTTACTCCCGAGACGGCCCTTGTTCCTTAGCTGTTTCCTTCTCCTGGCAGCTCTGTACATGCGCACACTGGGAATAGGTTCCAGCTGTTCTTCTGCCCCACTGATCTCCAACTTCGAAGGCAGTTGGCCCCATCTCTGCCTTCAATGCAGAACCCTCATCAGAGCCTTCCCCAGACTCCAGGACTGATCCAACCTCCTCACTGTCCGAATCTGCTGCCAGCTCTGCTGGCCGCTAGCAGACCACAACAAGGATTGACTTATTATTTATTTATTAATTAAATTTCTATACCGCTCCCTCTCCCAAAAAGGGTCTTATCCTCCAAAGCACCTGAGGGCAGGAAAAAGAGTAATGGGTGGAAGCTGAGAGATCCAACCTAGAACTAGAGAGAAATGTTCCAACAGTGAGAACAATCAATAGAATAGTTTGGGAGTTTCAAATGCTCCATCATTGGAGGTTTTCAAAAGTAGACTGGACAACCATTTGAACTCTGAGGTTCCTTCCAGTCCTATGTTTCTACATTCTATATTCTATATAGGTAGGGCCCAGGTGGCACAATGGTTAGAATACAGCATTGCAGGGTAACTCTGCCCACTGCCAAAAATTCGATTCTCACGGGCTGGCTTCTCACAGGTTGACTCAGCCTTCTATCTTGGTGAGGTCAGTAAAATGAGGACCCAGATTGTTGGGGGCAATATGCTGACTCTGTAAACTGCTTAGAGAGGGCTGTATAAAGCACCGTGAAGCAGTATATACAGTCTTAGTGCTATTGTTATCTTCCTTCCTTCCTTCCTTCCTTCCTTCCTTCCTTCCTTCCTTCCTTCCTTCCTTCCTTCCTTCCTTCCTTGTAGTTAGAATGTAGTATTGCAGACTAATTCTGCCAACTGTCAGCAGTTCAAACCTGACAGACTAAAGGTTGACTCAACCTTCCATTCTTTTGAGGTCAATAAAACGAGGACCCAGATTGTTGGGGGCCATATCTCTGTAAACCACTTAAAGCACTGTAAAGTGTATAAAGTGGTATATAAATATAAGCACGGTTGCTATTGCTAAGTGTTAGACTCCAACCAGCTGGTTTTCATTCATCAGGTCGTGGAATATTCTTATAATTCAGAAAGCAATTTGGAAAGGGACTTATTTGTTCTTAGACCATTCAGAGAATCAGGGTGAAATTCTATCTTATTGGTGTAAGCAAATAATGAACTGGATTTCACAGTGATGTGTTTGGCCTGACAAAGTGGAAATAGTTGCATCTTTCCTTGTGTCATTTTCCTTACTTATTGTGCCTGAAAGACACTTTCTCATCCTTACACACCTCCAAAAGGTCCTTCTAACTCATAGGAAGGAACTTAGAGAGAATACCTGGAGGAACTCATCCCGTGGTGATATTGATCAAGAGCTTCCCCTAAAGTCACTTTTAGCCTATCCTATATTTCGTAATCTGGGTGTGTAGATGTCCCTTTCCAGAGGAATCTAGGTTTCTTATTACCAGGTCTGGGACAATTCCCTAGGGCCAATTCACTATGAGACAATTCAATACTGTATTATTGTTTCATTCAGTTAATTTTATTATCGGGGGCTGTGTTTTTATTGAAATTATTGTAACTCTTGTATTTCTGGATTGACTTTCTTATTTTATTATTATTGGCCATGGTTCTGTTAAAATTAATTTAACTTTTGTATTTGTTGGAATCATCCTGTGATGAGCTGGCAACGGCCAGGGGTGGGCTGCTACCAGTTCTTCCCGGTTTAGGGAAACTGGTTGTTAATTTTACGGCCGGTTCGACAAACTGGCAAATCCCATCCTTGGCTGGCCCTGCCTGGGCAGAGAACCGGTTGCTAAATTTTTTGAAGCCTGTCCCTAGCTACAGCGAGTTGGCCACAGTGAGTTGGCCCATTCCACCTGTTTGTCAAAAATAAAGTTTAATTCAAGCAAGGATGCCTTTCTCCTGCTTCAATGTTGTTTATTGTAATTAAAGGTAAAACTAAAGGTTCCTGTTGCACGTATGTGCTAGTCATTTCCAGCTCTGGGGGGGTGGTGCTCATCTCTGTTACAAAGCTGAAAAGCCAGTGCTGTCTGAAGACGTCTCCGTGATCATGTGGCCGGCATGACTAACCACTGAAGGCACATGGAATGCTGTTCCCTTCCCATCAAAGGGGTCCCTATTTTTCTACTTGCATTTTTTATGTCTTTCGAACCACTAGGTTGGCAGAAGCTGGGACAAGTAATGGGAGCTCATTCCGTTATGCGGCGCTAGGGAGTCGAACCGCCGATCGACAAGCTCAGCGTCCCTTTCTGATCGACAAGCTCAGCGTCTTAGCCACTGAGCCGCCGTGTCCCTATCCCTATATTATTGTAGTTACATATGTACTAATTTGCAAGGCACCTGGGGAATGCCAGGAAAGGGAAAGATGAGGTACGAAAGCTAATCACAACCAGACAAAGGTAACTCATTTCCACTTACTCAGCTCCTGGAAATCCTTCACTTTTTGCAAGCAAAGCGTTTGCTCAGCTATAAATTAAGTCCCTTCTCCTCACCAGGGGATCTTATTCAGTCCAATGCCCCCACCCTCAAGCACCCAGAGAGGCAAGAAACTGCATCCCTGCATATTTTTTTAACCTTTTCAACTATGTAATGTGTGCAAAAGAGATACTTTTCTATACCCTCAAATTAATAAAACATAACTTTGTGGGTGAGAGAAATAGCAGCCCAGCTTTGGAAAGACCTAAACTTTTTATCACTTATTAAGCACAGAAGCTCCACTGAATTATGATTTTTCACTTTAAAAAAAAGATGTTCACAAAGATTTGACACATTTTTCTCTTTCGCCCATGGCAATTAAGGGGATACCTCAGTCTTTCTGATTAAGGCAATACCTTGCAGTTTATAAAATAACGTTTAGAACACCCAAGGTTGATTTACTCTGCCTTTTTCTTCCCTGTTGTAAGTAGAATGAAGCATTTATAAAGCTGTTTGGCAAAAACAGGAATTGAGAAGGAGAGAGAATCAAATTGGATGCAGAAATTATTCACAGCAAACTGCTGAAGGAAGAGAAGGAGGCCTCAACCCTCCTCATTACATCTGCAGGCATCTATAACCCTAAACAGATTCATTTTAAACAAAAAACAAAAAGGAAGGGAGAGGATAAACTAAAAAAAAAGATGGACAGGGGAGACAGTGAAGTTGGTATTATTTTTAGTTTTTCCAAAAGGTCGGTCTGTTTTGCTTTTGGGGAAACGTGTTAGATCTTTTTCAGATTTCAGGTTAACAAAGTTGGAAGGGATCCTGGTAGGTCACCTAGTCCAACCCCTCTGCCCAACCCTTCCTGCCCAAGCAGGAGACTCTACTCCATTTCTGACAAATGGCAGTCCAATCTCTTCTTGAAAGCTTCCAGTGATGAAGCTCCCACAACTTCTGAAGGCAACTTCTGTTCCATTGGTTGATTTGCTCTCACTGTCAGAAAATTTCTCCTTATTTCTAGATTGAATCTCTCCTTGATCAGTTTCCATCCATTATTCCTTGCTTAGCCTTCAGGTGCTTTGGAAAATAGCTTGCGCCCTACATCTCTGTGGCAGCAGCCCTTCAAATATTGGAAGACTGCTATCCTGTCTCCCCAGGTCCTTCTCTCTTCACTAGACTAGCCAGGCCCAGTTCCTGCAACTGTTCTTTGTATGTTTCAGCCTCCAGTCCCCTAATCATCTTGGTTGCTCTTCTCTGCACTCTTTCCAAAGTCTCAATGTCTTTTTTTATAGTGTGGTGACCAAAACTGGATGTAGTATTCTAGATGTGGCCTTACTCAGGCTTTATGGAGTGGTATTAGTACCTCCCTTGATCTTGATCGTATCTCTCTGTTGATGCAACTTAGGATTGCATTAGCTTTTTTGGCTGCTGCTGCATACGGCTGGCCCCTATTTAACTAATTGTCCACTAAGACTCCAAGATCTCTCTCACAGTGACTGCTATCGAGCCTAGGTTTCACCCGTAGAGTGTACCATAGAGTCAGAAGTGTATCAGAGTCTTCCAGATTCTCTTAAACCTTCCTGGGCCATTCTGAAAGCTGTCATTTCAACACATCTGTGTGTGGTGGTGGTGGGAGCTCCAAATGGTGAGATTTTAGGGCTTGAATTGCTTCTCGGTTCTAGATGCATCAAGAGAGGAAATGGCGCAACCCATTGCTTCGGTATGTACATGTTTTGCCTGTTCTGATTCTAAAGCAGAGCTACACAACACTCTGTCCTAATCATTTGCTGTTAGCACATATAGAGCATAGCACGTCCTGGCTATTTATTATCACTAATAGAGTGCATAACCAATTTGTTTAAACAGTTCCTTCTGGCACAAGAAATTGGTTTCCGGACATACAGTATCTGCTCCTGTTTGAATTTTCCTGTGCTTCAGTGTACAAGTTATAATATCGTTGATATATAAACCTCATCATAATTTCTGCTACTTAAAAAAAATGCAAACAGAACTGAAAGCAAACATAAGTCATCATGACAGCTTTGTTAATATTTCTCCTGTCTCTTAAACAAATTTACTAGCTTTGGGTGTGTTCATTCCTGGGGCAAGTCTTCATTTTTGCCAAGCAATAAAAAAAATTAGTGAGACAATAGATAAGAGCCCCAAACAAAACTTTAAAATAAGTAGCAACATTAAGAGTAACAAGCCTTAAGATGTTACCATAAATTCATTGTGCCATCCCAAATATCTATGGAATGAGTTGGTGAAAAAAATGCAGTCAAGGGAGGAAAACTGAAGGCTGAACAGCTGCATGGAGCATCAGAGGAGAATTAAAGAAAGAGGTGTCCATTCAGAGGTGGTCTTCAGCAGGTACTGACCAGTTCTGGAGAACCCTAGCAGAAATTTTGAGTAGTTGGGAGAACCGGCCAATCTCCCCTCTGACTGGTCCTGCCAACCCCATCTCTTCTCTGCCTCCCATTGGGTCCCAGCTGATCAGCTTCTTTGGTTGCCCTGCACAGGAGAACAGAGCTGGAAAGCAGGTTAGTAGGGGTGGGGAGGGAAGGGGGATTTTGCACTATCCTTCCCCTGCTGCGCCCACCAAGCCATGCCCACCAAGCCATGCCCACCAAGCCACATCACATCCACAAAAAAATATTTTTTTAGCAAGTCCCAGAGTGGCTGACTTTCATTTTAATGGAGCTGTGTTGGCCAAAGCAGGGATTTATAGTTGCTTATTCAACCCTGCACCTTTTAAGAGGAACATCTGTCGGCTTTAATATTTGCCCCAAAGGATGTGCAAATCAAATGTGGAAGAAAAAGGGGAAAATGCCTCTGTTGTAATGTGAGCTCCAGGCCATGAGTGGCTCAAAGGCAAAGAGAAACATCAGAATTCTGTGCGCAGAACCCCAATTGTGGCATGTTGCCCCATTTGCAATTTGTATAGATGAGAAACAAACATTTGATGTAAAGGCAGGGCAGTCTCTTCTGAGATTTCCCCCACCCCCAAAAGGCAGACATTGGTGAGAGGTTTATCAGGTGTGTGTGTGTGTCTGTGTGTGTGTGTGTGCAGACTCCCAGGCAATGCTCCGTTTGCAAACTTTTTTGAGATTCATTCATGAGGGTTTTCTGCAACTACATCCTCACAGAATAACAGAGTTGGAAGGGACCTTGGAGGTCTTCTAGTTCAACCCCTTGCATAGGCAGGAAACCCTATACCATTCCAGACAGATGGCTGCTCAATCTCTTCTTAAAAGCCTCCAGTGATGGAGCATCCACAATTTCTTGTGGCAAGCCATTCCACTGTTTGATTGTACTCACTGTTAGGAAGTTTCTCCTTACTTCCAGGTTGTTTCTCTTCTTGATGGGCTTCCATCTGGTGTTTTTTGCCTTCTGGTGCTTTGGAGAATAGCTTGACCCCCTCTTCTCTGGGTCAGCCCCTTAGATATTGGAAGACTGCTATCATACCACCCTAGTCCTTCTGTTCATTAAACTAGACATACCCAGTTCCTGCAACTACTCCTGCTCCAGAAATGCCACTAATTTTTTTCTTTCTCCTTCCTTCTTTTTTTGGCAAATGTCACCTTAAATCATTTCCTTTATTTCACCTAAGGTTGAAGATTTCTTCCCAGCCATGAATCAAGATCAGTTCCAGATTTATATCCTCTCTGAAGAATAATCCAGGGGTACAACTGCACCTTATTACAGATTTCAGCAGCTAAGGCACTCAAGCTTGCTTTAGCAGAGCCTAGTTAAAAGTAAATCAACATTACAACTTTGATGTGGAAGTTTAGAGGCGTCCAAGGGAAGGGAGCAAGATTGATAGCAAGGAATAGAGATTACCAAGAAGGGACGTGGTGGCTCAGTGGCTAAGACGCTGAGCTTGTCGATCAGAAAGGTCGACAATTCAGTGATTCGACTCCCTAGCGCCGTGTCATGGAGTGAGCTCCCGTTACTTGTCCCAGTTTCTACTAACCTAGCAGTTCGAAAGCATGTAAAAATGCAAGTAGAGACCGCTTTGGTGGTAAGGCAACACCTTCGAAGGCTTTAGTCTTGCCGGTCACATGACCATGGAGACGTCTTCGGACAGCACAGGCTCTTCTTCGGCTTTGTAACGGAGACGAGCACTGTCCCCTAGAGCCGGAAATGACTAGCACGGATATGCCTATAGAGATTCCTAAGTCTTTTTACCATGATTTATAGATAAGAAAATATTGTGTGGGATTTGAATACCAGCCTTATTTAATTTCTTTTATGATGATGTAAATTCTAATACAGAAGATGTGGGGGGAGACTCAAACCAGCGATCTCTTCTCTGAAATGCACTCCTAAAACTTTAACATTATTTTCCATAAAATAGATTAAACCTCTACAGATGGTCCCTGACTTACAACCACAATTGAACCCCAGATATAAGCTGCTAAGTGAGCCATTTGTTCCATGAGTTTTGCCCCCTTTGGATGACATTCCTTGCCACGTTCCTTAAGTGAATCACGGCAGTTGTTAAATGAGTAACATGGTAGTTAAGTGAATCCGGTTTCCCCATTGACTTTGCTGGTCAGGAGGTCGCAAAAGCGGGATCACGTCTTAAAAGTGAGTCAGTTGGCAAGCATCCAAATGCAAATCAGGCGACCTTGGGGGACGGGGCAACGGTCTTAAGAGTGAAATATCGTCACGAGTCCCCTTTTTCCAAAGCTGTTGTAACTTCGGACGGTCAACTAAGCGAAGTGTTGTAAGCCGAGGACTACTTATACTCCAATTTATTTGAAAGAGGACGGGGCTATGCTTCCAAGTGAATTCCCCCCCCCCCCCATTTCCCACATGGGCCATGATTTGCAAATGCTGATGCCATCAAGAAAATTCATCCTTAGGGCTTCCTTTTGCTCAGCTGAATTCTCAGCAGCTGCCTAAAACCTCCAGTGTAATAAATCAACATTAAATCAGGAGACTTTCTTCCCTAGAACAACTAGACACAAGGACAGTTTTTCCCCGAATGCCATCCCTCTGCTAAACAACAAACTCCCACTATGCTGTCAAATTACTTAGTAAGACTGTATTACTATTCTTCTTCTCATCCTTCCTATTACCCATCTCTTCCCACTTATGACTATAACTGTGTTTCTTGTATCTTTACCATGTATATTGTTCTATTTGTTTCCTAGTATGATTTGATCGCTTATTAGTAATCTATGACTATCAGTAAGTGTTGTATCTTATGATTTTTGATGAATGTATCTTATTTTTCTTATGTACACTGAGAGCATTTGCACCAAGACAAATTCCTTGTGTATCCAATCACACTTGGCCAATAAAGAACTCTATTCTATTCTGTTCTGTTCTGTTCTGTTCTATTCTATTCTATTCTATTCTATTCTATTCTATTCTATTCTATTCTATTCTATTCTTCGTTCCAATATCTATTCTGTTCTGTTCTGTTCTGTTCTGTTCTGTTCTGTTCTGTTCTGTTCTATTCTATTCTATTCTATTCTATTCTATTCTTCGTTCCAATATCTGTTCTGTTCTGTTCTGTTCTGTTCTGTTCCGTTCCGTTCCGTTCCGTTCCGTTCCGTTCCGTTCCATTCCATTCCATTCATTATTCTATTCTGTTCTGCATTCTATTCTATTCCCTCCCCATACACACACACACACACACACATACACACACACAGAGGAATCCCCAGGCGGCCCGTTTTGGATCACAGGGCCCATGCAGAGGCTCGGGGAAGTCAAAAGAGGGCCTCCGGAACCTGGGGAAGCTGTTTCCACCCTCTTGGAGGCTCGAGGAAAGCCTCCGGAGCTTTATATATATAAAGGGACTTATGGCCGTTTTTCACACTTATGACCGTTGTGGCATCTCCATGGTCATATGATCAAAATTCAAATACTTGGCAATTTGTTTGTGTTTTTGACACCTGCCGTGTCCAGGGGATCATGTGAGCAGCATTGAATACCACTCTATAAGGCCTTAGTAAGGCTACACCTAGAGTCCTGCATCCAGTTTTGGTTACCACATTATAAAAAAGATGTTGAAAATCTGGAAAGAGTGCAGAGAAGAGCAACTAGGATGATGAGGGGACTGGAGGCTAAAACATAGGAAGAACGGTTGCAGGAACTGGGCCTGGCTAGTCTAGGGAAGAGAAAAACCAGGGGAGACAGGAGAGCATCTTCCAGTATTTGAGGGGATGCCACAGAGAGGAGGAAGGGGGTCAAGCTATTTTCTAAAGCGCCTGTAGGCCAGACAAGGAAAAATGGATGGAAACTGATCCAGGAGAGATTCAACTTGGAAATAAGGAGGAATTTTCTGACAGTGAGAACAATCAACTCAGGGAACAGAAGTTGCCTTCAGAAGTTGTGAGAGCTTCATCACTGGAGACTTTCAAGAAGAGACTAATCTGCCCTCTGTCAGAAATGGTGTAGAGTCTCCTGCTTGGGCTAGGGGGTTGGACTAGAAGACCTCCAAGGTCCCTTCCAACTCTGTTATTCTAAGTTTCTAAGAATAACTGAATTCAATAGTACAGATGGATGGATGAAACAAGCCTTCCTTTTTTTTTCAGCCATTAGGTGGTGACATCCCAGCTGCAACTGGTGGTGGTTCATCTAGGCTTTTCAAAGCAACTGCGGATGGAAATCCCGTTTGCAATGAGAAGTATATCCTATTTTAAGGGTATAATAATAGCAACAATAATGAGATATATTAACATTTTGGGAGTCTACACATTGTAGCTATGAGCATTACTGAATTTCTGTTTTGTGAAAAATAATGATTGGCTTGTTTTACTCCTAAAATTCATTAATCTGTGGATTAAGGAGCTCTGCAGAGGTTACTTTTCTAAAAAAAAAAACATTGATGACACCAGGAGCTGTGGGGATATACAGAGACCTATGACTTTGGGGAATCAAATCCAGCTCTTAGGAAAGATCCAGATTAATGTCTTAAGGAAGAGCTGTATTATTAAGAATCAGCCGAGGATATTTGACCTCGGAAAGACCAGAGAGAAATATTGTGGGGTCTTATGTAGACCAGAAGCCATTGTGGACTTTCTATGAGTGAAATACAATCAATAGACTGCTAATAGAGGGTTTTGAAGTTTAATTTAGCTGTTGATTTTACTGACAGAATACAGAATAACAGAGTTGGAAGGGACCTTGGAGGTCTTCTAGTCCAACCCCCTGCCTAGGTGTCTTTTTAAAAACTTCCAGTGTCGGAACATTTACAATTTCTGGAGGCAAGTGGTTTCACTGGTTAATTCTTCTCACTGTCAGGAAATTCCTCCTTAGTTCTAAGTTGTTTCTCTCTTTGATTAGTTTCCATGCATTGCTTCTTGTCCTGCCTTCTGGTGCTTTGCAGAATAAGTTGACCCTCTTCTCTTTGTGGCAGCCCCTTAGGTACTAGAAGGCTGCTATCATGCCATACCTAGTCCTTCGTTTCATTAGACTACACATACCCAATTCCAGCAACCGTTCTTCATATGTTTTAGTCTCCACTCCACTGTTAACTATGTTTCCATATAATAGATAGATACCGGGCTAAGTGGGTTGGATAAATAGTGGTGTGGAAATCTATACATAGTGTGAAAGGGAGGAGGAATTATTATATTTGAAATATATTTATCAGGATTCCACTAGGGGCAACCATTTACGTACATGCCTGTTTGGTTTTTGCTCTTTATGTTCTCGTTTTTTGTGTTTTGTTTTGTCTAGTTTGGTCCGTTTTGGTATATAACCTCCCCCCACCCCAAAAGATAGATAGATAGATAGATAGATAGATAGATAGATAGATAGATAGATAGATAGATAGATAGATAGATACTTGTGTTACAACACCCTGGTAAGCCCCAATCAAGGGAGGAAGCATACCGCTGTACTTTTCTGTCTTTCGGCTCATCACCAGAGTCCATCCAGACAGAAAGCTATTTGTTTCGTTGTCTTTTTGTTTATATGTGTGTTAGGTTTTTTTTTTTTTTTGAACTGATAAATAATTAAATAAGGGAGACTAGGATAGATCTATTTCGAGCTACTTAGCTCTCGTCAGCTAGCCATACCCTTACTGGGATTCGAACCAGGGAAGTATTACATGTGAGGCAGTTGTAATTGCCATTAGACCCCTGGTTCTCCTCCAATCAGCTGAGACAGGGGAATGAGTGTATATTCTTGTGTTACAACACCCTGGTAAGCCCTAATCAAGGGAGGAAGCATACCACTGTCCTTTTCTGTCTTTCGGCTTATCACCAGAGACCATCCAGACAGAAAGCTATTTGTTTCGTTGAATTCGTTGAATGGTTCGAATCCCAGTAAGGGTATGGCTAGCTGACGAGAGCTAAGTAGCTCGAAATAGATCTATCCTAGTCTCCCTTCTTTAATTATTTATCAGCTCAAAAACCTAACACACACACACACACACATATATACACATACACACACACACATATATACATACATACATAATTTCTTTTGGGGTGGGGGGAACTTGAATTTAAAGCTTTGAATAAAATAAAAAATTGAAAGGAAAAAAAAAGACATGATACCAGGAACCGCTCAAACAGTCAAAGGGTGTGCAAAGAACACCATTGCCCAGCTACACACCGTGGAGGAACACCATATGTTAGGTCTCCTGCCAACACTTCCAACTCTGTCATCCTTTATTCTGAGCTGCACTCTGCTTATTCTCAAGGTCCAATGGTGCCTCTGAATTCTCCCGCCTGCTGAAACAGCGTAATGAGCCAACAGAAGAGAACCAACATCCTGATATTGCTGCAGCTTAAATGAATTAGCAAACCTTTCCTGGACCTCCTTCAAATTATTATCAGCTACTGGTGGATTCTCCTTTAACTGAAATTCTCATCCTCTTTAGAAAACAAAACAAAACAGCTATTGTGTTTGTACTATTGATATTATCACACAGCCTTTCAATTTCCTCTTCTTTTTGGCTCAATGAAGACACGTTTCAGTTTGCTCAGGGTTTGGCTAATCATGCTGGGAAATTTTGAATACAAAGAAGGGACAGTCCTGTTTAAGGAAGAAGGAAGGTACTTTTTTCACCGAACAGTGAAGTTGAAAAAGAAAATAAAAGCCAGTTCAAACAATGATGACAACAGCATTCTTAGATACTGTTTTATTTTTGATACAATAAGCATAAGAGAATAATTGAGTTGGAAGGGACTTTGGAGGTCTTCTAGTCTAACCCCCCTGCTCAAGGAAAAGACCCTGTAACATTCCAGACAAATGCTATCCAGTCTCTTCTTAAAAGCCTCCAGTGATGGGACACCCACAACTACTGATTTACCAAAAATCTAATAATTATGGATTAAATAGAGGAACATCTCGATCAAATTGATGGAGACTTAATGAATTATCATTACAAGAAGATGCTAAACTGAAATATCATCAAGAGCTTCATCTAATGATGGAGCACTCACAGCTTTGGAAAACAAGCCATTCCACTGATTACCTGTTCTCATTGTCAGGAAATTAGTCCTTATTTCTAAGTTGCTTTTATCCGTGATTAGTTTTCTATCCGTTGCTTCTTGTCCTGCCTTCAGGGGCTTTGGAAAAGAGGTTGATCCCCTCTTCTTTTGGCAGCCCTACAAATACTAGAATGCTGCTGTCATGTCACCCTTTAGTCTTTCTTTTCATTAGTGATTGATTGGTGATTATATAGTCATTGATTAGTGACTGATTGATTGAATAGGAAGAGCATAGCATTTATGTCATCTTGTCATATCATATCAATGATATGCTCTTCCTTGCAGACATGGTAGATTAACTATTTCAGCCAAAGACTGATTGGAAGGGGATTCCTGACCTGGTACTGAAAACCATGTACAGGTAAAGGTTCCCTTCGCACCTACATGCTAGTCATTTCTGGCTCTAGGGGGCGCTGCTCATCTCCGTCTCAAAGCCGAAGAGCCAGCGCTGTCTGAAGACGTCTCCATGGTCATGTGGACGGCGTGACTAAATGCCTTCGAAGGCGCACGGAACGCTGTTCCCTTCCCACCAAAGGGGTCCCTATTTTTCTACTTGCATTTTTTTACATGCTTTAGGTTGACAGAAGCTGGGACAAGTAATGGGAGCAGCTCACTCCATGACATGGTGCTAGGGATTCGAACCGCCGATCTGCCGACCTTTCTGATCGACAAGCTCAGCATCTTGGCCACTGAGCCACTGTGTCCCGAAAACCATGTACAGCAGAGCTATTTAACTAGGGATTCGTAGATTTCATAAAAAGAAATAAAATGGGCCAACCATTAAGAAGAGACTGGACAACCAATTATCTGAAATGTTCTAGGGTTTCCTATCTAAGCAGAGGGTCAGACTAGAAGACCTCCAAGGTCCCTTCCAACTGTGTTATTCTGCTCTTTTCCATTCTATTCCACTCCTTTTCACTAAACTGAAATTCGATAATGCTCATGATAACAAAGTAATTTACAACCCTTAACCTTCAAAAATGGTACATTTGTGGCATTATAGATGACAGCCTAAATAGGATACTCTGGAAATTCTGAACTACAAAATATTCACCTATTTCTTTCAATCATAGATATTCATAGTATCTATAGCATAAGGAATTAGAAGGTTGAAATCCTCTTTGCCCAATCTTGCAACTTCCCCTTAACCTTGTCCTAGTTCTACTTTCATTACACTGTCATTGTCATGATGGGCACGAAAGCTTGAGTGTTGGTGTATCGGGAGTGAACTTTGGACTGGAAATTTTGCAATATGTGTGCACCCAGTAACACCGAGGAGGAAGTATTAAGGAACTAGAAATCTTGTGTTGTACAATTCAAGATAACAATCTGTGATTAATAACTGCAGAAGCAACCGAGTATCTTTAAATGCTGAAGCAAATATCTCCGTCAACACAACTCATTGTAATTAAATTAAATCCGGTAGCTGAGGAAATTGTGTCTTTTTGCAATGTAATCACACCATTACAGGCCCATTAAAACACAGACACACAGCAAAAGCAATTCGTAAATAATTTAGCCAGCCCAATGTAATTGATGGGGCGATTATGAACTCAGGAGGAATGTCATCATGATAGGCAGATGAAATATTTCATATTTGCTTTCTCCTACTTTTCAGGGAGAGAGAGAGAGAGAGATTTATTTTTCCGTACAAAACTGAATGGTAGGACAATCCATTTATTAACTGAGCATTTATTGATTGAAACATATCTAATGTCCAGGAAAGGGGGTCGTTCTGACTGACTATAGCTTCTCTGCAAACATTACAGACTCATAGTCAGGGATGTGATTGAACCGGTGTAACAACCTGTTCGGTGAGCGTGTGTGCAGCATTTGAAAACACTGCTTTTTTAGCTCTAAAACTTACCACTGTGCCGCGCTAAACAGCTGAACTGAAAACAGGACAGAATAGGGCAGGAACGGGTAAATGGGGCCAAATCACCACCGTAACTACCGGTTGGCCTGAACTGTTCCAAACTGGTAGAATCCCACCTTGCTCGTAGTACAGAGGCCCCATAATGTCCTGCTAACTAAACCCGAGAGAACAACAGCTTTAATCCAGTCCTAATACTAAAGATAGAAGATAGATAGAATTCTTTATTGATCAAGTGTGATTGGACATGCAAGGAATTTGTCTTGGTGCAAAAAGAAAAGAGAAAACATAGAAAGAGAAAAGTTAATTGTCCAGAAGCTCTCAAAGTAGATTTATTTTATTAAAATAGAACTCCATATGCCCACAGTAGCTCATGCCATTTTCTTAAGCATTGGCTGACCTATTTCCCTTCCAAACTTCACTTTGATTTATTAGGCCAAGGATCTTCAAATTTGGCAACTTTAAGACTTGTGGACTTCAACTCCCAGAATTCCTGAGCTAACATGACTGGAGGAGGAATTCTGGGGGTTGAAGTCCACAAGTCTTAAAGCTGTCAAGTTGGAAGACCCCTGCATTAGGCAAAGGTGGTCAGGAGCAAAAGATCAAGTCCGCACATGAAGCTCCAATTAAACTGATGCCTACGCAAGGAATCTTCTCAACTAATGATTAATACTTGCTTGAAGTTAGACGAAGGGTCGACGGAATTCAACGGAGGTTGGACTTACTTAGCTGGTAGCTAGTAGCTACACAGAGATTCTAGACTAATCCTTCTCTTGACTCTGCCCCCAGGTTCTGCCCCTCCTTCTCCTACAAGCACTCTAGAAAAGGTATCTTTAAAATATTATTTCACTGATGGGAGAAACTGAGAGTCAGTGAAGAACTCGACTAGGCTATAGACTGAGCCAAACTCACGAATCTTCATTTACAACATGGCCAGCTGTGTGCAATTAGAAGAACCAATAAAAGCTTGGGCAGATGGTATAGAGAATAGAGCATTGAAGCAGCAGTTGTATACAGGTAGTCCTCATTTAATGATTGGTCACATTGATAATTTGAACTTACCACAGTCCTATCCTGAATTACCAGGGGTGGGATTCTACCAGTTCACACCTATTCGCTAGAACCGGTTGTTAACATTCTAAGCAGTTCAAAGAAATGGTTGTTAGAAGAAATTACTGGCCTAATCCTGTAAGGAAGGCAGGAAGGAAACATTCTGGTGTTGCTTACAGAAACTGCCTCTCCATTAACCCTTATTACATCCTTGGCAGGACTAGACTTCCTGTCTCAGGAACTTCTCTGGAGTTTTTTTCCCCTCCTTTGCTGGTACTTTGCTTGTGTGGAGTGACCATTCAAAGTTACAATGGCACTGAAAACAGTGATTTATAACCATTTTTCACACTTACTGTTGCAGCATCCCCACAGCCACGAGGCCAGGCGAGGAGATGCGTGCCTCGATGTGAGTGATATTGAGTTGGCCACGCCCAGCCAAAAACATGACCATCAAGCCACGCCCACCAACTAAGCCACGCCCACAGAGCAAGTTGTTAAAAAATTTGAATCCCACCCCTGTGAGTTACTTACAATCTGGTTCCAAAGTTCTGATGACTGCACCTTCCATAGTCATGTGCTTAGCAACCATCATGCATTTATGACTGTTTACAGAATCCCACCATCGCATAACCATGATTCTTAATGTTATTTTGCCAGTTTCCAGTGTTTGCTTCTGGTTTCCAGTGTTTGCTTCTGGTTTCCAGAAAAGAAACATCCATTGGGTACAACAGTTTCATTTAACAATCCTTGCATTCACTTAGCAATGACTACATTTGCTTAAGAACTATGGCGTTTCTTTAACGATGTGTGTTCATTTAACAATGGCTAAAAGAAAGGTCATAAAATCAATCACATGATCATCTCTTTAATGACCACCACAACTCACGGCAATAATTCCAGGCTCAATTAAGGTTATACATCGAGTATACATTTTGTAGCATAAGCAGTGGGTGCCAAATGTGCAAAATCTCACCCCAAAGAATGTGTGGTTCTGGCAAGTCAGCTTGCCCCTGCATTTCTGCAAATGTCACATGAGAAAGTCAGCATACAGAGAAAAGGTAACTTCATAAAGCACTTCCCATGGTTACAGTTACTAGGGAAACCACTTCCTTGAGATCTAAGTATTCGGTGGCTGGCTTACTCACTTGGTCTGCATTTCAGCACCCAAGGTAGAGAGTAGGAATAAGCATATAACGGAAACAAACTGGTTTTGCTGTTCAGCCATTTGAATTTGAACAGAAAAATGCTTTTCGAGGGACATATGGGCACATATGTAGCCACTGTCCTGAACGCTTTAAAGCAGCCATCTCTTTTTCCTGAGCTTGTGCATCTGACCTGTGCTGCAATGTGTGATACCCGGCAAAGTTGCATTCAATTTAAGGTGTCTTTGGGAGGTGCTAAAATGCACACACCCCACAAACCTTGACTCAGGTTTTGGCCTTTGTTAGATCCAGACTTCTTCAACCTACTAGACACTGGCTAATATCACAAAGAAAAGATCTCTTATTTATTTCACCATCTCACAAGCAATGCGTCTATCAGTTCTTCAACTTTAATTGTACTAAGTGTATCTTTGGGAGAAATGAGGGAATGGAAGGAAAGGAAAGGAAAGAAAAGGAAAATGTAGGGAAGGGAAGGGAAGGAATCAAAAGGAAAGGGGAGGGAGGGGAGGAAAAGGAAGGGGAGGGAAAGGAAGGGAAAGAAAGGAAAGGGAAGGGAAAGGAAGGGATTTTCATTCATTTCCAAAAACAAAGTTCTAACCATCAGTGCAAAAATCCCTGAGAGTCCCATGAAACCCTGGGAAATCCCATAAAAGAATTCTCACACTGTCTTGGTTGTATTTTTTAAGTTCCTTTCTATTCTTAGGCTGCCCTTAAAAAAAAAAGTACCCAATTTTACCACTGCAGCCATTAGCAACGAGAAAGCAAACCATGCAAATGAACCGAGAGGCTTGAATGCAGCAAGAGAGCCAAGCAGCCTCTTTCAAGAAAATGAAACAAAACTTCAGAATTTCCCCATTTGAATAATTAAGTAGCAGTGGTTTCATGCATTGGCCTTCGCTTTTTCAGAGTCAGATCCTTGCCTTACAGGTAGTCCCCAGCTTACAACAGGTCGTCTAGTGACTATTTGAAGTACTTGGTACAATGGGCGTGGTATATGCAGTACAATGCATTGAGCCAGGTGCAGATCTGTCCATTGGGGAAATAAAATAACCACTTTATAGCAAACATAGGAGCACAAACCCATCTGGACTAGATTCAGCAGCCCACCTGCATTTAAAAGACAAAGGCTGCTCTTTGGAAGACAGCAAAGCCCACATTTTGGACAGAGAGGACTGCTGGGTTGAAAGAGGGGTCAAAGAGGCCATCTATGTCAAAATTGAACAGCTGTCTCTCAACACAGGGGGAGGGATATGACATCATCTATCTCCAGTCTACAACACAGTCCTAAGAAGGCTCCATACCCAACTGCACCACTCAGGTGACCCCAATGACACAGATAAACATCCAGGTGACCTTAATAACTCTCTCAAAGGATGCAAATGACCAGCTATCTGTAAGGACTATCAATCCTTCCATTCCCCACCATCCAGTCAGAGCTAAAGGACCTTCTTGGATTAGAAGTAAAACTTCTTCAAAGAAAAACAGAGAAAGTCCAGTTTCCTCTTGGAGAAAAAAAAAGAATCGTTGGGTTCAACTTTTAAAATATGCATGTTTTAAATCAACAATGCAATGTTTTTTCTTTAAACCCAAATTTTGAAAATAATTTAAAAAAACAGTAAGTTAAGGACAACAATCCAAAGGAACTACGATGCAAAACAGGGAAGGTTTACCCACACGCCTCGCACAGCGATAAAATATTGGCAGAAACACTGTATGAAAATCAAAGCTGGTTGATGGTGTGTATTGCAACAACTACAGAATCATTCAGCCAGTAGATGATAGTGTTTCATTTTGCATCTATGATTCTGTTTGTTCTGAGGAGAGTTTTCTTCTTTCCTATTAACAGTTAAACAGGTGTGCAGTAAAGCACATGGTGACTGTACATTTTATTTGCTCTGTGATGCTGTATATAAATAGAATTCCTAACACAAACTCAATGGGGAAGCCAGATTCATTTAACTACCTGTGTTGCTAACTTAACAACTGCAATGACTCACTTAACACATGTGGCAAGAAAGATCACAAAATATGGCAAAATTCATTTAATATTGTCTCACTTGTTTTGCGATGGCCAGAAGTATTTTATGGACAGTAAACAAATAATTGATCAAGGACTACCCATACATAATATGAGAATACAGATAAGAATCAATAGAAAACTAATAATATCACCCGACTGAAGGTTCCTGAGTTCATGATTCAAAGGAAAGTGTTCCTACAGTTTGAAAAACCCTGACTTACAACAAATAACAAACAGGGGATTTTTTTTTTTTTTAAAGAAAAGTATCCAACTGATCTGCATCATCAGTGACTTCCCATTTATTTAAAATTAGCACTTTTTATTTTAAATAGCAGCAACTTTTTTTTCCATTTCCTAAAACGCAACTCTGGGTCACTCCCCTCAGGAAACCACAGCAGACTGATTCTGTCATTTGCTCTATTGGGAAAGATCGGATCAGTGAAAAGGACAAACTATGTCTCTCATGTCGGTCTTGTTCTCCTGTTAAATTACCCCATTTATTTGTTTTGCTCTTATATTTCCATGGAAGAGTTGAACAGTTAAATAGACTACAGCTGGAAGGGACCTTGGAGGTCTTCTAGTCCAGCCCCCTGCTCAAGCAGGAGAACCTATACCATTTCAGACACATCTGTCTAGTATCTTCTTAAAAATCTCTAGTGATGGTGCACCCACAACTTCTGAAGGCAACTTCTGTTCCACTGGTTAATTGTCCTCCCTGTTAGGAAGTTTCTCCTCAATTCCAGGTTGCTTCTCTCCTTGATTACTTTCCATCCATGGTTTCTTGTCCTGCCTTCAGGTGCTTTGGAAAACAAGTTGACTCCATCTTCTTTGTGGCAGCCCCTCAAATACTGGAATACTGCTATCATGTATTCTTCTTTTTCTCCTTTCCCTAATTCTTCTTTTCTTTAGACTAGTCAAACCGTTATTTCGTAGCCGTTCTTCATATGTTTTGGTCTCCAGGTCTTTGATCATCTTAGTTGCTCTTCTCTGAACTTTTTCCAAAGTCTTGACATTTTTGGGTAGTTTGGTGACCAAAATTGGTTGCAGTATTCCAGGTGTCGCCTTACTAGGGTTTTGTAAAATGGTACTAATACTTCACGTGATCTTGATTCTATGCCTCTGTTTATACAATCCAGGATTGTATTGGCTTTTTTGGCTGCAGCCGCACACGGCTGGCTCATATTCAAGTGATCGTCCACTAAGACTCCAAGGCAGAAGTGGTATTCAACAGGTTCTGACCAGTTCTGGAGAACCGATAGTGGAAATTTTGAGTAGTTCAGAGAACTGGACAATACCGCCTCTGACTGGAGATTTTACAGTGTCGTTCCCCTGCCACGCCCACCAACCCATAGCCACAGAACCAGTAGTAAAAAAATTGAATCCCACCAAGGTCCTTCTCACAGTTACTGTTTTTGAGCCAGGTCTCATCTAATCTGTACTTATGCCTTTGGTTTTTCCTGCCTAAAACTTTGTTAATTTGCTACTCCCTTCATTTTAAAGGAGACAGTGACCAAATTGATGTCGAAAAGAACAGAGTGAAGTAGCTCCAAGTCCACCTGCTGGAAAGGTCTGGATGGCAGAACTATTGTATGATGCTACTCTAAAGAAATGTAAAGTAAGTCATATATTACTCATCTTTTTGGGGGAGGGGTGTGTGTTACATTTTCAAGGATTTGATTTGACATTGTGGCAGGTGTAAATTCCACTTTCAGCATGCATAAGTGTTACAGATAAATAATATGAATACAAATTGTAATTATGATGACAATGATGATGATATCTCACAAAGCTTGAGGTTCCAAAGAATTATTTTCTCATTTTGAAATTCAGCAAAATTGCGAGGGATATCCAGGGCCAGGCTGATAATGTGAACTAAGGCATGCACACACACAAAAATGGATTTAAATTCAAGTCAAGAAACTTTGTGGATTTTAATGGCCTTTCATATAAAAATAGTAGTCTTGCTAGTGATACGCAGGTTTGTTTGCCGAAGGAAGTTGGACAGAGAAGTACGTGGCATAGAGATACCTCGATCACGAAGGATTTAAGGATTTAACCTTTCCTGTTGTGTCTGTTCATGCGTGACTGAGCTAATAGGTTTCCCCACAATAAATATTTACGTAATAGCATTTACACCTGAAGATGCTGGAAACCAAGTCTTCAACCTTGGCCACAATCCCTTCCAATAAAACTGCAGCATTAACATGAACATTGGAGACTGGGTTAACACAATAACAGAATTGGAAGGGATTTTGGAGATCTTCTAGCCCAACCCCCTGCTCAGGCAGGAAAGTCTATTGTCATTTCAGACAATGGGTTGTCCTATCTCTTCTTAAAAACCTCCAATGTTGGAGCATTTATGACTTCTGGAGGCAAGTTGTTCCAGTGATTAATTGTTCTCACTGTTGGGAAATTTCTCTGTAGTTCTAAGCTGCTTCTCTCCTTGATTAGTTTCCATCCATTGCTTCTTGTCCTGCCTTCTGGTGCTTTGGAGAATAGCTTGACTCCCTCTTCTTTGGAGCAGCCCCTGAGATATTAGAAGACTGCACTCATGTCACCCCTGGTCTTTCTTTTCATTAAACTAGATATAATCAGTTCCTACAACCATTCCTTGGATGTTTTAGCCTCTTTTTTTAAGTCTCAAAGTTGTCCAATTCTTGGGCAACTAATTGGACTCAACCAATTTATCTTTCCCCAAATTCACTACATAGTTGTGGTTTTTTTTTTAAAAAAAAGTAATCTTAAATTTTCCTTCAAAAACACTTGAAACATAACTGATTTTTATTTTTTATTTACAAAAGTTTTTTTTTCCTTACCACAGTAGCATCCCTGAGCAAAAAAAACAGAATCACTGGTGAGTTAAAAAAAGAAAGAAAGAAAAGTACGGTTTCTTTTCCAGGTAATTAAACTTTACCATTGCTAATTTAAACAGCCTTCTAATCAACTAAAATTGGTAGTAAATCAGTGAAAGTAATTAAACGTATCCAGTAACTGTAATTGCAAATGTTTGCTGAATTGTCAGCAAGTGATGCACCCAGATGGAGGAAAAGCTACAAAAATAAAAGATAAACTTGTAGTGGGACCAAAAAAATAAGATTATTAAGTGAGATGTATTGTAGGGACTGATACAGTTGAGATAGCAGAAGCTATTTTAAGTCTGAAACATCGCACCAACATGTCTATGGAGGTTTTCGGTCATGGCTGCCCCATAGGTGATTTTTCAAGAGGCAACTGGACATTCTTGTTTTTCTTTGAAGACATTTCTCTTCTCATCCAAGAACTGAAGGAGCTTCTTGGATGAGAAATGAAATGTCTTCAAGGAAAAACAAAGTCCAGTTGTCTTTTGAAAAAGCACCTTTAATATATCTCACCAGTAGTTGCATCGATTTTAAGCAAGGTTAAAATCTACTATACACTTTCAAAAAATATTTTAACTACACAGCTTTTTTTCCAAAGGGGCATTTTAAAACTTTGGAAAACTGCTTATAAAACTGCCTATAAACTTCCTTTCTTCCAGATGAGGTAAACCAACACTTTGCATCTTCTAAGCCTTTAATCAAACTTCTTGCTTTTCTACAACTTGTTTTTCTTCAAAATAAGACATAATATCCGAAAGACATCAAGCCAAGATCAAAGAGTAGCTCAAGTCTTGGAGGCCAAATTATTTTTCAGTATATGTTTGTTTCTTTCTAGTTGAAGTCTGTAAGTCCACTAATTTTGTCTAACTCCCATTTCTTGTTAATTTGAGTCTATTTTGAGTGAGAACCAGTGGAACAGAAGTTGACTTCAGAAGTTGTGAGAGCTTCATCATTGGAGGCTTTCAAGAAGAGACTGGACTGCCACTTGTCAGAAATGGTGTAGGGTCTCCTGCCTGGGTGGAGGGTTGGACTAGATGACCTACAAGGTCCCTTCCAACTCTGTTAACCTATATATGTTGCTGAGACTCCTGCAGGAAATTCCTGCTTCAATATTTTCATCCATAGATGGATTCACAATTGGCTGACCAACCAAACTCTGTGTGGTCCTCAATGGAACTACGTCTAAATGGAGGGTAATATGAATTGGGGTTCAGTCTTGTGCCCAGTACCCTTCAACCTCTTCATAAATGATGTAGACAAGGGGATAGAAGGGGAACTCATTAAATTTGCAGAAGACGCCAAACTAATACTTTGGAAAACAAGCTCAAGATACGGAATGATCTTGATAAGTCTTGACCATTGGACTCTTTCCAACAAGATGCAATTCAGTGGTGAGGAAAATTAAGATCCTGCACTTGGCAGGAAAAACAGAGTATAGCCCAAGTATAGAATGCTACTGACTCAACAGTCGTCACTGCGAGAGGGATCTTGGAGTCCTAGTGGAAGATCACTTAAGTATGAGCCAGTGGTGTCTTGCAGCTGCCCCCCCAAAAAAGCCAATGCAGTCCTAGGCTGCATCAACAGAGGGAAAGCATCAAGATGGTGAGAAGTGATAGTACCCCTTGATACCATGTTGGTGAGATCACATTTGGAATCCATTTCTGGTCATGAGACAAAAAAAAACATGTCAAGAGCAAGGAATGGGGCAGAGAAGATCAACAAAGAGAATAAGGATCTGGAAGCTAAATTGTACGATAAATGATGAGGGACCTAAGAGGAGAAGTCTATTCAAGAGAAGGTTCAGAACTATCTTCCAGTACCTGAGGCATTGTCACAGAAAAGAGGAGATTGGCTTATTCTCTAAGGCAACAGAGGCAGGACAAGAATTAATGGGTGGAGAACCTTGTCAAAGAAAGACCCAACCTAGAAGTAAGGAGAAATTTCCTGACCTTGGGAACTATTAATCAGTGGAAGTTATGACAGGTCTATGACAACTAGCCACAGCCAACTCGCCATAGCCAACTCATTGTGGAACAACTCACCACAGGGCAAGAGTTACATTAATATCAA
Organism: Bungarus multicinctus; assembly: GCA_023653725.1. Classification (NCBI taxonomy): domain Eukaryota; kingdom Metazoa; phylum Chordata; class Lepidosauria; order Squamata; family Elapidae; genus Bungarus; species Bungarus multicinctus. Next base: position 94,980,681 of record CM042844.1, read on the forward strand.
AGAAATGCTGGAACAGAATAATTAATGAAAGGATACCAAAGGAGTGAAAATGAACTACAAATGAAAAAAAAATTAAAATAGTTGTTTAACCTTTTTGAATAATTAAATTGAATTGTCCCAATGTGAGTTGTCCTGCTGTAAGTTGGCCATGGTCAGTTATCCCATCGCAAGTTGCCCATGGTGTGTTAGCCACGGTGAATTGTTTGTGGCGAGTTGACCATAGAGAGCTGGCTGCGTTGAGTTGTCGCATTCCAAGCTACAGGTGCTTCTCCATCAAGAAGAGATTGGACAACCATTTGGTTGGGATGCTGTAAAGTCTCCTGCCTTGAGCAGGGATTGGCCTAGAAGGCCTCCTTGGCCTCTTCTACCTCTAATTCTATGACTCTACTTAGCTAGAAAAAGAAAGAACTAGCAGACAAATGTTGAGTCATCTCAGAACCCAGAGAGTGTGAAGCCCAAAGATCATTCCAGCCACAAGTTGAATCACATGACTTCTACGTAGTGGAAATCTGTTGGCGTTGTGGTTTCCTGACTCCCAGGGAAAGCCCACATGACAACCTAAATATACACAAAAACATCATTGTGATTCCTACATAGAGCAGTAGTCGAGTCGCAGCTAAAAACTAAAAGATCTGGTTTGAAAAAACCAGGAATGCTTTATTGGGATTGCTGAAGGCTTAAGTCTCAGGTAAGGATTTATTATAAATTATAAATCCCATCTTTCTTTTTTACTCCTGAGCACGGAGCATGAAAATAATCCATGATGAGGATTATCAATTTGAAGCCATTTCAGCCATCAGGACCAACTGAGGGAATCAGGAAAGTAGTTTAAGGAAGTTGCAAAGGAGATGATTTTTCAAAGAGAAAATTAGTTTCAGCACAAACTCTAGCTAGGATCTTCAAGGTAGCAGTTTAAAAAGAGAGTTACCATTATAAGTTATCAAAAATGCGTCAAAATAATGTAGAAGAAGGCAAATGGACAGAAAATATTTTGTTTGCATTTTCAGAATGATCTTTATGTATGTTCATTGTTATTCATATTGCTTTATGATTCATTATTTTTACCATTATTTTTCAACTATGTGCTTGATTCTGAAATCCTGATCAAATACAGGGAAGATAAATTGGGGGCCAAATGACCACAGAAATCCCAAATTCAGTTTGGTTTGTAAAAAAAAAAAATTAGTGATACTTTTATTGTCTTTTATTGAATATGAATGAAACTTTTCTAAATCGGTGTAAACCCAGTTTTGATTTGGCGATGTGGGAACAGAGTCTAATAAGTTAAGACTACAAATAAAGAAATCCACTTTAAACAATTTTTAACTCTGTAGATTAAAATTGACTGCCAATTTATCACAATTGCCTCTTATTTAGTGGTTGATGTTAAAAGTGACAAAAATATTTTTGCTGATTTACCAATAGCTTTTTCAAACAGATATTAATTATTTCTATAATTCTTTCTTCTTCTTGATAATTGGTTGTGTATTGCTTTACAGATTCTCTTATATACTACATATTCATCACTTATATTTATTCTAGGGCAACTTTTTAATTTTCTAGGCAATTTGAAGCCAAGCAAATGTATTCGGATTTAAAATGTCCATCCTGTAGAAGCCAAGCTAACATATTCAAGCAGTCCTAACCTCTTAGAAAAGTGTGAACTTTGACTGATTGGGAATTTTGCTGAGGCTGTTTGTAGCTACGATTTGCACCAATGACACAATTCAGTCAGTTGGAACAGGGGATTAATTTTTTGAAACAGAATATAAATTGATGGTTAGCAGAGAGTAACTCCACCATTGTAGTTCGTGCAGTGGATTTCCGTCTGACAGTAGACACTGTGCTTTCAAGTGAATACACACTTTGTGTCAGACAGCACATGGCAAGATGTTGTGCTATCCCTCCGTTTTGTTCTATGAGAGATAGAGAGAATGAAAGAAAGAAGCAGTGGTTGGAACATAGAATTTAATCCCAAAGGAATTCAGCTACGTTTGCAAATGTGGAACCAAAGTGTTGCTAGTTGGTCGTCATAATAATAGTTACAGGTAATCCTTGACTTACGACCGTTGCTTAGCATTCAAAGCTATGACAGATCTCCCAAAAGGTACTTATGGTCTGGGGTCAATGATCTGATGCCCAACCTCTCCCACATATTCCCATGACTGCTATCAACAACAACTGACAGCTGTTTGCAGCATCCTGTGGCCACACAAACGCAATCTATATTTTTTGCAAAAACTGGAATTTACTTCCATTTTTTTAATTGAAAATGCACCCCTAGCAAATAATGGGTTCGCTTAACAACTGCAGTATTTTCTTAATGACTGCAGATTCGCTTAAAGGCCGAGTTATTCACTTAATGACCACTGCAAAAAAAATAGATTGTAAAATCAGGTTGTTGTTCACATGATGGTGCAACTTACAACCAGTACAACTTGTAATGCCAGTTACGGTCATATTCCAGGATTACCTGCACTGCTCTTAAACGTACAAGTAACCTTGTTGGAAAGTATCATGTCTGATGTATTTATATGCCTGGAGTAGCAGAGGTTGAGTCTTTACAGGAATTCAGAATCGTTGCCTTCTCCTTTATGAGGGATCTGGCAATAGCAATAGCCCTTAGACTTATCTCCGCTTCACAGTGCTTTATAGTCCTCTCTGAGCTGTTTACAAAGTCACCTGTTGCCCCCCAACAATCTGACTCCTCATTTGATTGACTTCGGAAGGATGGAAGGCTGAGTCAACCTTGAGCCGGTCAGGGTTGAACTCATGGAAGTGGGCAGAGTCTGTCTGCAATACTGCCTTCCAACCACTGCGCCAGCCCATTTCTTCGAGCAGAGCATGTTTTGAGTGAATGAATGTGGAGGCAGGGTTAAGCAGAGAAATTCTGAGGGCATTTTTCCTTTGCAATTTGTATTTCACCACAATAGGGTAATTCCAAGTCTTTACCAAGACTCAGCCTTGGAATCAAGTTCCTGTGCTAGGCTGAACTCTTTGGAACTTAGAAGAAAATGTTGAGCAATAAGAGAATCAGTTTCATCTAGGGCAGTGGTTCCCAAAGTGGGCGGTACCACCCCCTAGCGGCAGTGGGATGCCTTAGGGAGGCGCTGAGAGGCAAGGGGGCCGGTAGGGGGGCGCTAAGAGCCGGCCGGGGGGCGCTGGAGGTGAGCAGCAGGCACAATTCAGGGGTGAGAAAAAATCCCGTCGCTGCTGCGTTCGAGGCGAGGCCCCGCAGGATCACCCCATTGAGCCCCTTGCACCGGAGGCACCTGCCCAAGCAAGTCCGAATGGAGCGGTGCACGAAGTCAATGGGGTGAGCCTGAGAGAGGGAAAGAGAGAGGAAATAGAGAAAGAGAGAAGGAAGAAGAGAAAGAGAAAAGGGAAAGAAAGAAAAAGGGACAAAGAAAGAGGGGGGATGGAGGGATGGAGGCATGGAGAGGGGAGGGGGAGAGAGGGAGAGAGACCTGATGCATCAGATTGAATGAGGCCTAGTTTAGACTGAGGCCCTTTTCCACATTGAAACCTCTTTGGCTTCTACTAAAGGTTTTGTGGACGAAACATGGTCAAGACTATCAGGAAGCTCCCACATTTTGTTGAGTCTTTAAACAGGATCCATTGGACCAGATCTCCAGCCTAAAAATTACTTTTCCCCAATGTATTACAATGCCAATTCTGAAGAAGGCAAAACCAAAATGTACTGGTAAATTACAAGGAGAACACACATACACACTCCCTTCTAACCCTGCTGGAGCAGGTGATTGGATAGAATAGATATCTCATTATCTTTCTCCTCCCTCTCTCCCTCCTTCTTTATTTCCTTTTCTTTCTGTCCCTTCCTTCCATCCCCCCTCTTTCTTTGTCCCTTTTTCTTTCTTTCCCTTTTCTCTTTCTTTTCTTCCTTCTCTCTTTCTTTTCTCTATCTCTCTTCCCCTCTCCCAGGCTCACCCCATTGATTTGGTGCACCGCTCCGCTCGGACTTGCTTGGGCAGGTCCCTCCAGTGCAGAGGGCTCAATGGGGTGGAACTGCGGGGTCGGTAATTTTTGCTGCAAAGAATCTCAAAAGCTTCTGGGTTGTGCCCAAGAAAGGGACACACATGTCAGTGCAATTCAGCCACATAAAAGAAAGAGATACAAATAAAACAAATCAACAAGAATCGGCAAAGCATCTCTGATTAGATTCTGTCAGAGATGCTTTGCCAATTCTAGTCCAATGACCTGCTCCAGCAGGGTTGGAAGGGAGCGTGTGTGTAAGTGTGTGCATGGCTGTCAAAACTCCAAAAACAGGTCAAGTGGGCCAGTCATAAATTAGAACACTTGCTAAGCAACTGGCCATTAAGTGGGGACCACTTGTATTTGGTTTGCCAGTCACCAAACCACGCCCACCCAGTCACATGACCAGCAAGCCATGCCACCCAGTCATGTGACTAGCAAGTCTCGCCCACCCAGTCACATTACCAGCAAACCATACCCCTAAATTAGACCATGCCCACAGAAATTTGAATCCCGCCCCTGGGTGGGGGGCATTGAGGATGAGTGTGTAGCACCAAGGGGGTGGTGGACTGAAAAAGTTTGGGAACCACTGGACTAGGGATTTAAGAGAGCAGGTTAGATATCAGGAGATTTGTGAGTTCAAGCCCTGATTTAGCCAAGAAAAGCATCTGGATGACTTTGGCCCAATCCCCAGGAGACAATGTGTTCTAGTCCTGCTTTAAGCATGAAAGCTGGCTGGATAACTTTGCACCAATCACCAGGAGATGGTGAGTTCTAGTCCTGCCTTAGCCATGAAAAGCCACTTGGATGACTTTGGGCCAGTCTCTCTCTTTCAACCCAACCCCCCCTCACAGGGTTGTTGTGGGAAAAACAGGAGGAGGAAGATGTATTGCATATATCTGCATGTATCTGCCCAGTGGTGGAATTGAAATTTTTTTTACTACCGGTTCTGTGGGAGTGGCTTGGTGGGCGAGGCTTGGTGGGTATGGCAGGGTAAGGATACTGCAAAATCCCCCTTCCCTCCCCAGCTGGAACTCGGGAGGGAGAGAATAGATGGGGGCAGGGCCAGTCAGAGGTGGGATTTGCTGGTTCTCTGAACTACTCAAAATTTCCGCTACTGGTTCTCCAGAACTGGTCAGAACCTGCTGGATACCATCTCTGTGTCTGCCGCTTTGAGTCATTTGTAGAAAGGATAAAGGCAGTGGTGGGATTCAGCCGGTTTGCACCAGTTTGGGGGAACCGGTTGTTAACTCTCTGAGCAGTTTGGTGAACTGGTTGTTGGAAGAAATCATTAGGGCAGAGAACCGGTTGTTAAATTATTTGAATCCCACCACTGTATAAAGGCAGGCTATAAATACACCTATAAATAATAACCTCTTCTGAGACTCTGTACTTCATCCTGACATCCTTAGTATTAAAAGGGTTTCCATTGCAGTGAAGTCAGCTCCCATAGTCCCCTTCTTAGAAATGAAATACCGAGAGCCAAATCACTATCCTTCTGACTCCCAAACTCTAGAAGGGGTAGATATCCGTTCAGTTCTTTAACATTAAAAATGTTAAATGCCATTGAGTTATTCATTGGTGGCACAGTGGTGGCAGGCAAACTCTGCTCACAGTTCTGGAGTTCGATCCTGACTGGCTCAAGGTTGACTCAGCTTTCTGTCCTTTCGAGGTGGGTAAAAGGAGGACCTGGATTGTTGGGGGCCAGAGGCTGACTCTGTAGAGCGCTTAGAGAGGGCTGTGAAGGGGTATATAAGTCTAAGTGCTATTCTGATTGCTACGGACTCAGCCTTCCATCCTTCCAAGGTGGGCAAAATGAGGACCCAGATTGTCAGGGGCAATTATGTTGACTCTGTAAACCACTTAGAGAAGGTTGTATAGTACTGTGAGGAGGTATATAAGCCTAAATGCTATGGCCATTGCTTTTGCTTTCATGCATGAAGGGTTAGAGTTAAACTGGGACTGATCCAAAACTTAGGGTTCCCTTGTGGTCATTTGAAACAGAATCTGTTCAGGGGATCCGTATCGCCCAGCACTGCAAACATTTCAGAGTTTGCTTTAGGCAGATTTTAGCTGCCACTACATAGTTTCTTCTTGTTTGAAATATATATATATATATGCTGCATTTTATTACCAAAAAAAGAAAAGGAGGAGAGAAATGACATAGAGGAACAAAATACACACCAGCTTCTCATGATGCCGCACCAAGCAGGCGTTGTTAGATATGACTGTGTGGGTGTGGGAGGCTTGACTAAGCCTGATGGGTTACTGTGTGTGAAGTCGTGCATCGCGTAGCCAAGCTGAGCCAACCGACTGACGAGGGAGAGGAGTAAATAAAGGGGACTTGCAAGATTGTCTGCGGTTTCAGATTATGATTGCTTCAGCTTATCCCCACAGTTAGCTCAGCTGCTGACGGTCCTGTAGTTTGGACCTCAGACTGCCGGTCCTTTTCAAGGATAGCAAGCGTGCTCTGGATTTAAAGAAAATGCTGGCATGCCATTGTTTTGGGACGCATAGCTGCCAATTGGCGGTACTGATCCTATTGCCAAAGAAGAAGAATTAGCTAGCTCTTTTTCAGTAGAAATTCTGGATGTTTCCCCACTGGGGATTTCTACTATGGCTTTTTTTCTGGAGGCTGTGGACCCTGATAAAGAGGAAGTTCTGGAAACAGGGATGTAGGGAGAGTTTATTCCAGGAACTCAAGAGTCTTTTCTTTGTTTGCTTTCAGTCCTGAAGAAATTGTACTAAGTGCTGCTGAGTTGTACCTAAACAAAGTTCCTTCATCTCGGTTGGGTGACCCGAAAGTATTGTTTTTAATCTTACAAAGGAGGAGACCAAAACTCTTCCTGGAATGTAGAATGGGTAGCTAAAACACATAAAAAAGCTGAATGGAAGATGGTAGGTAAGCAGGCAGGCAGGTAGGTAATAAATAGATAGATTGCATTGCACTCGTGTTGGAGGTACCAAGGAGCTTCTGGGTTGAAAGCTGGTGACACCACTGTTGCCCAGGGGACAACAAATCAGGGGCTGCTTTCATGTCCCTGTCAGGAGCTGGAGCAAAAGACAGGCACTCACCCCACTCCACGACGGGACTGAGGTCTCAAATGTGATTTTTCTGCTTGTCAACCCAATATCCTAAACATGTGAGCCACTCTGCTACGATAGATAGATAGATAGATAGATAGATAGATAGATAGATAGATAGATAGATAGATAGATAGATAGATAGATAGATAGATGACAGACAGATAGATGACAGACAGACAGATAGATAGATAACATAGAGAGAGACAGACAGACAGACAGATAGGCAGGCAGGCAGGCAGGCAGACAGTCAAACAAAATATCCAGATCCATAATTACCAATGCAGCAATGATGATAAAATAATTCCCAGTACTCATTACTAGCATCTACAGGAAATTTTCTCAGACTGGTCCACGGTGATAAAGAGCCATGGAAATTGAAAGTGGGTTATTTTTTTGGTCCCTGAAATCTTGACCTGAACTACCTGAAGGGCTACCAGCCTCCTCCCATCTTCAAGGACTTTCCTGGGGGAGTTTAGTCAAGTCAGTTAGAGGTCAAATAGCAACTTCAGCCTCTGCTCTATTCAACCAAGCAAAGAAACCAGCCCAGTCACCTCGGAAGTCCAACAGATAATTTTATTTGCTTACTAAGCACCTCACCAAACCGTAGCTCCTCTTGAAAGCTTGGGTGATCACGAGCAAAGGCCAGACAAAGCCTTGTAACCAGGGAAACAACATAGCTATGTCCTTGTAGTCACGGGGAGTTAAGCTGGACACAAAACAGTCCTTAACTCCATTTATTTATTTATTTTTTTAAAAAAAAATCAGCATACCATTCCTATATTCACAGGCTGTGCTGCGCTGTGTTAGAACGTTTAAAGCGATTGAAAATTGCTTTATTTTTAAAGTGTTCACACTGTGCCCAAAGTCTTTTAAGAGGCTTCTTTGAGCGATGCCTTTTCATTTGGGCCAGCTATTCCTTCCAAAGACCTCTCTTCCTTCCCTGTTCCCATGACAGCAGGCTTATATTTCAGGCATATTTGGTATCTCTCTTCTGCATTGGGCTCACTGGTAAATGCTTTTGCCTCTTGACCCATCAAACGTCAGAAGACCAGAACTTCAGCACTGTCACCAGTTAGATTTTCCTTTGCTGCTATATGATGAGAGAAGAGGAGAGGAGAGGAGAGGAGAGGAGAATGGAATATAGAGTAGAATAAGAATGGGATGGGATAGGATAGGATAGGGAATGGCATGGCATGGCATGGCATGGCATAGAATAGAATAGGGTATGGCATGGCATGGCATGGCATGGCATGGCATGGCATGGCATGGCATGGCATAGCATAGCATAGCATAGCATAGCACAGAACAGAACAGAACAGAATTCCTTCAATATCCTTCAGATGCCACACCGTAGCAAACAACATTTGGCAAGAATGAAGATCTGTTCATTCGTTTACCTTAGCTGGGTCAATGTAGGTTTCAAAACATCATTCCTAGGTGAGCAACCCATTTTGAAAATTCTGCCCCTGGCTGCATCCAGGACAAATAGACTCTGTCCGAGTCTATTGCCAGCTTCACTGGCCGCTGGTGGGCCACAACAGTAAAGAGAAATTTTCTGGCACTGAGAACAATTCATCAGTGGGACATCTTGTCTCCTGGAGTATTGGGTGCTCCATCACAGAACTAGACTGGACAACTATTGGATCTAGATGGTATAAGGTCTACTGCTTGGGCATGGAGTTGGATTAAAAGACACCCAAGTCCCTTCCAGCCCTATGATTCTCTGCTCTCTGGCTTCCAAATATATAGTATGGGACACAAAGGAGGAAAATAGGCAGATAGACCTCCAAAGGATTTTTTTTTTTTGGCTTAACGCTGAGCTAGAAACATGAAGAAGCTATGCACACCTTAGGTTTGATCTGTGATTATACCTCAGTCAAGCTTAGGGTTTATTTTTGAGGAAAACTAGCCAGGTTTCTCCAAAATAAGTGCCAGGGAATGAATACTAAGTTGGCAGTTCTCAAAAGCTCCAGGAACTTACCTTTTGCCATTGGCAGCCTGATGTGGCATTGTTAATATCACTAGGCAACCTCAATATCACCATGGAAACTACAAACAACAAGGAATAGGAAGCAGCGAGACAAGTCCTTTTCCAGAATCATCACTGATTCTCTATTTCGCTCCCCCCACCCTTTATTTTTTTTTGGGAAAGGACACATTTCCACCACAACTTCCAAGAAATTCAGGGCCCCATCCCATGAGCTACCTCCCTTAGCTTCCAAACCGCCTTGTAAGGTAGGTTAGCCAGGCAACTAGCCTGCTTTCCAAGATTTTGAGGCAAAAGGGATGCAAATGAGAATTCAAATCAGGAGCCAGGTGCCTTAGCAAATCACAGCATAAGAGGAAAATATTTCCTTGCTCTATATTCATTTATGTTCTGGTGTGTCAATGTACATTTTCCCATTAGAAGGTTGAAGGAATGAGCTAACTCAATACACATCTGATTACTGTCAGGATTCCGGTGATTGCCCTAATTGAATCGTGAGCCTTGAGCCAAGCTTAAAAAGGGTGGGATACAAAAGCAACAAAGTCACAAAAACAGTGAAGTCCCTTTAATTCTTTCAACTTGGCTTCAAAGCTCCAATTATAATTGACTGGAGAAAAAACTCCACCACAAAGAGTTGCAAAAAGGAATAACTTCCCTTCAAATTCAAAATACATATAAATTATAAATAGAAAAAAACAAAACACAAATCACACTGAAGAATTAATGAGACAAAGCAGGATAAGGGCTTGAATATGTCCACAGAGATTGAAATACATACATTGGGAAGGATGCCAGAACTCAGATAAGAACTGACAGACTAGAAATATTTTCACGCTTTGCTTCCAGCACTGACCTATGCACAGTTTTAAACAATCCTCACAGCTGCAGCCCATGAAGGGGATCAAGGCCCTTTCCTCCCCCATAGATCACGCCATTCACGTTTCTCCCTTATCTGTTCCTCCCTGAGTGCCCTAGGATGAAGAGGGGATGGGCCTGAGTCTTTCTCTGAATGCCCACCTGGCCTGTGCCCTTCCCCAGTTTCCTCCACAACCTCTGGAGCCATACTCCCACTCCCTGTTGGCTGTTTGTCCTGTCCCTCAGAATCAGATTCTAACAGCGGCATGACAGAAACCAAAATATTTATTAGAAGCAACATGTCCAGAATTAACCTGGATGAAGTCAACTCTGGCATACATAATTTACAGTCACCTGTGACCCTGTTTCCCCCATTTCCCCCTGGTGTGTCATAAATCAGATTCTCCAATTAAGCACATTCATGGGCTGGGTGTCATCAATCATGTTCTCCAATTAAGGATTTTCATGGACAGAAGATCCGGTAGCTTAGCAACAATCTTTGTAAGATAAGTGTTGGAATGTACTTCTGGTTTTAAACTGCTTCACTGCTCCTTCAGGTTTCCTCCCTCCTCTTGTTTATGGCAACTCCATAACAGGTATAGGAATGCTTTACGAGTTGACATTTCCTCTCGTGCATAATGCTGAGTTGATTTGCTTAACTGAGTTCCCTCAAAGAAATCATAGAGTAAGCTGAAGAACTCCTACTCGGCTCTGTTTTGTACAACCTAATGATCAGAGAAATCCACAAACCACCCTGGGGTTGAATGTGGTTTGCCAACTTGGATGGAGAGATTAAAAAAAAAAATGAGGATAAAAGCAAAACGTTTGGAGAAAGAGATGGGTGTTTTAATCTTAGGGCAGCTATGATGCATCAAATAACACAAACATAAGCAGGGTTCCAAGAGCAAAACATAAAATATATCTTGAACACCAAACATAGTAGCAAGATGTTCTTGCTTAGGGTGGGGATGGCACAACAGAGAATATGGTGCCAACTGAACATTGGCCCAATTGTAGCTTTTGCCTGCTAAACGGAATGAGAGGAACCGTCGATTCAGAAAATCCCTTCTTCCTATCACATCCCTTCCTTTTAATCCCATTTCACCACAACTGGGAGGTCATTTTAGCTCAGAGTGACCAGCTCAGGGTCACCCAGAGTGTTTGCATACTTCAATACTTAACAAAATAACAGAAGGGATCTTGAAGGTCTTCTAGTCCAACCCCCTGCTCAACCCCCTGGAGACCTTATACCATTCCAGACAGAGGATTGTCCAATCTCTTCTTAAAAATCTCCGGTGTTGTAGCACTCAGTGCTTCTGAAGTTTTATTGTTTATTGCTCTCATTGTTAGGAAATTTCTCCTTGGTTCTAGGTTGCTTCTTTCCTTAGTTAGTTTCCAATTGTTGTTTCTTGCCTTCAGGCGCTTTGGAAAATAGTTTGATCCCCTCTTCTTTGTAGGAGCCCCTGAAATATTTCTAATAGAAGTGTTATTATTGACTCTTGACGAATGTCTCTTTTCTTTTATGTACACTGAGAGCATTTGCACCAAAGACAAATTCCTTGTGTGTCCAATCACACTTGGCCAATAAAGAATAAAGAAGTCTATTAATATTGAAGAATGGGTGTAATTCTAATGTATCTTCAGCAGGTGGCCCCATCTAACTGACCACTGCTGATCCCAGAAAATGTTGGAAGAAAATCTCAGATGCGGCTAGAACTTGAATGAGAGACCCCTTAGCAGCTTCAGAATTGCGAGTTAGATCAGGAAATTGAAAAACAATAAAATCTGGAAGGAGACAATCACGCACCTCCTCCATTCTGCCGCCAAGCAAAGAATATGGATAAAGTAAGCTTGATTCAAGGGAGATATTACAAAAGTCCTTAATTTACAACTATTTGTTCAGTCATCGTTCAAAGTTACAACAGCACTGAAAAAAAGTGACATGACTATTTTTCACACTTATGACCACTGCAGCACCTCTAAGTCAAGGACCACATGTACTTTTCTAACTCAAGAGCTAGAGATCTGAGTCCATTGTATCCAGAGTCTCAAGGAGCTCCTTCTTAGCTGAGCCTTAACCAAAAGCCATCTCAATGTAGGGTATTTCATTTTTGAAAAGAGAAACATCAGGCCCAGAAAGTCTATTTAATCTGGTGCATTTAGGGTAAGATGAAGTCTTTGCACAGTTTGAAATCCTGGAATAAAATAAGACCAGCTTTAAAAAAAATCACTTCGGGCTACCCAGACGTTTTGCCGTTCTTCGGCTCTCTGTGAAAATTAAGTGACCCAGGATGTAGTGAAGTGCTAAAGGCTTCAAAGAGATGCTTCCCAACTGTACTAGCAATTCCAGTTCAAATAATTGCAAGTAGAATAAGACTCCGAGTTAAGTGGCTATAAGTGCTACTTCGTGGCTCTTTGCCCTTCCAATGTCCATTAGCACCACAGAAAGCACAAAATGAGCTATCCACAGAAGTCAGAACATTCCCATTTCCTTCTTAAGTTGGTGGGACTCCTGGCTAAAAGGTCAGCAATGAAAAATAGATTATCGCTTTCCCATGTGGCTTCCAGAAGTCAATCTGACATGAACAGAGAGTGTTGTGCAGCGTCTGAGATTTAGGTGATGTGTTTTGTTTTTCACACTTGTACCTGTGTGCCTTTTCCAAATAGATTTAACTTGCTTAGTGTCTACGTTGCCGTGCACCGATTGGTCACTTTTTCTGGGCAGAGACATATGTGATTAGGGAGGTGTGTTGATCAACAACCTGGTTCATAAGACTTAGCCAAACCTTTCAGAATTTTATGCGATTTGAATTTTTGGATTGGAAAGCTGAAGAGAACTGACTGGGAGTTATTTCAACTAAAAGAATGAAAACTTGCTCTTGTCACTGTGAAGGACAGATATGGAGCAAGCTAGCCACCAGATGGCAAGAATATAAAGAAGCGGTCAGACAAGAAGACTCAAATTCATTGGTAGCTTCACATTGCAATGAACAAGGACATACATTCAATTTTGCAATTAATTAGATTGTTGTCCGAGCAGGGACAAAAACAGCCAGGGAAATGGTTGAAGCCTGGGAAATGGGTTGTCAGTCAATCCAGAATGCTGATTTACCACCAGCTTATCAAATGCTTAAGAACTGAGGACTTGGCAGCATAAGGAACAACAGCCAATCGTTGGCCATCAATGCAACAATCAATAAGAAACCACACCCAACCAGGCACCACATAAATATGACACATAGAAGAACCCAGAGCACACACTCTGCTAAAGATGGGCTCCATCATACAAATCCACAAAATCTCTGGTCTTGGTGAATGACCCAGATTGGATCCTTCAACGCTATCCTGGGACACATTGCATTTGCTTTCATTGGTAATGAAAACTGGGCTGTGTACATAAGCCAAGCCACTTGAATTGATTTGGAGCCACGCCACACAATTTTGGAAAGTTGTTTTGGATTGACTAAGATTGCTTCAGACTGAACACCAAAGCTACACACAGGCTTTCTAGTCAAGACTGTGCATGTTAACTGTGATTGATTTAACCCTAAGGCACGCTAGGAAAGGAATTGAGCCTTTGAGGAGCAATTTGTAACAATACCAGATCTTTTTATAACGATTTTTAGGCATTGGGATTCTTTGTTATCTCAAGCTGGAATCTTAAAGCATAAAAATAAAGAAGCAAATAAATAACCCAATCTAGCTAATGGGATCAAAATCTGTGAGCAGAGAGTACATACACCTAGGAGAACTCCATAATATTTCCGGAGGAAAAATCCATTGACGTAGGTGATGGCTGTGTTTTTCCTACTATGTTAACCTGAGGCCTTTTTTCTTTCTAATAAGAACCCCAAAATACAGATTATATATACAGAATATATTCAAATATATTCAAATATTGCAGACATCTCCCTCCTATGCACGTTAGCATTGCAATTCAGCTGCACAGAATCTTAACAACCAGTCTGCATGAACTGGTGTGAACCGGCAGTAGCCCACCTCTGCCTTCATCCATGGAGCTGCAGAGAGCTGATGTTTTCTCTGGCTGATAGTTTTAAGCATATTTTCCTTCCCAGATTCTTGGACAGACCAGAAACTTTCCCTTTTCCATTTTTAATGGAGATGCTAACACAAAAGACAACCCTCCTGAATCCACAAGCATGACTTACAAGGAGAGGGTGAAGGAATGAAGCAGACAATTTCATGGCAACTGATTCAACTGAAGGAAAAGAACATGTAAAATGTTGAGCCAGAGTGAAAAAAGCTAAGTAGCATGCAGATCACAGGGCTGCCCCTCCCCAAACTCAGGAAAAGCTGAATGGATTCCTTTCTCATTAGTGACTCCAGATCTCTGTACCCAAGCCAGCCAGAAAAGCTGACAGAGCTGGAGATGACAGAGCCGGAGATGACAGAGCCAAGGATGACAGAGCCAGAGATGATAGAGCCAAGGATGATAGAGCCGGAGATGATAGAGCCGGAGATGATAGAGCCGGAGATGATAGGTCTACAAACTGCAGAGTAGTTAGGCAGATGCCATATATTCCATCTAGTACATATAATGTGTAGTGCTGCTTTCAAAACTTTCCTGCTTATATTGGATTTTTAAAAAATTGTGATTAGATATTAAGCTGAGGTGTCACTTTAGGTAATTGATAATTGAAAGGAAGAAACAGACCAATAATTAAGAAAAATCTATGGACTGGTTTGAAGAAGTGATTTTGGCCATATCAAAAGCTGAACACAATACCCCAGTATACGTTTATAGGGTCAGATTCTGGCAGTTATCCCAGTTAAATCATGAGTCTCAAGCCCAACTTCCAAAACTTCAAAAGGATTTATTGGGAGTTAACATGTCCGACACTGCCTGGGTGTAGCTGACTCTGAGACACATAATTCGTTTTCACCCTTGACCCTGGTTTTCCCCCACCCTCCAGGTGTATCCTAATTCATATTCTCCAATGGGACACATCCGTAGCCAAGAGTCATCAATCGTGCTCTCCAGTTACAGATTTGCACAGCAGAAACTTCAGTCACCTAGCTAATATCTTTGAAAAGCTATTTATGGAATGTGCTTTCAGTTTCCAAGCTGCTGCACTGCTCTTTCAAACCCCTTTCCTCCCTCCCTTTCTGTTGGCAACTCTAAAAAGGCCATAGAAATATTTTATGAGTTGACATATAGTGCAATTAGAGAGTTTGAACTGTTTCCACTGTGATAGATGCTCTTAAAGAAGAATCACAGGCAGCAGAAACCGTAAATGGGAAACACGATTTCCCTGCCTTCTCTAAATAATATGCTCAACATTCAAAAATACAGCGACATCATCTACAGATGGCCATATTTCAAGATAATGCCTGAAAGATAAGCATGAAATGATTGCGAGTATCCGGAATTTGGACAAGTGGAACAGCCCATGCGACATGGAATTGAGAACAGGAAGATGGTGGAGATTGATTGTAGCTGTAGAAAGGATGCAGCTGGATAAGATTTCCTTCAGCTTTTTATCTCAGCTCTGCCCCAAGAGTCATCTTCTTCATTCATTACCACTTTTGATTTCCATGGCTCTTTATCGCTGAGAGCCACTCAGAGAAGGTTTCCTGCAGATGCTAGAAATGAGTGCTGGGAATTATTTGGTCATCATTGCTGCATTGGTAATTATGGATCTGGATATCTATATCTATCTATCTATCTATCTATCTATCTATCTATCTATCTATCTATCTATCTATCTATCTATCTATCCATCCATCCATCCATCCATCCATCCATCCATCCATCCAGCTATTATCTATCCATTTATATTTATTTATCTATCATCTATATCATCTATCTATATCATTAATCTAGCTAGCTATCTAGCTATCATCCATCATCTATCTATTATATGTAGCTAGCTATCTAGCTATCTTAGCTATCTAGCTATTATTTAACTATCTAGATATCTATATATCATCATCATTCATCTATCTATCTGTCTGTCTGTCTGTCTGTCTGTCTGTCTGTCTGTCTGTCTGTCTATCATCCATATCAGGGGTCTCCACCCTTGGCAACTTTAAGATTTGTGGACTTCAATTCCCAGAGTTCCTAGAGTTCTGGGAATTGAAGTCCACAAGTCTCAAAGTTGCCAAGGTTGGAGACCCCTGATCTATATCATCTAACTATATCATTAGCTAGCTAGCTATCATCCATCATCTATCATATCTATCTACCTATCTTTACTAGCTATCTAGCTATTATCTAACTATCTATCTATCTATAATGTATCTAGCTATCTAGCTAGCTGTCAATCTATGTAGCTATGTTTATCTAATCTATCTATCCTCATCTGTCTCTCTCTTTCTCTCTCTTTCTCTCTTGTCTTCCTCCAAGAGGCTAAGAATGTCCCTTTAGTCTCTACCTGCCATCTCTCTATTCAAGGAGAACCATCAGTTTCATAAATCATAGTAATAACTTATTTGCAGACTGGGAATACTAAAATGATTCTTTGCATGCTCAGAATAAACAGTATTAAGGTTACCAAGTCACTTCAAGCCTTGTCAATCTCGTCAGATAAATCACACTACTCTTTCAAACTGATCTTTCCCCCTGCAATTTCAAAGTTTGTTTCCGTAAACATTGTTGGAGGTTGAAGAATTTTGAACTGAACAAGGGAAGCCAGGCTGGCGATTAAGATAGAATGAATTGTTGTCAGCCTGTATATATTTTATTTACTCTGTTTATTAGCTATTCATTTGAGGCAGACCCATGAACATTTTTTAAATTCTCAGCTTTAGCAGAAGGTGGAACAGGTTGGCGGTTAAAGCATTCTGTCCAGGTAGTGGGAGAGCTTACGAGGGCAGAAACCTAACCAAAGCAGTTATTATAAATATATATTTTCAATCCTCAAATACCTCTTGAGCATTGCTCTGGTTGCAAGGAATGGCAGTCACTCCCCTCCAAGCGCAGAGCAACTTATCCTTGACTCTCCGAGAAAGAATGTTGTTGTGTCTATGAAATCCCCCCTCCCAAATCCCTAGGCACTGGATGCAGTAGCCTCGAAGCTTCCAAGTAAAAAATGGCTTCCAAGGCTGACAGGTAGAAGACCAAGGTGAGAAAGTCCTTAAGAGATAACAAACTTTAACCTAATGACACTGCATTTAACTGTAGAACAATTTATGGATTTGTCTGAGGTTTTGCTGGATCACACTTGCAAGCACCATATGTTGAAGCTGGGCTGTAGGTTAGGCGAGAGACCAACTGGATGCCAACCTGTGTTGAAATTAGCTGGAGTGTTTCTACTTTGTGCTACTGTACCACACCCAAAGAACCAGACTGGAAGCGATACTAGCAACCTAACTCATAAAAGCATGCCGATTAAAATATTTCAAGAATGTTCTTTTTAGGGACATGTTTCGCTGTTATGTAAGCGAGACATTCAATGCATAACAACACCCTTAGCTGATTGAACTAGGGTTCAATTCAAATTTGAAATAGAGCATTGAAGTGGACAGCATTAAAAGAGGATATAAGCAATGGCATTCCCCATTTTTAAAATTCAAATGAGAGTGCACATTTTTTTAAAAGAAATCTAACCTAATGCTAACCCCACTGTCTGAAAAAAGTTTTGTATGATCTCGTTTCTACTTCTCCATAGAGTTCTATTTTCCAGCATGACCAAGCTTTAGAGAGAGATACATCTGTCTGTCTATATCTATATGTATATATCTATGTATATATCTATATCTATCTATTTATCTAATCTATCTATCCATCTATCATCTATCTATTTATCTGTTATCTATCTATCTATATCTATCTATCTATCATCTCTATCTATCTCTGGAGGGCCCGTGACAGAGGCTATTCCTCTGTCCTGGTCCTACTAAATCTCTCGGCGGCTTTCGATACTGTCGACCACAGTATCCTATTGCAGCAGCTGGGGGGGTTGGGGGTGGGAGGCACTGTCTTGCGGTGGTTCTCCTCCTTCCTCTCCAGCCGTTCGCAATTTGTGTTGGCGGGGGGGCTGAGATCGGCCCCGAGACCCCTGATTTGCGGGGTTCCTCAGGGGTTGGTGCTCTCGCCCCTTCTGTTCAACATTTATATGAAGCCGCTGGGCGAGATCATCCATGGCTTTGGGGTAGAATTCCATCAGTATGCCGATGACATCCAGCTGTACACTTCTACCCCGGGTCACCCCGATGAAGCCGTCAAAGTGATGACCCGGTGCCTGGAGGCCGTACGGTGTTGGATGGGGCGGAACAGGCTTTGGCTCAACCCATCTAAGACCGAGTGGCTGTGCTTCCCAGCACCCCGATACAGCCGGCTGGTTCCATCGCTGGCTGTGGGGGAGGAGAAATTCTTGCCCCGACAGAGAGGGCCCGCAATCTGGGTGTCCTCCTGGATGTACAGCTGTCGTTGGAAGACCATGTGGTGGCCGTCGCCGGAAGGGCTTTTGGTCAGGTCCGTAGGATCTACCAGTTGCGGCTCTTTCTGGATCGGGATGCGCTTTGCACGGTCACTTCCGCCCTTGTAATCTCCACCTAGACTATGCCAATGCTCTCTACATGGGGCTTCCCTTGAAGAGCACTCAGAGGCTCCAGCTGGTGCAGAATGCGGCCGCGCTCCCATGTCACACCGCTCTTGCGCGAGCTGCATTGGCTCCAGGTGGTCCTCCGGGTGCGCTTCAAGGTATTAGTTACCATCTTTAAAGTGCTCCATGGCTTGGGGCCGGGATATTTACGGGACCGCCTCCTGCCATTATTGGCCTCCCGCCGGCCAATACGCTCCCATAGAGTGGGTTTCCTCGGGGTGCCACCGGCTGGACAGCTGGCGACCCCAAGGGTGCGGGCCTTCTCATTGGGGGCACCCTCCCTCTGGAACGAATTACCCCCGGAGATGAGGACCATCCCTGATCACCTGACCTTCCGACGGGTGGTGAAGACTCATCTATTTTGCCAAGCCGGTCTGGCCTAGGGTCCTCTTAGAGTTTTAATCTGGTTTTATCTGGTTTTTAATCTTTTTAATTCCCCTTTATATGCTTTTATTTCAGCCACTTTCTTTGATTGTAATTGTTTTTTAATTTTGTATTGTTATGGTATTTTAATTGGCTGTACACCGCTCTGTCAGAGAAAGAGGGCGGTATATAAGTTTAATAAAATATCTATCTATCTATCTATCTATCTATCTATCTATCTATCTATCTATCTATCTATCTATCTATCTATCTATCTATCTATCTATCTATCTATCTATCTATCTACCTACTTGCCTATCTAGTCTGTCTGTCTGTCTGTTATCTACCTATCTACCTATCTAGTCAGTCAGTCAGTCAATCAGTCAGTCTCTGTCTGTCTGTCTGTCCGTCCGTCCGTCCATCCATCCATCCATCCATCCATCCATCTATCTAGTCTAAGTCCATGGACACCCAAGAGAAGGCAAGAGATGACCCATGGATCATGATGACATGATGCAAATGATCTAACTTACTTACATCAGAAGTTGTGATGCAGGTATGAAGATGTGCTCTTAGCATGAGGCTGTCACCATTTGTCACCATGTGTCATCATTTCAGTGTCATTGCAGTTTGTTACAGGTGCTGCTTTCTGTGTTTGTAAGAGGATGTGAGAATGACTTTGGGGGATGACGGAAGAGACACAGCCAGGGGAAGGATCAGTTAAGAGGCAGCTTAGCTGCAGAAGGAATACGGGTATGGTAAATTAGTCAGAATTTCTTGGGCTCTAAAGGTGACAGGATATGATCAGACTTGCAAGGCCTTGCTAATGTAACCTTGCAACGAGGTAGAATTAATTCATCTGAGTCTGTGCTACCTCTCTGGATTGCATTGCAAAGCTTATTTCTAGGCTGAATCTTTCCGTGATTGGTTTCCATCTATGGTTCCTAGACTGGCCTTTGGATGCTTTGGAGAATAGCTTGACCCCCTTCCTCTCTGTGGCCGCCCCTTAAATACTAGTAGATTGCTATCCTGTCTCCCCTGGTCCTTCTCTTCCCTAGACTAGCCACGTCCAATTCCTGCAACCCTTCATCGTATGTTTTAGCCTCCAGTCCCCTATTCATCCTGCTTGCTCTTCTCTGCCCTCTTTCTAGAGTCTCAACATCCCTTTTGTAGTGTGGTGACCAAAACTGGATGCAGCACTCTAGGTATGGTCTTACTAAGGATTTAAAGATTGGTTGTATCCTTCTGTTAATACAACTTAGGATTGCATTAGCCTTTTTGGCTGCTGCTGCACACTGCTGGCTCCTATTTAATTGGTTGGTTGGAAGTCTTCCTTTGAGGTTTTTAATCATGATTATTCCTACAGTGATTAAAAGATAAAAATGCATACTTGGATGTGTAACATCTGTCTCAATGAAACCTCCCTCTCAAATAAATAAATATACATATATGCACACACACTTACATACATATATATAGTATATATGTAGTCCTTGATTTACCACCAACTTGAGCCTATTTTTTGGTTGCTAAGCAAGACAGTTGTTAAGTGAGTCTTGCCCAGTTTTACAAGCTTTCTTGCCACAGTTGTTAAGTGAACCACTGCAATTGTTCAATTAGTAACATGGTTGTTAAATGAATGTGGCTTCTGCATGGTATCAACTCATAACATATTTCTATGGTCTTTTAGCGTTGCCAGCAGAAAGAAAGGGGGGAGCAATGCAGCGCAAACCAAAGTGCATTCCATAAATAGCTTTTCAAAGATAGTAACTAGGTGACCGAAGTTTCTGCCGTGCAAAATTCTAACTGGAGAGCCTGATGGATGACTCTGGACTATGAACGTGTCCCATTGGAGAATATGGGTTATGATACACCCAAAGGGGTGGGGGGAAACCAGAGTCAAAGGTGACAGTACATTATGTGTCTCAGAGTCAGCTACACCCAGGCAGTGCCGGACATGTTAACTCCCAATAAATCCTTCTGAAGTTTTGGAAGTTTGGCTTGACACTCATGATTTAAATGGGGGTCACTTCTGGAATCCTGACACATGTACTTTGCTTCTCAGAAGGTCACAAAAGGGGATCATATGACTCCAGGATGATGCAACCGTCATAAGTATGTGTCAGATGCCAAGTGCCTGAATTTCAATCACATTTAACGATCACAGGGACACTGCCAGAGTCATAAGTGTGAAAACGGTCATATGTCTCTTTTTTCAGTGCTCTTGTAACTTCAACGGTCACTAAACAACTGTTTAGTTGAGGACTACCTGTTTATGTTTGTGTGTGTGCCCACATGTGCGTGAGTACATATATGTATATCATTAAACATAGAGAGAGAGAGACAGAGGGATGGATGGATGGATGGATGGATGGATGGATGGATGGATGGATGGATGGCTAAATTGATAGAGAGAGAAATGAGAGAGAGAGAGAGAGAGAAGAGAGATAGACAGAGGGAGAGGGAGGGAGAGATAAACTTTAAAAGATGGGTATTCAAATGTATCTTCCCGAAAAATATCCCTTTGAAGGTATTTAATTCCTATTTTTGCTAAGAACCACAACATCCGATAAACAGCAAAAGTTTCTATCTTGCCAAGGATTAGCTTGAGCATCAGCTCCAGGCAGGCGTCGCATCCTGTGAAAGTCAGAGGTTACAAAACAAGTCTAAAAATTGTCCTATGGATTTATTAAAAGGAGGTAAATAGCATATGTCAGAGTTATTTCCTTTGTAATTAAGAAAGCAGCCGAGATTGGAAGAATGTAAATGGAGGCTGTTGTAATTACTTGTTACACTTTGATAGGAAATCAGGCATGCAATTTATCCAAATACCTTTAAGTAAATTGCATGCAGCACACTGTAATTCAACCTCCAATTTATATTTGACTGTCAGCAATTATTCATCTTCTCCTATTTGACTTAAAAAGAAAATCATTATAGAACAGAAGTAAGGATACTTACAAAATGTGCATACTATTTTTTTGTTGTTGTTAATTAGTTGCACGGGGTATACATCTATATAATATACATTCTAAATAGAGGGTTGTGTGTGTATTTGTGTGCAACTAGGTACACATTTGTGGATGGATGAAATCTACTTCATGTAAATCTGTACCACAATTTCTACGACTATGGAGATTCTCAATCCTACGGGTCAAAAGTGTTTTTTTTTTTTTCAAAAGGCAACTGGACTTGCTTGGATTTTTCCTTGAAATAACAGAGTTGGAAGGGACCTTGGAGGTCTTCTAGTCCAACCCACTGCTCAAGCAGGACATCCTATCCCATTTCAGACAAATGGTTGTCCAGTCTCTTCTTAAAAACCTCCAGTGCTGGAGCACCCACAACTTCTGGTGGCCAGCTGTTCCATTGATCAATCGTTCTCACTGTTTCTCCTTATTTCTAGGTTGCTTCTCTCCTTGATTAGTCTTTATCCATTATACCTTGTCTGGCCTTCGGGTGCCTTGGAGAAGAGCTTGACTTCCTCTTCTTTGGGACAGCCCCTCAAATATTGGAAGATGTTCTCCTGTCTCCCGTGGTCCTTCTTTCCACTAGACTGGCCAGGCCCAATTCCTGCAACTGTTCATTGCATGTTTCATCCTCCAGTCCCCTCATCATCTTCGTTGCTCTTCTCTGCACTCTTCTCAGAGTCTCAACATCTTTTTTTATATCGTGGCAGCCAAAACTGGATGCAAACATTTCACTTCTTATCTAAGAAACTTCTTTAATTCATGTCTTCTGAACTGAAGAAGCTTCTTGGATGAGAAGCAAAACATTTTCAAGGAAACAAAATCAAGAAAGTCTGGTTGTCTTTTGAAAAGCACTTTGAGATAATTTCTATGCCTTTCTTTTTTTAAAAAAATGTTCCCCTGTTTGCTCAGTGGAATGTACTTGTCAGAAAGTGCTTATGGAACTGTGCAAATTGCACATTACAAATAAATGGGCTTGGTTTTGAAAAGAAAAACAAGCACAACATCTTTTACAATTCAGAGAACAATCTTGCTTTAAATTCAGACTTAAACGCGAGATGCCAATTCGCTGGTTCCGAGCTTTGCATGCTATTCGTAACCAAGAAACCTGTTTGCCAGCTACACAATCCACAAAGCTGAAACAATTGACCTCTCCTACGCTTTAAAAAAAGTGTCTCAAAAAAAAAGAAGCAGGGCCATGCAATGTGCAGTTTACTACTCGGTGTAGGTAATTGCAGCCAATCGTGGCTCGCTCTGCAAAACACAGGTCGGCATGAAACTGGGAAGCCAGCCGTAACTGCCAAGTACTTTTAGCTGTTGTTAAAACATCACATGATTGGCATTTAACAGTAGAAATACTGTACTAAATGGCTCGAGTATTAGTCATGGGTTGTCAAACTAAACAGAGAGTGGCTTGGAAAAGGATCACTATGCAACCAAAGGTGCATTAAGTAAAAGAGTGGGGGGGGGGGAAATTGGCACGGAACCAAAGCCAAACAACATTGACTCACCAAGCCAGTTCTTCCTGCTTATACCCTGTTCTTGCTATGTTCTTGACTGCCTCCCTATTTGGATAGTTCGGGTCATGGAGCCCATTAAGAGAGCTATCAAATTCTTCTTCGAGGCGGCTCGTCTTTCTACCACAACAAAAACAATTGCTCATCTGGTTCCAGTGTTTACACTGAAAGTAGCTTTTTTTTCAGTCCAGATGGGCTCCTACGATGGAGTTTACTCTGTAGTTTCCTCAAATGCAGTTAGGAAATAGACGGCGACCATGTTTTTCCAGATTGTTTTTGGTTTTGAGCTTGGGATTTCCTAGTGGTGTGCTATCCAGTATTAGATGTTTGAGATCAGCCCAGGGAAGGTAGATTTTACTGCACGCGTCCCGATGACGTTGCAGGAAATCAAAGACTCGGGTCAAGATAGTAAGAGAACTGGAGCAGAGTCAGGTGTGAGCTTCAAACATTTTAGCAACTGGCTCTCTGCCTTGGTGGCTGGGTGGGTGTGGCCACGGTGGGCATGGCCTAGTCAGCCTTCTGCACCATGGTGGGGGGGGCATTTTCTCCTTTCCCAGGCTCTGGAGACTTTCCCCTAGCCTCTGGGAGGGCAAAAATGGCCTTCCCAGGCTCCGGAGGCTCTCTGGAGGCTGGAAACAGGCCGAATTCCAACCTTCTGGAGGCTCCAGGAAGCCCGTTTTCCACCCTCACCAAGCCTCCATGTGAGCCCTGTACTTACCTGGGATCCAAAAAGGGGGGGAGGAGGGGAGGAGCAGGGTGGCGGGGCCAGCCAGGGATGGGATTTGCCAGTTTGCTGAACCAGCCATAAAATTAGCTACTGGTTAGCTACTGATTCATCCGAACCAGGGAGAACCGGTCGGAGCCCACCCCTGAAGACAAGGTAGATTTCACTGCATGATGTAGCAGGAAATCAAAGACTCGGGTCAAGATAGTAAGAGAAGTGGAGCAAAGTATCCGTTGAACTAGGCTTAGATGTCTGTTGGGGTGCTGCAGGGGTGCTTGAAATATATTAACTGACATAACCAGCCCACAATTGACTCCTTGGATCGTGTTACATTCTTTTTCTTCCTCATTTATTTCACAATATCACAACCTGTCCTTCTTTGAGTAGGCCTTGGAGACCTGACACTTCCGCAAGTCCTGAGATGAAGAGACTTTTTTTTTGGGGGGGGGGGTTATTAAATTAGTTAGTTCATGCAGATCATATTGTTAGGATGGTTTTTTTTTTTTTAAAAAAATGGTTTTTATTGAGTTGAGAGATTTGAGCAGCTCTATCAATTTAAATTAAACAAATCAATATGTAATTTGTCCCAAATAATAAGCTCCCAACCCAAATCTTCTTCTTCTTCTTTTTCTTCTTCTTCTTCCTCCTCCTCCTCTTCTTCCTCCTCCTCTTCTTCCTCTTCCTCTTCTTCTTCTCTTTCTTTCCCTCTTCCTCTTTTTCTTCCTCTTTTTCTTCCTCTCCTTCCCCTCCCCCTCCCCTTTCCTCCTCCTCCTCCTCTTCTTCTTCTTCATCTTCTTCTCTCCTCCTCTTCCTCTCCCTCTCCTTCCTTTCCTTCTCCCTCCTCCTCCTTGCCTCACCCTCCCTCCCTTTTCCCTCCCTCTCCCTTTCCCTAAGCCACGTACATCTTTTTTCGTTTTATTACAGGACTATTCAAGCTGAATAGCTTGGTTATGAGCTAGGTCAGAAATGCTCCAATTTAATCTGTAGTCTTTTCCAGGGAGAGCTCAGAAAAGCATCTAGGGAATTAGGTTTCCAAATCATTATTACCAGTACTAATAATGGGGTCAAATAATCTTCCCCAGTTTCCAAGCCAGTGGGGGGGGGGGGGGGGTTGGACTAGATGACCTACAAGGTCCCTTCCAACTCTGTTAATCTGTATAAGGGTCTATTGCACCTTGGGTGAACAGCTTCACAATAAGGCAGGCAGGTAGAAAAACGACATGGCGAGAACCGCAGGGTAGAAAGTACAAATTTTGGCCCACCTATTTCAAGCAGCAAGCCAAGGACATAAATAATATTATGGGGAAAAATGGCCTTTGTTCTCCTTCCGCACCTCGCTTGAAAATCCTGCCTCTTATCAATATCAAAGTTAAGAAAAGCCCCTTGTAGGTGCCTTTATACAGCCAGAGGAAAGCACAACAGGCAGCTGTGTCCTTCTCCAACCAGGAACATCCAAGATGAAAAAAAACAATCATATGTGACCCTTTCCCTCTGCCTCCCTTAGAACAAGTAGAAAAGTCCTTTACTTTCCGAGCTATAGTTCTTTATCAGATTTACCCAAAGCACGCCAAGAATTCAAGCAGTGGGGGTGTCTAATTGCATTCAAATACGCAAGTTTTTTAGAAACAAACTTCCCCAATAGAGTGAATGTCACCGAGGCACAGCAAACATTTGACAATTTTGACCTGAGGTTAGAATCAAAATGTAACTGAATAGTGATTGCCAAATGCCAAATGGCTCCAGCTATCTTTCAGCGACATTTCATACCTGCCCTATTTCAAATCTGCAAGTTTGGATGTAAATATTTGCAGAAACTTCTAGCGTATCTGAGTCACCCACTAGGCCTTCCCCTCCTGCACTACATTTCCCTGGGTATAAACCAGGGATGGGATCCGACCGGTATAACTACTGGTTTTGTTGCTCTGCGTTGCGCGGGCATTCGTGGAGTCGTGCGAGTACAATTTACAACCTGCTGAGCTGCCCGGATAGCTGAGCAGCACCGCGTGCAAGTGCACAGCAGTTGGGAAAGCAGGAAATAAAGGTCAGGTAAGAGCCCGGATGGGTGGGTGGGCCAAAACAGCAGCAGATATAGAACCGGTTCTATGGCTGCTACTCTTCAGAATTACCGGTTCTACAGAGGTGGGCAGAACCGGTAGAATCCAACCCCTGGAATAAATGCATGGAACCTAGTCCTCATTTCAGCCCAGAGGTGGGATTCAGCCGGTTCTGACTGGTCCTGCAGAACCGTTAGTGGAAATTTTGAGTAGTTTGGAGAACCGGCAAATCCCACCTCTGACTGGCCCTGCCAACCCCATCTATTCTCTGCCTCCCATTGAGCCCCAGCTGATTGGCTGGGTCTCCTTTGGTTGCCCTGCACAGGAGAATGGAACTGGAAAGCAGGTTAGTGGGGTGAGAGGGAAAGGGGATTTTGCAGTATCCTTCCCCTGCCACGCCCAACAAGCCATGCCCACAGAACTGGTAGTAAATTTTTTTTGAATCCCACCACTGTTTCAACCCCCTGGAAATGCGTGGCAAGGGACTTTAAAAAGGAATAATTTTAGAGTTTCCAAAGGACCCATTTAATGGGGAAGCTTGAATGAATTTTGCCACCTCTTAAAATGGGTGCCTTGAAATGCAATTTTGTCCCATCACGAAATGAACCTGTGATAACATATGGGATGGGATGGGTAAGGGAGAAGGACAGGAGATTGGAAGGCTTTTGTTGCTTACATTGTATTTTACCTTTCCCAAGATGATCAAAGGCCTGGAGACTAAACGGCTGCAGGTTTCGGGTCTGGCTAATCTAAAGAAAAGAAGAATTAGGGGTGACATGATAGCAGACTTCCAGTATTTGAGGGGCTGCCACAAAGAAGAGGGAATCAAATTATTCTCCAAAGCACCAGAGGGCAGGACAAGAAACTAATCAGAGTGAAGCAACCTAGAACTAAGGAGAAACTTCCTAACAGTGAGGACAATTAACCAGCGGAACAGCTTTGCCTTCAGAAATCGTAGGTGCTCCATCACTGAGGCTGTCATGAAGAGTCTAGACCGTCACTTGTCTGAAATAGTATAGGTTCTCCTGCTTGAGCAGGGGGCTGGACTAGAAGACCTCCAAGGGCACTTCCAGTTCCATTCTATTCTATCTATTCTATGTTTTAGCATGCTCCATAATCCTCATTCCTTAGAGGAGAACTACAGTTTTGTTTTGTTTTTGAATTCTCCTTGATTCAAAAGTTCAACACAGTTGAATGGGACCCTACCAGATAATGCTATGGATGTAATTGCAGGAATTTGGTATGTTTAATCTAGTGAAGAGAAGGACCAGGGGTGACATGAGAGCAGTCTTCTGATATCTCAAGGGCTGCCACAAAGAAGAGGGAGTCAAGCTATTCTCCAAAGCACCGGAAGGCAGGACAAGAAGCAACGGATGGAAATGAATCAAGGAGAGAAGCAACCTAGAACTAAGGAGAAACTTCCTGACCATGAGAACAATTAACCAGTGGAATAGCTTGCCACAAGAAGTTATGGGTGCTCCAACATTGAAGGTTTTAAGAAGAGACTGAACAGCCATTTGTCTGAAATAGTTTAGGTTCTCCTTCTTGAGCAGTGGGTTGGACTAGAAGACCTCAAAGGTCCCTTCCAACTCTGTTACAGGTAGTCCTCAACCTACTTCATTTAGGGACCATTCAAAGTTACAATGGCACAGAAAAAAGACAGATCAGCTTTTGCGATCTTTTTAAAATATTTTTATTGGTTTCCATTTACATATAATTAGTGCTTAATGAACATCATACTGTCTGAGACCATTTGTGTGCATAGCAATACTTCTTAAGTTCCTAATTTCTATCCCTGTTGTCGTCCAACCATTTATAAAAACCATTCTTGCTGCTGTTAAAACACGGAATATCAAATACGCAGCCCCGCTTTGTCATATTTGTCGGATATTATGCCTCACCCAAAAAATTAGTTCTGGCTTAAAATCTGTAGGAAGATCAGCTCGGTCCCATCTTTTGCAACCTCTGGGCAAGCCGAATCAGTGGGGAAGCCAGATTCTCTTAGCAACTACATAGTTTCAACGATTCCCTTAGCAACAGTGCCCCCCTTCCCCCCCAAAAAAAAGAAGTCGCAAAATGGGGTGAAACTAACTTCACCAATGTTCCGCTTAGCAACGCCTACATGTTGGGCTCACGTAAGCTGAGGAGCAGCTGTATTTTCTGTCATGTAACTTCCAGCCAGCTGGGTCCTCTTTTTTCTTTAACCTCCTTGCCATCCTGTCCTGGTCTTTCTGAGCTAGCAAAAAGTCCAGGAAAGACCCAGCGAGCAAGAGTGACCCGTCTCTGTCCCAAAAGAAAAGCTTGAGAAGGGCCCTTTTTAAAAAAAAAATAAAAATGAATTCTAAGGCTGGCACAAAAGACAGATGCGGTCAGCCAGGCCTCCTTTTGAATCCGACATGCCTCCGGCTCAGCCAACAGAGGGTTGAGGCAGCTGCTGACGTCAGAGCCCAGCCTGGAAATTGGATGCTTGCAAGCTTTGTTATTTCAGATCTGAGCTGGCGGGAAGAGTTGCTGGACGGAGAGACCTGCTCTCTCTCTCTCATTCCCTCTCCTCTTAGGCTGAAACGACAATGCTGTAGGCTAACAGGGGGGTTATACCAGGCAGAAAACCTATGTACATACTCCAGAAAGCCATGAGGGTAAGAAAGATTTTGTTGTTGTTGTTGTTTTTCCTCCTTCCTCTTGCTTTTTCCTTCCTTCCTTCCTTCTTTTTTGCTCCCTTTCCAAGGGTGAGCCGGTAGATATTTGAAACTCAAAGAAAAGTTGAATGGTAGAACAAAACAAAACTTGATGGATCTGTAGTCTATACTCTAGGCAAGCTGTTGAAAGTCAGGTGTGGGAATATTCTTAGCTGTCCCAGCTACCATGGGAGAATGTAGTAACTTAAATGTTAAAGAGAAGTTGAAGTTTTTTTTTCCCCTTTCTTTTGTCGTCCAGCGAGGCTGATTCGTTCCTGCTTCAAACTGCCCTTTCTGGTTTGGCTTTGGCAGTTTGGCTGCCGTTGGGTAAATAAACATAATAACAGGAGCCTTTGGAGGCAGCGTTGGAGAACAAAACAAACCCACACGCCTTTGAACGATTTTATTTAGAAATAGGAGAGCTGCAGCAGCTGCATTCTTGGGTCTCTCTTGACAGCAAAGACAGACATAACAAGTGCAGGGGACTTGCAAGAGCCTCCATACGGGAAGGTGTGCAATTCAAAGGACTCTTAGCATGCCAGAGGTCCTTTCACGCAAACGCTCACCAACTTCTAACTGGAGGCTGTGCTTGCGTGTGTTTTGCTCCGCTTCCTAAAAAAACATAGGTGGCCTACCATCGCAGGCGGATGTTGTTCATTTGGGCACTTTTCCAATGTTCGCTGCTTTGTTTGGGGAGGCATTACAAGGCGATATTTGCCACCCTTCACTGTAGTGGAGTCGGCCAATGGAAAGGAAGCCAGCCAGTCCATGCTTCTCAACTTTTTGGTCTAAGGTCATCTCTCCCAAATGTGAGGAACGATTGCAAGATCTTCGGGACAACCAAAGAGGTCTTGGTTCATTAACCGGGACATCAAAAAACGAAAAGTGCAGCTCAATGTTTCTGGGAACATTTGAAGCCGCCAACTTCCTGCCCATGGCTCAAAAGGAACTCAGGAGCTTCCCAGTGAATTGAGAATGAACATTTCAAAACAAATAAACAGAAGAACAGAGTTGGAAGGGACCTTGGAGGTCTTCTAGTCCAACCTTCTGCTCAAGAGGAAACCCTACATCATTCTGGACCAATGGCTATCCAGTCTCTTCTTGAAAACCTCCAGTGATAGAGCACCCCACGACTTCTGGAGGGAAACTCTTCCACTGATCAATTGTTCCCACTGTTTCTCTTTAGTTCTCAGTTGCTTCTCTCCTTGATGTTTCCATCCATTGCTTTATGTTCTGCCTTCAAGTGCTTAGGAAAACAGGTTGACCCCCTCCTCTCTGTGCTTCCACTGGTTGATTGTCCTCACTGTCAGGAAGTTTCTCCTTAGTTCCAGGTTGCTTCTCTCCTTGATTAGTTTCCATCCGTTGCTTCTTGCTTTGCCTTCTGGTGTTTTAGAGTAGGAGTCTCCAACCTTGGCAACTTTAATCCTGGAGGACTTCAACTCCCAGAATTCCCCAGCCAGCACAGAATTCTGGGAGTTGAAGTCCTCCAGGCTCAAAGTTGCCAAAATTGGAGACCCCTGTTTTAGATAATAGGTTGGTCCCTCTCTTCTTTGGGGTAGCCCCTTAGTTGTTGAAAGCCTGCATTGCCAGACCCATCTAATCAGAAATTATCCCTGTGGTCGGCCTTATACTGAAAACGGAGAGGGTTGCTAATCCCCTAGATTCCTGCCTAGGAGAACATGCTCAGAACAAACCACAGGTGGCCGTCTCCTAGTCACAGGGACACAAATTGGCACATTGGCTGGTAAACGACACTGAGCTACCTGTGCCCATTTCATCCCAGGGGATGTTGTCAAAGAAAACCTTGGACGCTTCCCAAAGATTAAACAACGGATGGCAGTTAAAAACAGATCTTTCTTTTCTTTTGAGATCCTCTGTGGAAGGGAGACAACAGAAGTGGAACCTGGGTAGGAAGTGAACTAATCTTTGCTCATTCAAAGTGGCTGAGCTGAATCCTTCATTTATTAATATGTTTATGACCCTCGTCTCACCAATAACAACTCTGGGCGGCTTACAAAAAGACGATACAAAACAATTAAAAGTCAAAGTGTTAAATCAAAAGCATAAGCATCCTTTCTCCTTCACACTAATAGGGAGAGCATTAAGAATGATCCTGGGATATTGAGAAGATATTTTGTAGAGTGTAGTTTCATTATTTATTTGGGTTTCTGTTACATTCTGCTGACTCTCAGCAGTTCGATCCTGACCGGCTCAAGGTTGACTCAGGTTTCCATCCTTTTAACGTCAGTAAAATGAGGGCCCAGATTATTGGGGGCAAGAGGCTGACTAGTAAACCACTTAGAGAGGGCTAAAAGGCATTGTGAAGTGGTACATAAGTCTAAATGCTATTGCTATCTATTATCTATCTAAGATAGCTAGATAATATCAACCTATTATCTATCTATGTATCTGTATCTATGTGTCTGTCTATCTGTCTGTCTGTCTGTCTATTATCTGTTATTTAGAGCTGTAGTGGCTAATTCTGCTGACTGTCACCAGTTCGATCCTTACCAACTCAAGGTTGACTTATCCTTCCAAGGTGGGTAAAATGAGGACCAGATTGTTGGGGGCAAGAGGCTGATTCTGTAAACCACTTAGAGAGGGCTGTGAAGCGGTATATAAGTCTAAGCACTATTGCTGTCTATCTTCCTCCTTCCTTCCTTCCTTCCTTCCTTCCTTCCTTCCTTCCTTCCTTCCTTCCTTCCTTCCTTCCTTCCTTCCTTCCTTCCTTCCTTCCTTCCTTCAAAAGGTTGACTCAGCCTTCCATCCTTCCGAGGTGGGTCAAATGAGGATCCAGATTGTTGGGGGCCAGAGGCTGACTCTGTAAACTGCTTAGAGAGGGCTGTAAAGCATTGTGAAGTGGTATACAAGTCTAAGTGCTAAGTGCTTATTGCCATTGCTATCTTGATAAGTACCTATTGGAACAGAACCAAGATCCATTTTGCCTTCTGTTTTCAACCATAGCCAGCCAGGTAACTGCGTGTCTGGGAAACTTAATAGCTGTGGAAGAAGAGTTTTTCCTGTGTGGTCTGTCTGACATCAGCCTCTTCTGTAGGGAAGCTGCTGCCCTGAGCTGTCAGAGCTTAGAGCCTCTTAAAGGCTCATCTTTGTCAGAGGCCGATGCGAGTAGCTAAAACCTTGCAGCTGTCAAACCTGGTTTGACAAGAACAGGAAAACATCAACAAAATTCAAAGCAAAACGAAGATTTGTAGGAGAGTCAATATATTATTGGCGAGAGGGATCAACATTCTCCGCCCGATTAAAAATGGATCATTCCCAGGAAGTCAAGAATCAATAGGGATGTGGCATGGAGAAATGCATACAAGAGGCAGAACGTAGAATGAAAGGGCTGGAAGGGTCCTTGGAGATCTTCTAGTCCAGCCCAACCCCCTGCTCAAGAATTTAGCTCTGGACAAGGATATTGTGAACTTGTGTATGACCCTGACACTTATACTGTAATTCTATCTGTGCCCACTGAGAAATAATTACGATTGAGACCAGGAAATGCTATTCTCAACATGGATGTACACAACAGTTCACAATAAAACAGCTCACCCTGTAAGGGTTGTACAGTTTAAACACTTCCTTCAGCTACTTGGTTTGATCTGTATTTCAAATGTTGAACTTGACTTCCTTTTTCACTGGCATAATTTGGTGATTACATACAGTATTCTGCTTTGAATGACATTCACAGTTTGCTACATAGCATGTTTTTGTCGCTTCAGGTGAATTAGAATGGTTTTACAAAGCCGTATTTCCAGAATCAGCATAGAGCTGGAAGGGACCTTGGAGGTCTTCTAGTCCAGCCCCCTGCTCATTCAGGAGGTCCTGCACCATCCCAGTCAAATGGCAGGCCAGTCTCTTCTTGAAAATCTCCCATGATGGGGCATCCACAACTCCAGGAAGGAAGCTATTCCATTGATTGATTATTGGTCCTCACTGTCAGAAAATTTCTCCTGAGTTCTAGCTTGGATCTCTCTGACATGATCTTCCACCTGTTACTTCTGGTCCTGCCCTCGGGCCCTTTGGAGAAGAAATCAGTCACCCCTTCTCTGTGACAGCCCCTCCTTGTACTGTGAGACTGCTACCATGTTGTTTGAAATTGTGCGGCAAGATCAGGATTGATAAAAGGGCTCCTTCATAGAAGTATGTGAAGGTGGACAATATAGAAAATAACATTCTAGGCTGGACACTTTCTGCATTGTCCATCTTCACATGCTCCTATGAAGAAGGGTCCTTGGTGCTCTCTGAGCTTCGTGGTTTTCTTGAAGATGTTTCATTACCAAACTTGGTAATATCGTCAGGTCCTTGGTGTTCTCTGAGCTTGATTGTTTTCTTGAAGACATTTCATGCCTTAAACTAGGTACCATCATCAATGCTAAGACTGATGATGTTACCTAGTTGGGTTATGAAATGTCTGCAAGAAAACAAGCAAGCTCAGAGAGCACTGAAGACCTCACAGTTGTTGTTGTTGTTGTTGTTATTGTTGTTGTCATTGTCGGTCGTCCTCCTCCATAAACCCTACACTCTTCTAGCACCGATGATGTTACTTAGTTTGGGTAATGAAAAGTCTGCAAGAAAACAACCAAGATCAGAGAGCACTAAGGACCAAGAACCCTACAGTCCTCCTCCTCCTCCTCTCTTCAAAACCCTCTCCCTTCTAGCATTGATGATGTTACCTAGTTGGGTCATGAAATACCTTCAAAAAAAACAGCCAAGCTCAGAGAGCACCAATGACCTCTCAATTCAACCCTGAACACAGTTTCGCATGCAGGACAGAGATGGAAGGAGAATAAGGTCTCCCTCCATCCCAAAATTTATACTATGCATCCAGATTAGCAGCCCCAGGAATCTCATCCCTGAAATGGACCAAGTGAAGTCCCAAGCAAAGTCAAGCCATCTTCTAGCCGATTCCCAGTTGTCAAACTATCCTGTGCTCCCCAAACACAATGCCTTGTGACTACAGTTATGAAACGCCACTGAAAAATTACCGCAGAAGAAGCCCTTTGGCATACAATCACCCCATCTCATTCCTCAATTAGATTTTCTTTAGCTGCTGTACATTCTGTCTTCAAATTCCAGTTCTCGTGACTCACTCCCAACATTTGAATGGCAAACTTTGGACTGAACTGCGGGAAGAATGCTCCTGTTTACTATTAGAAACATTTCTTGTCCTAATTTGTAAATAGCCATGCAGAATTTGTTGGACAAGATGTACAAGAGCTATTTTTAACCGTTTTGAGGAGAAACAGTTGAAAAACTGTTTAACTGTTTATTTCCTTTTTTTAATGCCATCTCTTAGCATCAGCACTAAGGATTGAGTGAACAGAGAAAATTTCTCAAATCGTTAGATAAATATTAAGGGTGATTTTGGAAGAAGCTGCCTTAAAAGGGAAGAAAAGCTTGGAATTACTGCTTTACACAGCAAAGTATCTCCAGCACATGTTGCATTTCTGTGCTCATTCCATATTCTACATGTAGTATTTCTGCTTTGAGTTTGGCATTTTTTTTCTCCTTCTCCATAAGTGAATACAGGCAGGACAAAACAGGAAAGGAAAGGAAGAAAGAGAGAAAGGGAAAGAAAGAGAAAGAGAAAAAGAGAGGGAGGGAGGAAGGAAGGAAGAGAAAGGAAAAGAGGGAGAAAGAGAGAGAAAGAGAAAGGGAAAAGAGAGAGAAAGAAAAAGAAAGGAAGGAAGGAAGGAAGAAAGGAAGGAAGGAAGGAAGGAAGGAAGGAAGGAAAGAAAGAAAGAAAGAAAGAAAGAAAGAAAGAAAGAAAGAAAGAAAGAAAGAAAGAAAGAAAGAAAGAAAGAAAGAAAGAAAGAAAGAAAGAAAGAAAGAAAGAAAGAAAGAACTCTTTATTGGCCAAGTGTGATTGGACACACAAGGAATTTGTCTTGGTGCAAATGCTCTCAGTTTACATAAAAGAAAAGATACATTTTTCAAGAGTCAAGAATCATAAGGTATAATACTTAATAATAGTCAAACCTGGCAAACTGTAAGACTTGTGGACTTCAACTCCCAGAATTCCTGAGCTAACATGATGGAGGAGGAATTCTGGGAGTTGAAATCCACAAGTCTTAAAAGCTATCAAGTTTGAAGACCCCTGACATATGATAAAAATGTGCCTGTTTTTCGATCACATCTCCAACATTTGCTAGAGCTATTTTTTCTAGCAGGGGGTAAAAAGTGAAGTTTTTGTGTCCGTCATGATGAGATACAGTAGGTGTTCTTCTGGTGGACTTAAATTGTGCTAGGTAGCATCGCTTAGCTCGCCCATCTTGGCTGAGCTGGTCAAACCTGGATGGACAAGGCTATCCCAGGGCTGTGAGCTTAGACGGGGAAGTTGAGAAAGTTTTCCAGAAGTGTGACACCACTTCTCAATTATGGTCCAGATTTATTTATTTATTAATTCAATTTATATACCGCCTCCCTCTCCCAATCGGGACTCGGGGCAGTGTACAACTAGATAAAAACCACATACACAGATACACAATATTAAAAAGGAATTAAAATGAATTAAATTAATGGCTGAAATGCTAATAAGACTAAAAGATATTTATTAAAAAGTAAAACCCAATTAAAAGCCAATTAAAACAGATGACTTCATGGGACATACCTGTCAAGCAAAGCTTGATAGAAAAGACAAAGACTTTACTTATAAGGATAACAGAGAGTCAGTGATCTAGAACCCAAAACGGTCTGACTCTAGAGAGGAAATCCAGAGGAAGAGAGAATGAGGTTAGAGTCGGGCAATTGCAGATAGTCCTCAACGTATGACGAAATACGTTGAGCTCAACGTTACTGTTTGCTAAGCGAGACAGCTGTTGAGTGAATTTTGCCCTATTTTACCACCATTGTGAAGTGAACCTGGTTTCCCCATTGCTTGTCAGAAGGTCACAAAAGGGGATTGCGTGACCCAGGAACACTGCATCCATCATAAATACGAGTTCAGGTGCCAAGCGTCCAAATTTTGATCACGTGGGGGTGGTGCAACGGTCATAAGGATGAACAACGGTCCTAAGTCACTTTTTTCAGTGCTTTTGTAACCTCAGTCACTAAATGAACTGTTTTAAGTCAGGACTAGCTGTAGATTTACATTTAGGGACACAGTAGCTCAGGGGCCAAGACGCTGAGCTTATTGATCAGAAAGGTCGGCAGCTCAACGGTTTGAATCTCTAGCAGCGCGTCACAGAGTGAGCTCCCATTCCTTGTCCAAGCTTCTACCAATCTAGCAGTTTGAAAGCTGGTAAAAAATGCAAGTAGAAAAACAGGGGCTCCTTTGGTGGGAAGGGAACAGCCTTCCATGCTCCTTCAAGGGCATTTAGTCCTGCTGGCCACATGACCACGGAGACGTCTTCGGACAGCGCTGGCTCTTCAGCTTTGTAACGGAGATGAGCAGCGCCCCCTAGGGCCAGAAATGACTAGCACGTACGTGCGAGGGGAACCTTGACCTTAGCTGTATAAAGACAAGGCACTGTATAGTAACTGAAAATCAAAATTTGCCTTTTTAATTCAACTATTCAAGCTCTGGCAATGACAAACTTCAAAAAAAAAAATTGATAAAGTCAATGTCAAACAGTAAAGTGCAGGAAGTCCTTGACTTACAACGAGCCCAAAAATTTCTGTGGCTAACCGAGGCTTTCGTTAGAGTCAGTTTTGCCCCGTTTTACAATTTTTCTCTCCGCCGCTGTTAAGCAAATCGCCGGAGTTGTGAATTTAGCAACACGGTCATTAAGTGAATCTGGCTTCCCCACTGGCTTAGCTTGTCAGAAGGTCACACACACCGCCCCCCCCCGCCGTTATAAATACAAGTCAGTTGCCAAGCATCCGAATTTCGATCACTGGGACCCAGGGGAATGTTACAAAGTTTGCCACTCTGAGAAAACGCTCATGAGTCGCTTATTTTCCGGCTCCGATTGTCACTTTGTACCATCACTAAATGAGCTGTCGTAAGTCGAAGACTCCCTGTATTTGTGGAGAATGGAAGCATTGTCCTGGAACAAAGAAAGGAAGCGGATTTTACCAAAGCAGCTTCAGAGATATTCCCTGAGCGCCTCCCTAACGTACAGCTTAGTAACCTTGAAAACTCAGAGTAGTAAACACGAGAGATTGAAATACCATGCGGAGGAGGAGGGCTGGGGTTAAATTGCTTTGACATCTGCACATAGTAGTAACAAAATTGGTTTTTCTTAGCAATTTGCTATTTTTCTCCGTCTATGTGCAATTTTGCTTTGGCAATGCTGATGTTTCGAGTTTGTTGCCCAGTGGAGTAAGACACTTTGTGCAGAGTTTACAGATTGCTGATAGAATTGGAAGGGACCTTGTAGGTCATCTAGTCCAACTCTCCATCCAAGCAGGAGACATATTTTCTTGTCTTCTGATGCATTGGAAAATAGGTTGAACCCCCCCCCCCCCTTCTCTATGGCAGCCCCTCAACTTGGGGGAAAAGAGAGGACCAATGGAACTGGCTTGCAGAAATCTGGGTGACAAGCGGATGGAGCCAAAGAGTGATTGGGATCCATAGCAGAGGGGGGGGGGGAATAGCAGATCTGGGCTGTTGGCTCAGCAGTGTGGGTGTGCTTTGTTGTACATCAACAAGCAGAAACACGCAAGGCCCACTGAATTGTGTGCTATTATTTTAGGATTAGATCTTTTTAGAGAAATGGTTACGTGTTTCTGCCTGTTTCCTTCCCCCTCCAGATAGGAGCTAGTTTCTGCTAAATTAGCTTCGGCGATGAAACTGGCCCTCAAAATTATCCCCTTTGGTTAGCAGTGAGCCAAGTTACCCTTTGATCCTTTCTAGATCTAGATTCCAGGATCATAACTTGACAGACTTGAACCTTGGGCGCTACTGACAAAATGAAATTCAAGGGTGAAAAAAGCAAGGTTCTACATTTAGACAAGAAAAACCAAATGCCCAGGTACAGCGTAGGTGGTGCCTTGCTCAATAGTAGTAACTGGGAGAAGGATCTTGGAGTCCTAGTGGACAGCCATTTAAACAGGAGCCAGCCGTGTGCAGTCACTGCCAAAAAAGCCAACACAGTTTTTGGCTGCATAAACAGAGGGAGAGAAGCAAGATCAAAGGAGGTATTAATACCACTCTGTAAATCCTAAGTAAGACCAGACCTAGAGTACTGCATCCAGTTTTGGTCACCACACTATAAAAAAGATGTTGAGACTCTAGAAAGAGGGCAAAGAAGAGCAACCAGGATGATGAGGGGACTGGAGGCTCAAACATATGAAGAACGGTTGTTGGGATGATGGCTAGTCTGATGAAAACAAGGACTAGGGGAGACATGAGAGCAGTGTTCTAGTATCTCAGGGGCTTCCACAAAGAAGAGGGAGTCAAGCTCTTCTCCAAGGACAGAACAAGAAACAACAGGTGGAAATGAATTGAGAGAAGCAACCTAGAACTAAGGACGAATTTAGAACAATTAATCAGTGGAATAACTGGCCTCCAGAGGTTGTGAATGCTCCAACATTGGAAGTTTTTAAGAAGATGTTGGACAACCATTTGTCTGAAATGATATAGGGTTTCCCGCCTAGGCAGGGGGTTGAACTAGAAGACCTCCAAGGTCCCTTCCAACTCTGTTATTCTATTCTATTCTAACTTGTGAGGAAAGATGTTCACCAGATCTCAAACTGGTGAAACAAAATGGAGGTGAAGCATTGACATACCAAAGAGACATTCCAACTTGGTTGCCTTTGAACATCCAAATTGTTTGCCTTGGAACAGGGATAGGTACTCCATCGCTGGAGGCTTTACAAAAGACACTGGACAACCATTTGTCTGAAATGGTATAGCATCTACTGCTCAAGCAGGGGTTGGACTAGAAGACCTCCAAGGTCTCTTCCTACTCTATTATTTGGTTATTTTTGTTATTTCACCAAGCATTGAGCAAGGCCTAGGAAGCAAAAGTCCTTGAAATTATCTCTCAAATTATGCTCACTGTTAAAAGTTTTTATGCATATTGGTTTCTCAAGCCATTCTGTTCTTTCCCGCTATTAAATTGTATTTTATCAGTTTTTAACTCGTATGAGAGCTTTTTAAAAATAGGTTTAGGCTTATGAATGATTGCAATTAATATATCCTATCCTAATGAAATGAATGTACTTGCGTGCACGCATGAATGTCTTGGTGATAACAGATTAAATGTACCATGTTAAGGTTGTTGATTTGCAACTGTTTTCTTTCTGGCTATGCTGGTTGCTTCTTTTAACCCCTTTAACTGTGAGACAAAACTTATCCTGCCAACCAAATAAGAGCATAAGTGCCAGGATGGCACAGTGGTTAGAATGCGCCATTGCAGGCCAATTCTACTGACTGCCAGTAATTCGATCCTGACCGGCTCAAGGTTGACTCAGCCTTCCATCCTTCTGAGATGGGTCAAATGAGGACCTAGATTGTTGTGGGCAAGTGGCTGACTCTGTAAACTACTTAGAGAGGGCTGGAAAGCGCTATGAAGCGAAATGTAAGTCTAAGAACTATTACTAATTGGGAAGGAAGGGAGGGAGGGGGGAGGGAGGGAGGGAGGGAGGATCATGGTGGTGTAGTGGTGAAACTGTGGTATCACAGGCCAATTCAATCCTGACCGGCTCAAGGTTGACTCAGTCTTCCATCCTTCCGAGGTTGGTAAAATGAGGACCCAGATTGTTGGGGGCAGTATAGCCATAGCCCTTAGACTTATATACTGCTTCACAGTGCCTTACAACCCCCTCTAAGCAGTTTACAGAGTCAGCCTGTAAATGGTCCAATCCAGTCTAGACATCTGGCTCACCGTGTGACCAACCAACAATAATAACACAAAGTGTCCAACCACTAAAGTTACAGGATCCTTCTGGAATCCCTCCTGGAGATCTCCTTTTCCACCCTCCACCATGCAATCGAACTCATACTCTATGGTTTGCTGGCACAATTCTTTTGATGTCTGTTCAGTAGCGCATTCAATAGCACTTAGCAATAACACTTAAACTTCTATACTGCTTCATGGTGTTTTACAGCCCTCTCTAAGCGATTTACAGAGTCAGCCTCTTTCCCCCAACAATCTGGGTCCTCATTATACCCACCTCGGAAGGATGGAAGGCTGAGTCAACCTTGAGCTGGTGGGAATCGAACTGATGACAGTCAGCAGAATTGGCCTGCAATACTGCAGTCTCACTATTACATCATCCTTCCTTCCTTCCTTCCTTCCTTCCTTCCTTCTTTCCTTCCTTCTCAGTTAGCAATAGCCCTTAGATTTATATATCGCTTCACAGTGCTTTGCAGCACTCTCTAAGCAGTTATACAGAGTCAACCTCTTGCCCCCAACAATCTGGGTCCTCATTTGACCCACCTCGGAAGGAGGGAAGACTGAGTCAACCTTGACCTGGTCAGAATCGAGCTCCTGTCAGTCGGCAGAATTGGCCTGCAATGCTGCATTCTAACCACAACTCTTTTGCTGACTTTTGTAAGCTTCTCAGCGAGGGCCGTAAAGCACTGTGAAGCTGTATATAAGTCTAAGGGCCATTGGCTAAGTGCTAGGAGCCTGCCTTTCATCGAATTACAAGGAAAGGCTTGTGAGACCCAGCCTTCCAGATTTATGGTATCTGCCGGTACGTTAACTTGCAGGAGGAGTGCCTCGTTTGCTTCTATGCTCTTAGTCATGCGCCAGTCCATTGCTTCCAAAGGAGCGCACCAACCTTGATGGTGCACACAGATGCACGGCCCAACAATTCTGGGACATTCACATAGCTTGCAAGTCCTTCATGCTGCTTCCTCTCCTTTTACAGGAAACTATGCCACAGACACCGATATTTTCCAGCATGCTCGGGACTGGATGTCGAGGACAGGTGACACCAGACACAGGCGAGAGGAGTGGCGATCCTGTTTACCAGGATGGGAATCTCATTTCTGGATCCCTGGAGGTCCTCATCCAGCATCTGGTACCCACCATGGATTACTACCCAGACGTAAGTAGATGGTTGGGAGTGGCACTCAATCTTTTGGCTGCTGGTTTCCTAGCTTCAAGCATTGGCAATACAGGTAGTCCTCGACTCGCGGCCACAACTCTCTGTCGCCGAGATGTTTGTCCTGTGAGATTTATCCCATTTTACAATCTTTCTTGGCACTGTTGTGAAGCATGGCTAAGTTAGGAATGCGGTCATTAAGCAAAACTGGCTTCCCCAATGGCTTTGCTTGTTGGAAGATTGCAAAATGTGAGCCTGGAACACCGCGACCGTCGTAAATATGAGTCCATTGTCAAGCCTCTGAACTTTGATCACGTGATGACGGGGATGCTGGAATGCTTGTAATTGTCCTATGTTTCAGAGCCCTTGTAACTGCCGCTAAATGAACTGTTGCAAATTGAGGACTACCTGTATTAAGGGCTTTTGCTAGTAAGTGTTTTGGGGTGGTTTTTTTTTTTCCCTTGTCAAGAGCTGCACAAATAATTACAAACAATTCCTTCCTTAGTCCTGGAGTTGTTTATAGGCAGCAACAACTTCCCGCTTTGGGAGAGGATATGATAGACATAAAGTGGTATTTCCTGAAGAAATCTTGCAACAACAGAGTTGGCATAAGAAAGTCGAAGAGCAATCTGAACGAACCCTGGTGGCACAGTGGTTAGAATGCAGTATTACAAGCTAATTCTGCTCACTGTCAGCAGTTCGATTCTGACCGGCTCGAAGTTGACTCAACCTTCCATCCTTCCAAGGTCCGTCAAACGAGGACCCAGATTGTTGGAGGACAACAGGCTGACTGTAAACCACTTAGAGAGGGCTGTGAAAGCACTGTGAAAGTGGTATATGTCTAAGTGCTAATGCTATTCTCAGCATCTTTACCTATCTTTTATTGCATCACGAACAGAAAGCTGTGCTAATAAAATAATATAAAAGATTATAAAGTTATGTGATATTATAATATAAAATAGTACCAAATATAGCTGATCCCGGAAAGTAAAGCAGAATCAGATCTAGTTAGTAACTGGATGGGATATGTCAAAAAAAAATTCAAGGGTTGTCTACTAGATTGGAAAACTAAAAACAATTCTGGAATATGTCAATCGCATGTCACCTCTATATTTTTGCCAGAAAAATGCATGGGCATGTTGTGATCCATAGGAAGTGACCCTTAGTTCAAAAAGACCTTCCTTTAACAGACACACAAATACACACACACACACACACATTTATAATTATGTTTGTTGTACACAAATATACTTGTTCAATAGATACTATTTTCTCTTTGGAAATAAGATCTTTATTAGCATTCCTGCATATTAAACATTGGAGATTATAAGCTTTTGATGCTTGGAATGTAGGCAGGATGGATGGATGGATGGATGGATGGATGGATGGATGGATGGATGGATGGATGGATGGACAAATAGAGGAGATAGACAGATGGATGACAGGCAGGCAGGCAGTATTTTTAAACGAATCTTGGATTTTTATTTTCCCATTCAGGCTTAAATCAAAGTTGCACATGCCTTCATATGTGATACTTACGCTATCAAGCACTGTCTATTTATTTACCTATTTATCTATTA
This sequence comes from Bungarus multicinctus, assembly GCA_023653725.1. Classification (NCBI taxonomy): domain Eukaryota; kingdom Metazoa; phylum Chordata; class Lepidosauria; order Squamata; family Elapidae; genus Bungarus; species Bungarus multicinctus. The sequence goes on from CM042844.1 coordinate 95,022,998, forward strand.
TTTATTTATGTATTTATTTATTTAAGTTGTTTGCTGCCCGTTCCCACTGCAAGGCGACTCTGCACAGCTAACAACATTACTTTAACTATCACTTGATTCTTTCGTGTCCGTTGACACCCACAACGGATGCATCTTGTGTCACTCTAGTTCCACACTCACGCCCTGCATAACTGAAACACCAGGTTCCTTTTTCCCCCCTTTCCCCCTGACGTGGCAACTGATGCACCCGGCCTGAGCAGGTGAAAATTCCACCAGAGTGCCCTTCTGTCATAGATCAGGCAAACACCTGGCCTGGGTATTCTGCTGTTAATATTGGAACTGCATTAGCACGCAGTCCCACAGTCCGGGGGGGGAGGGGGGGAATCTGCTGCTTCACATTTTCATTATGCTTCTCTAGAGAGGAATTACAGTAATGTTCCAGGCTGTCAGAGGAAGGAAGGGAGGGAGGGAAGGAAGGAAAGAGAAAGAAGGAGAGAGGGAGGGAGGAAAAAAAGGAGGAAGGAAGGAAGGAAAAGAAAGAAAGAGAAAGAGGACAAAAAGAAAGGAAAAGAAGGAAGGAAGGAAGAAAAAGAAAGAAAGAGGGAGGGAAGAAAGAAAGAAAGGAAAGAAAGAGGGAAGGAGGGAGGAAAAGAAAGAAGGAAAAAGAAGGCAGGAAGGAAGGAGGGAAGGAAGGAAGAAAAAAATAAAGAAAGAGGGAGGGAGGAAAGAAGGAAAAGAAAGAAGGAAGGAAGGAAGAAGGAAGGGAAGGGAGGAAAAATAAAGAAATAAAGGAGGGGGAGGGGGGGAAGAGAAAGAAGGAGGGAGAAAGGGAGGAAAAGAAAGAAAGAAGGAAGGAAGGCAAAGAAAGAGAGAAAGAAAAAGAAAGAAGGAAAAAGAAAGAAGAAAGGAAGGAGGAAGGGACAGAAGAAAGAAAGAAAGAAAGAAAGAAAGAAAGAAAGAAAGAAAGAAAGGAAGGAAGGAAGGAAGGAAGGAAGGAAGGAAGGAAGGAAGAAAGAAAGAAAGAAAGAAAGAAAGAAAGAAAGAAAGAAAGGAAGGAAGGAAATTTTCACTCGGAGTACCCTTTTTTCCTTCCTGCCATGCTGGAGGGGTTGGGGAGCCCTGCAGGCACTCCAGGAAAAGCCCATTTACCTACAAGAGCTTCTTTGGCACCCAGGGAAATGTGGGTGTCCTCCCCCCCCCCCCAGAGGACAATGAAGCTCCGTGTCTGGAATTTGAGAATGGAATGTCCTTTAAGGCCAACAACTCCTTGGTGCAGCCTGACCGTTGACTCTTTCTCCAAACGCTCTGACAAATGAAACGGTTCCAGATCCAACAGCAGAATAAATGGAGGGGCACAATATGCTGGGTTGGGGTTTTTGGTTTTTTTTTAATTCCCCCCCCCTCCCTCTTCCCCAGAAGGTATTTCTACATTCTTGCTCCTTAACTAGCAGTTGCTATTTTAATCTCTCTTCTCCTCGTTCTTTCACCCCCTCCTTCCTCCCTCCTTTGATGTATCACGTCTCTTAGCAACAAGTTTCGGCACTAGAGGAATCTGCCTTCATGCTTTCCGATTTTGAACACCCCGGCGGTCTTCCTTTGTTCCGCTTCCAGCTCATTCCAAAGGATTGTCTTTTGCTGTTTTGCTTTTTGTTTTCCTTTGGCTCCAAAATTTGTGTAATCTTCTGACAACTACACCGGCCTCAATCCGGGAATTCAAGGTTTTCCTTTAATAACTCAGATTATCCCAGAAAGATACCTGGATCAATAGGCTGTGTGAAGTCCCAAATCTTGGCTCATTGTAAAAATCGCAACTGATGTGCCACGTTGCCAGAGTTGGACCATTGATGGTGCCCTTCTTTGTGGATATAGAATATAGAATAACAGAGTTGGAAGGGACCTTGGAGGTCATCTAGTCCAACCCCCCCCCTCCCCTCCAAGCAGGAGACCCTACTACACCATTTCTGACCGATGGTAGCCCGGTTTCTTCTTGAAAGCTTCTAGGGATAAAGCTCCCACAACTTCTGAAGGCAACGTCTGTCCCATTGAATATAGAACAACTGAGTTGGAAGGGACCTTGAAGGTCACCTAGTCCAGCTCCCCTTCCCCAACCCAAACAGGAGACCCTACTACACCATGATTGCCCTTGGGTTCAGAGGAGGTCACTGTTTGAGGCACTTGGGGCTTAAATCAAAAGAATGGAAGATACGGTCAATGTTACTGGGTGAAGCTTCTAAAGAAAATCAACCCAGAGGGTCCTTCGGAAGGGCAGATCCAAGAAGCTGGAAACTCACATAGTTTGGCCAACAAATGAGAAGAGAGGTCTTCCTTGGAGTAGACCCTGGGAAAGATGGAGGCGAAAGGAGAAGGGGGCGACAGAAGGATGAGATGGTTAGATGTTGTCATTGACATGATGGACGTGGCTTTGGGTGGACAATCACCAGGAGACGGTAAGTTCTAGCCGCAACTTAGACATGAAAGCTGGCTGGGTGACTTTGGGACAATGACTCTCTCTCTCTTTCAGCCCAGCTCACCTCACAGGGTGGTGGTTGTGGGGAAAAGAGGATGAGGAAGGCGCACTGGGATAGCTGTGCTGCCTTGCGGTATTTTTAAGAATAATAAAGACAGGGTACAAATAGATAAATAAAGAGTCAGAGGTGATTGGTCTGCCGTGTTGAAACAAGGGATGAAAAAACAGTTTGTTTCCTTTCTCGTTGAGAGAAGTTTAGGAACATTGTCTGTGAATGGAGGAAAAACTTAATGATGTGGGACATTTTTTCAGCCATGAGTGTTTCGAATTCAGACCCGTTTTTCTGTTCAGCTTCCCAATTTGAGCAAGCTCTCTATATTTCTCGGACTTTATAGACTTGTCTCTTGAAATATTTAAAGTGGTTTTGTTATAGGAGCATGTGAGACATTAGCTATTCAGATTCCACATCCAATCCATCAGAATAGAACTGGAAGGGACCTTGGAGGTCTTCTAGTCCAACCCCCTGCTCAAACAGGAGACCCTATATCCGTGATGGCGAACCTATGGCATGTGTGTCACAGGTGGCATGCAGAGTCATTTGTGCCAGCATGCGAGCCGCAGGCAAACTTACCTCACTGCTCATGCGCACATTTCACAGCTGATTTTTCGGCTGTTTTGAGGCCTTTTTTGGTCTCCCAGAGGCTTGAAAAAAGCCTCTGCAGGCTTTGCAGGATGAATAATAGGCCCAGTGACAAAACGGGCCTATTATTCAACCTGCAAAGCCTGCAGAAGCTTTTTTTCAAGCCTCTGAGAGGCCAAAAAAGGCCTCAAACTGGCTGTGAGGCACAGTGCAGGTAAAAGGAGGTTGCGCACACTTGCGCAGGAGGTGTGGGGAGGCGCACACATTGCCTTCTGGGTGCTGGCATGCAAGTACACATGCACAAGCGCGCACACAATTTTTGGCACAGGAGCCCAAAAGGATTAGCCACCACTGCCCTATACCATTCCAGAGAAATGGCTTCCCAATCTCTTCTTAAAAATCTCCAGCGATGAAGCACCCACAACTTCTGGAGGGAAGCTCTTCCATCTTCTCTTGTTGGAGACGCTGGTTGTGTTCATTTTGCCCACTTAATCTCATCTGCTTCTCAAGGAGGGGTTCTCAAACATGGGCAACTTTAAGAGGTGAAGACCAGGAGGAGTTGATTTTACATGTGTTTCTATTCATCCGCTACGTACAGTAAGTGGAACAATTTCCCTCCAGAAGTTGTGGGTGCCCCAACACTGGAAGTTTTAAAAAAGAGATTGGGCAACCGTTTGCCTGAAATGGGATAGGGTTTCCTGCCCAAGCAGGGGGTTGGACTAGAAGACCTCCAAGGTCCCTTTCCAACTCTTTAATTATTTTCTTCTTTTGTTATGTAACAGGGAGGAAAAGAAACAGGCTTGAGCTCAACCCTTAGAAGGGAAGGTAACCCTGTTGGGTTGGGTTTATCCCCACGTAGACCAGTTAGCCAGCAAAGGAAGGGAAGAGGAAAAAGAAACGAGGCCATTGTCATTTCTGAACAATTTCTGCTTGGTTGTCCTCAACTTGCGACCTACAATAATAATCTGTCACGTCAAGTCAGCTATCTCCATGCAAGCAGACAGGTCAGGGGAGGGGCTAGGTTTCCCTTCCTGTCTCTGGCCGAAGGTCGGTCCTTATTTTCATTGCATTCAACAGCCAGAATTAATTTCAAAACTTCCTCCGTGGAGGGCTGCTTATCTGCTCCCACTCACCCAAACCATACATGGGGTATGTGTGTGTGCGTGTGTGTGTGTGTGTTTTAAACAATCTTAACAGTCTCTGTCCTCTTGTAGAGATGGTGTTTTTTTTTTTTCAAACATGTGCAAATAAAATTAGAGGCATTTGCTTGATTCACTTGGAACCTTTTCAATAATTATATCTTGCACCAGTGGTGGGATTCAAATTTTTTTTTTACTACTGCTTCTGTGGGTGTGGCTTGGTGGGCATGACAGGGGAAGGTTACTGGAAAATCCCCCTTAGTTCTCCACCCCACTAACCTGCTTTCCAGCTCCATTCTCCAGTGCAGGGCAACCACCCAGCCGATTAGCTGGGTCTTAATGGGACTTGATGGGAGGCAGAGAATAGATGGGGGCAGGAACAATCACAGGTGGGATTGGTTCTCCAAACTACTCAAAATTTCTGCTACCGGTTCTCCAGAACTGGTCAGAACTGGCTGATCCTGCGCCCAGATTTGCAGATAGAATCATTCTATTTTTAAGGTAGCTTCGATTTACCACAATTCGCTTAGTGAACATTGGTAGTTAGGACAGCACTGGAAAAAGTGACTTATTATGACCCTTTTTTTTACCCTTACGACCGCTGCAGCATCCGCATTGACCCGTGATCAAAAATTCAGACACTTTATTTATTTATTTATTTATTTATTTATTTATTTATTAGATTTTTATACCGCCCCCTCTCCCAAAAATAGAAACAAGATATAAAAATTGAAACAAGATATAAAAATTGTACAGTTAAAAACAATTTAAAATGAATTAAATTAATGGCCGAATTATAAAATTATCAAAATGTATAAAAATAGATAAAAGTTTAAAATACCAAATTTAAAACCCCACGATTATTATTACTGGGCCAGGCTGGCCTGTTGAAAAAAGTGGGTCTTTACTGCGTGCCGGAAGGTCTGAATGTCGGTGATGGGCTCCTGTTTATGACAGTCGTAGCGTCCCGGGAGGAGATGTGATAGCTTTTTGTGACCTCTTAACAACAAAGTCAAGGGGGGAGGGAAGCCATGTTTACCTAACAACCTCATTTCTAAGGTATAAGCGCAGTGATTCAATTAACAACGGTGGCAAGGAAGGATGTAAAATGAAGCAAAATTCACTTAACAAATATGTCGCTTAGCAACAAAACCAGTGTAGGTGTAAGTCGAGGACTACCTGTGTAGCATTTTGAAGCCTACCCACCTTTTTCAAAATTTGGCAAGCTTGGATACAAGCCATGAGAGGATAAAAAGAAAAAAAATAGTATTTGAGGGGTGGCCACAAAGAAAAGGGGTCAATTTATTCTCCAAAGCACCCAAAGGCAGGACAAGAAACAATGGTTGGAAACTAATCAAGGAGAGAAGGCAACCTGGAATTAAGGAGAAATTTCCTAACAGTGAGGACAATTGACCAGTGGAACCGCTTGTCACTGGAAATTATGGGTGCTCTATCACTGGAAGTTTTTAAGAAGAAACTGGACAGCCAATAGTCTGAAATAGTATAGGATCTCCTTTTTGATCAGGGGGCTGGACTAGAAGACCTCCAAGGTCCCTTCTAACTCTTGTTATTCTGGTCTGCTTAGTTTGTGCCCTAATATTTGCAGTTTGGAGGGCATGCAAAAGTCCAGCAGTGAAATAATCCCATCTGACTTTCTTTGCGATGCCCTCCAAATGAAAAATGTAAAGTTTAAAAGAAGGCGTTCGTTCAGATTCATGCAAAAAAGATCAGCGGACTTGTTTTTATTTATTTATTTTATTTATTTATTTTTATTTATTTGTCAAAAGCTTACAATATAACAGAAACAAGAATAAACATAAATTTAAGTACAAGAAATAGGAACTAATAATTGGGGACAATGGGACAGAGACGGTAGGCGGGATTGTGCACTTATGCAGACTTAAATTTAAACTTACATTGGAATTTGGAGCTTTGAGGAAAAGCCTTTTTTTCTTTTGCTTTCGAAAGCTAACCAGGAACTCCTTGAAACAGATTGAGCCAAGATTCATTACAACTGGTTGGTGCGTGGGTGGAGGCTAAATCAAAAAAGGACTCCAGACAGATGCAACCTAACTCTGGCTTTGGTTTGGAAGAGAACTGCAGAAGCTTCCCCCAGACAAAACTCTTCAAAGAATCAAAGCCAGAAAAGAAACAGAGCTGGGAGGGAAAAAGCTCAGTGCCCTATTTGGGCGTCTTTCACAGCAGCTGCTCAGAGCTGCTCAGAGTGTTCAAAAGGCCCGTTTTGCAAAAAAAAAAAAACCCAAAAAACCAACCACCAGACCCTGCACAAACAAAACCCGTAGCTTTGGAAGCATCAGGCCGGTTCCCATCTTTTGCAAGAGTTGGCCAGCTGTCGAAAACCGTCCCCGGGTGCCTGCGTGTTTGTTCATGCACACAATGACATCGCTTCTGAAGGGTCAGGCAGGGAGGTAAAGCCCTGTGGCACGTGTGTGTGTGTATGTGTGTGTGTGTGTGTGTGTGTAAATAACACGGCCATCTTTCAATCAGCCTCCCGAGCCTTTTTTATTGTTGTGGGAAGAAATATACATCTAGCTCAGTTCCAAGCCAGGAGAAAAATAATTGGAAACATGCAGGCTGATTGGGAAGATGGTTTATTGATAAAGCAGAGCCATATGGGTTCTGGGCAGCTGACCACGTGGAGTGGAGAATGAGGGATATTTATACCTTCTCTTAGGCTTTGTACTTGAGCTTCCTGTCCCTGTGCAAGAACATGTGTTCTATTGACTGTTGGTTGTCAGAGCTTCCAGGTTTGGTTGACGTTTGGACTGCTGATGCAATGAAGGGGCGTTGAGCATTGTTGGGCATTGTGATGGAGAACTAATCCTACTTTGTTCAGACTGTGCTCCAGGGAATGTTTGCCTATGAATAGAGTTACCTAGATCAGGAGTCTTCAAACTTGACAGCTTTAAGACTTGTGGACTTCAATTCCCAGAATTCCTCTTCCAGTCATGTTAGCTCAGGAATTCTGGGAGTTGAAGCTCACAAGTCTTAAACTTGCCAAGTTTGAAGACCCTTGACCTAGATGCTTGTCTTCTTTCAATCAGCTCTTTAGTGCTGGTATCTGCTGAGGGCTATTAAGAAAAGGTGAGGGCTGCTTTCTCTCTCTAAAAAAACATGAAAACATTATTTCTCATCCAGGAAAATAAAATATTCTGCCTTTTTAAAAAAACATTTCTCAAAACGTTTCATTCTTCTAGGAGGGGGTGGGTGCTAACTTCCTACATTGTCAAAAGAGGAAAGACTTCATTTGCAGTAGCATCCTCATGAAAGGGATTTGAGTGGCTTGTTGAGATAACAAACATACTTGAGAGCATAGAAACCACAACAGCCTCTGAAATATTGGTATCTATCCATCTTTCTTTCTTTCTTTCTTTCTTTCTTTCTTTCTTTCTTTCTTTCTTTCTTTCTTTCTTTCTTTCTTTCTTTCTTTCTTTCTTTTTCTGGTGTTCTTTTGGTGATAATGGATACAAGGGAGCCCTCAACTTACCACCCCAGTTGAACCCAAAATGCCCATGGTTGGGCAAGCCCATCATTAAGTGAGTTTTGCCCCCATTGGTTTTCCCACCACCGTTGTTAAGGGAATTGCTGCCATTGTTAAACTAGTAACACGGTTGTTGAGCTATTTTCTCTTCCACGTTGACTTGGTTTGTCAGAAAGTTGCCAAAGGGGATTATGTGATTCCGGGACACCACAAATGTTCATAAGTGTGAGCCAGTTGCCAAGCATCTGAATTTTGATCGGGTGTCCATGGGGATGTCATAAAATGTGAAAAACGATCATGTCACTTTTTTCAGTGCCATTGTCACTTCCAGTGGTCAGTAAATGAAGGGTTATAAATTGAGGACTACCTGTACTGGATAGCCAAAACCTTTGAGTCAATTCAGTTCAGTTTATTAGGGCATAAACCAGAGACCAGAACAAATAAAAACACTCAGTAAATATACAGTTAAAAATTCTAGAATGAAATAATAAATAACAGATCAAATCTATGATAAAATCCAGTCTGTCAATTGCGCGTGGTCTGACTATACT